>CM042952.1:816191-1056403 GCA_023678885.1 Pogostemon cablin | reverse complement strand
AAAATATGCATCATGACGAAGAAAATATGCATCCTGATGAAGAAAATGAGCATCATAATTAAGAAATCATGATGAAGAAAATGAGCATCATGATGAAGAAAATATGCATCATGATGACGAAAATATGCATCATGATGTATAAAATGAGCATCATGACAAAGAAAATATGCATCGTCATGAAGGAAATGAGCATCATGATTATGAAAATGTGCATCATGATTAAGAAAATGTGCATCATGAAGAATAAATATGCATCATGAAGAGAAAATGAGCTTCATGATAAAGAAAATTAACATCAAGATGAAGAAAATGAGCATCATGATGAAGAAAATGTGCATTATGATGAACAAAATGAGCATCGTGATGAAGAAAACATGTGTCATCATGAAGAAAATGATCATATGATGAACAAAATATGCATCATGAATGAAGAAAACCAACATCATGATGAAAAAAAAAGCATCTTGATGAAGAAAATGAGCATCATGACGAAGAAAATATGCATCCTGATGAAGAAAATGAGCATTATAATTAAGAAATCATGATGAAGAAAATGAGCATCATGATGAAGAAAATATGCATCGTGATGACGAAAATATGCATCATAATGTAGAAAATGAGCATCATGACAAAGAAAATATGCATCGTCATGAAGGAAATGAGCATCATGATTATGAAAATGAGCATCATGATGAAGAAAATGTTTTATTCATCATGATGAAGAAAATGAGCTTCATGATAAAGAAAATTAACATCAAGATGAAGAAAATGAGCATCATGATGAAGAAATTATGATGAAGAAAATGTGCATTATGACGAACAAAATGAGTATCGTGATGAAGAAAACATGTGTCATCATGAAGAAAATGATCATGATGATGAAGAAAATATGCATCATGATCAAGAAAACCAACATCATGATAAAGAAAAAAAGCATCTTGATGAAGAAAATGAGCATTATGATGAAGAAAATATGCATAATGATGAAGAAAATGAGCATCATGATGAAGAAAATATGCATCATAATGAAGAAAATGTGCATCGTGATGAAGGAAATGAGCATCATGATGAAGAAAATGAGAATCATGATGAAGAAAAAATATGCATCATGACGAAGAAAATGAGCATCATGATGAAGAAAATGAGCATCATGATGAAGAAAATATGCATTATGATGAAAAAAATAGCATCATGATGATGGAAATTAGCATCATGGTGAAGGAAATGAGAATCATGGTGAAGAAAATATGCATTTCGTTGAAGAAAATATGCATCATGATGAAGAAAATGAGAATCTTGATAAAGAAAATGAGCATCATGACGAAGAAAATATGCATCCTGATGAAGAAAATGAGCATTATAATTAAGAAATCATGATGAAGAAAATGAGCATCATTATGAAGAAAATATGCATCGTGATGACGAAAATATGCATCATAATGTAGAAAATAAGCATCATGACAAAGGAAATATGCATCGTCATGAAGGAAATGAGCATCATGATTATGAAAATGAGCATCATGATGAAGAAAATGTTTTATTCATCATGATGAAGAAAATGAGCTTCATGATAAAGAAAATTAACATCAAGATGAAGAAAATGAGCATCATGATGAAGAAATCATGATGAAGAAAATGTGCATTATGATGAACAAAATGAGCATCGTGATGAAGAAAACATGTGTCATCATGAAGAAAATGATCATGATGATAAAGAAAATATGCATCATGATGAAGAAAACCAACATCATGATAAAGAAAAAAAGCATCTTGATGAAGAAAATGAGCATTATGATGAAGAAAATATGCATAATGATGAAGAAAATGAGCATCATGATGAAGAAAATATGATCATAATGAAGAAAATGAGCATCGTGATGAAGGAAATAAGCATCATGGTGAAGAAAATGAGAATCATGATGAAGAAAATATGCATCATGATGAAGAAAATGAGCATCACGATGAAGAAAATGAGCATCATGATGAAGAAAATATGCATTATGATGAAGAAAATGAGCATCATGATGATGGAAATTAGCATCATGGTGAAGGAAATGAGAATCATGGTGAAGAAAATATGCATTTCGTTGAAGAAAATATCCATCGTGATGAAGAAAATGAGATACTTGATAAAGAAAATGAGCATCATGACGAAGAAAATATGCATCCTGATGAAGAAAATGAGCATCATAATTAAGAAATCATGGTGAAGAAAATGAGCATCATGATGAAGAAAATATGCATCGTGATGACGAAAATATGCATCATGATGTAGAAAATGAGCATCATGACAAAGAAAATATGCATCGTCATGAAGGAAATGAGGATCATGATTATGAAAATGAGCATCATGATGAAGAAAATGTGCATCTTGATGATGAAAATATGCATCATGATGTAGAAAATGAGCATCATGACAAAGAAAATATGCATCGTCATGATGGAAATGAGCGTCATGATTATGAAAATGAGCATCATGATGAAGAAAATGTGCATCATGATGAATAAAATATGCATCATGATGATGAAAATGAGCTTCATGATAAAGAAAATTAACATCAAGATGAAGAAAATGAGCATCATGATGAAGAAATCATGATGAAGAAAATGTGCATTATGATGAACAAAATGAGCATCGTGATGAAGAAAACATGTGTCATCATGAATAATATGATCATGATGATGAACAAAATATGCATCATGATGAAGAAAACCAACATCATGATGAAGAAAAAAAGCATCTTGACGAAGAAAATGAGCATTATGATGAAGAAAATATGCATAATGATGAAGAAAATGAGCATCATGATGAAGAAAATATGCATCATAATGAGGAAAATGTGCATCGTGATGAAGCAAATGAGCATCATGATGAAGAAAATGAGAATCATGATGAAGAAAATATGCATCATGATGAAGAAAATGAGCATCATGATGAAGAAAATGAGCATCATGATGAAGAAAATATGCATTATGATGAAGAAAATGAGCATCACGATGATGGAAATTAGCATCATGGTGAAGGAAATGAGAATCATGGTGAAGAAAATATGCATTTCGTTGAAGAAAATATCCATCGTGATGAAGAAAATGAGAAACTTGATAAAGAAAATGAGCATCATGACGAAGAAAATATGCATCCTGATGAAGAAAATGAGCATCATAATTAAGAAATCATGGTGAAGAAAATGAGCATCATGATGAAGAAAATATGCATCGTGATGACGAAAATATGCATCATGATGTAGAAAATGAGCATCATGACAAAGAAAATATGCATCGTCATGAAGGAAATGAGGATCATGATTATGAAAATGAGCATCATGATGAAGAAAATGTGCATCTTGATGATGAAAATATGCATCATGATGTAGAAAATGAGCATCATGACAAAGAAAATATGCATCGTCATGATGGAAATGAGCGTCATGATTATGAAAATGAGCATCATGATGAAGAAAATGTGCATCATGATGAATAAAATATGCATCATGATGATGAAAATGAGCTTCATGATAAAGAAAATTAACATCAAGATGAAGAAAATGAGCACCATGATGAAGAAATCATGATGAAGAAAATGTGCATTATGATGAACAAAATGAGCATCGTGATGAAGAAAACATGTGTCATCATGAATAATATGATCATGATGATGAACAAAATATGCATCATGATGAAGAAAACCAACATCATGATGAAGAAAAAAAGCATCTTGACGAAGAAAATGAGCATTATGATGAAGAAAATATGCATAATGATGAAGAAAATGAGCATCATGATGAAGAAAATATGCATCATAATGAAGAAAATGTGCATCGTGATGAAGCAAATGAGCATCATGATGAAGAAAATGAGAATCATGATGAAGAAAATATGCATCATGATGAAGAAAATGAGCATCATGATGAAGAAAATGAGCATCATGATGAAGAAAATATGCATTATGATGAAAAAAATGAGCATCATGATGATGGAAATTAGCATCATGGTGAAGGAAATGAGAATCATGGTGAAGAAAATATGCATTTCGTTGAAGAAAATATGCATCATGATGAAGAAAATGAGAATCTTGATAAAGAAAATGAGCATCATGACGAAGAAAATATGCATCCTGATGAAGAAAATGAGCATTATAATTAAGAAATCATGATGAAGAAAATGAGCATCATGATGAAGAAAATATGCATCGTGATGACGAAAATATGCATCATAATGTAGAAAATGAGCATCATGACAAAGAAAATATGCATCGTCATGAAGGAAATGAGCATCATGATTATGAAAATGAGCATCATGATGAAGAAAATGTTTTATTCATCATGATGAAGAAAATGAGCTTCATGATAAAGAAAATTAACATCAAGATGAAGAAAATGAGCATCATGATGAAGAAATCATGATGAAGAAAATGTGCATTATGACGAACAAAATGAGCATCGTGATGAAGAAAACATGTGTCATCATGAAGAAAATGATCATGATGATGAAGAAAATATGCATCATGATGAAGAAAACCAACATCATGATAAAGAAAAAAAGCATCTTGATGAAGAAAATGAGCATTATGATGAAGAAAATATGCATAATGATGAAGAAAATGAGCATCATGATGAAGAAAATATGCATCATAATGAAGAAAATGTGCATCGTGATGAAGGAAATGAGCATCATGATGAAGAAAATGAGAATCATGATGAAGAAAAAATATGCATCATGACGAAGAAAATGAGCATCATGATGAAGAAAATGAGCATCATGATGAAGAAAATATGCATTATGATGAAAAAAATAGCATCATGATGATGGAAATTAGCATCATGGTGAAGGAAATGAGAATCATGGTGAAGAAAATATGCATTTCGTTGAAGAAAATATGCATCATGATGAAGAAAATGAGAATCTTGATAAAGAAAATGAGCATCATGACGAAGAAAATATGCATCCTGATGAAGAAAATGAGCATTATAATTAAGAAATCATGATGAAGAAAATGAGCATCATTATGAAGAAAATATGCATCGTGATGACGAAAATATGCATCATAATGTAGAAAATAAGCATCATGACAAAGGAAATATGCATCGTCATGAAGGAAATGAGCATCATGATTATGAAAATGAGCATCATGATGAAGAAAATGTGCATCATGATGAATAAAATATGCATCATGATGAAGAAAATGAGCTTCATGATAAAGAAAATTAACATCAAGATGAAGAAAATGAGCATCATGATGAAGAAATCATGATGAAGAAAATGTGCATTATGATGAACAAAATGAGCATCGTGATGAAGAAAACATGTGTCATCATGAAGAAAATGATCATGATGATAAAGAAAATATGCATCATGATGAAGAAAACCAACATCATGATAAAGAAAAAAAGCATCTTGATGAAGAAAATGAGCATTATGATGAAGAAAATATGCATAATGATGAAGAAAATGAGCATCATGATGAAGAAAATATGATCATAATGAAGAAAATGAGCATCGTGATGAAGGAAATAAGCATCATGGTGAAGAAAATGAGAATCATGATGAAGAAAATATGCATCATGATGAAGAAAATGAGCATCATGATGAAGAAAATGAGCATCATGATGAAGAAAATATGCATTATGATGAAGAAAATGAGCATCATGATGATGGAAATTAGCATCATGGTGAAGGAAATGAGAATCATGGTGAAGAAAATATGCATTTCGTTGAAGAAAATATCCATCGTGATGAAGAAAATGAGAATCTTGATAAAGAAAATGAGCATCATGACGAACAAAATATGCATCCTGATGAAGAAAATGAGCATCATAATTAAGAAATCATGGTGAAGAAAATGAGCATCATGATGAAGAAAATATGCATCGTGATGACGAAAATATGCATCATGATGTAGAAAATGAGCATCATGACAAAGAAAATATGCATCGTCATGAAGGAAATGAGGATCATGATTATGAAAATGAGCATCATGATGAAGAAAATGTGCATCTTGATGATGAAAATATGCATCATGATGTAGAAAATGAGCATCATGACAAAGAAAATATGCATCGTCATGATGGAAATGAGCGTCATGATTATGAAAATGAGCATCATGATGAAGAAAATGTGCATCATGATGAATAAAATATGCATCATGATGATGAAAATGAGCTTCATGATAAAGAAAATTAACATCAAGATGAAGAAAATGAGCATCATGATGAAGAAATCATGATGAAGAAAATGTGCATTATGATGAACAAAATGAGCATCGTGATGAAGAAAACATGTGTCATCATGAATAATATGATCATGATGATGAACAAAATATGCATCATGATGAAGAAAACCAACATCATGATGAAGAAAAAAAGCATCTTGACGAAGAAAATGAGCATTATGATGAAGAAAATATGCATAATGATGAAGAAAATGAGCATCATGATGAAGAAAATATGCATCATAATGAAGAAAATGTGCATCGTGATGAAGCAAATGAGCATCATGATGAAGAAAATGAGAATCATGATGAAGAAAATATGCATCATGATGAAGAAAATGAGCATCATGATGAAGAAAATGAGCATCATGATGAAGAAAATATGCATTATGATGAAGAAAATGAGCATCATGATTATGAAAATGAGCATCATGATGAAGAAAATGTGCATCATGATGAATAAAATATGCATCATGATGAAGAAAATGAGCTTCATGATAAAGAAAATTAACATCAAGATGAAGAAAATGAGCATCATGATGAAGAAATCATGATGAAGAAAATGTGCATTATGATGAACAAAATGAGCATCGTGATGAAGAAAACATGTGTCATCATGAAGAAAATGATCATGATGATGAAGAAAATATGCATCATGATGGAGAAAACCAACATCATGATAAAGAAAAAAAGCATCTTGATGAAGAAAATGAGCATTATGATGAAGAAAATATGCATAATGATGAAGAAAATGAGCATCATGATGAAGAAAATATGATCATAATGAAGAAAATGAGCATCGTGATGAAGGAATTGAGCATCATGGTGAAGAAAATGAGAATCATGATGAAGAAAATATGCATCATGACGAAGAAAATTAGCATCATGATGAAGAAAATGAGCATCATGATGAAGAAAATATGTATTATGATGAAAAAAATGAGCATCATGATGATGGAAATTAGCATCATGGTGAAGGAAATGAGAATCATGGTGAAGAAAATATGCATTTCGTTGAAGAAAATATGCATCATGATGAAGAAAATGAGAATCTTGATAAAGAAAATGAGCATCATGACGAAGAAAATATGCATCCTGTTGAAGAAAATGAGCATTATAATTAAGAAATCATGATGAAGAAAATGAGCATCATGATGAAGAAAATATGCATCGTGATGACGAAAATATGCATCATAATGTAGAAAATGAGCATCATGACAAAGAAAATATGCATCGTCATGAAGGAAATGAGCATCATGATTATGAAAATGAGCATCATGATGAAGAAAATGTGCATCATGATGAATAAAATATGCATCATGATGAAGAAAATGAGCTTCATGATAAAGAAAATTAACATCAAGATGAAGAAAATGAGCATCATGATGAAGAAATCATGATGAAGAAAATGTGCATTATGACGAACAAAATGAGCATCGTGATGAAGAAAACATGTGTCATCATGAAGAAAATGATCATGATGATGAAGAAAATATGCATCATGATGAAGAAAACCAACATCATGATAAAGAAAAAAAGCATCTTGATGAAGAAAATGAGCATTATGATGAAGAAAATATGCATAATGATGAAGAAAATGAGCATCATGATGAAGAAAATATGCATCATAATGAAGAAAATGTGCATCGTGATGAAGGAAATGAGCATCATGATGAAGAAAATGAGAATCATGATGAAGAAAATATGCATCATGACGAAGAAAATGAGCATCATGATGAAGAAAATGAGCATCATGATGAAGAAAATATGCATTATGATGAAAAAAATGAGCATCATGATGATGGAAATTAGCATCATGGTGAAGGAAATGAGAATCATGGTGAAGAAAATATGCATTTCGTTGAAGAAAATATGCATCATGATGAAGAAAATGAGAATCTTGATAAAGAAAATGAGCATCATGACGATGAAAATATGCATCCTGATGAAGAAAATGAGCATTATAATTAAGAAATCATGATGAAGAAAATGAGCATCATTATGAAGAAAATATGCATCGTGATGACGAAAATATGCATCATAATGTAGAAAATAAGCATCATGACAAAGGAAATATGCATCGTCATGAAGGAAATGAGCATCATGATTATGAAAATGAGCATCATGATGAAGAAAATGTGCATCATGATGAATAAAATATGCATCATGATGAAGAAAATGAGCTTCATGATAAAGAAAATTAACATCAAGATGAAGAAAATGAGCATCACGATGAAGAAATCATGATGAAGAAAATGTGCATTATGACGAACAAAATGAGCATCGTGATGAAGAAAACATGTGTCATCATGAAGAAAATGATCATGATGATGAAGAAAATATGCATCATGATGAAGAAAACCAACATCATGATAAAGAAAAAAAGCATCTTGATGAAGAAAATGAGCATTATGATGAAGAAAATATGCATAATGATGAAGAAAATGAGCATCATGATGAAGAAAATATGCATCATAATGAAGAAAATGTGCATCGTGATGAAGGAAATGAGCATCATGATGAAGAAAATGAGAATCATGATGAAGAAAATATGCATCATGACGAAGAAAATGAGCATCATGATGAAGAAAATGAGCATCATGATGAAGAAAATATGCATTATGATGAAAAAAATGAGCATCATGATGATGGAAATTAGCATCATGGTGAAGGAAATGAGAATCATGGTGAAGAAAATATGCATTTCGTTGAAGAAAATATGCATCATGATGAAGAAAATGAGAATCTTGATAAAGAAAATGAGCATCATGACGAAGAAAATATGCATCCTGATGAAGAAAATGAGCATTATAATTAAGAAATCATGATGAAGAAAATATGCATCGTGATGACGAAAATATGCATCATAATGTAGAAAATAAGCATCATGACAAAGGAAATATGCATCGTCATGAAGGAAATGAGCATCATGATTATGAAAATGAGCATCATGATGAAGAAAATGTGCATCATGATGAATAAAATATGCATCATGATGAAGAAAATGAGCTTCATGATAAAGAAAATTAACATCAAGATGAAGAAAATGAGCATCACGATGAAGAAATCATGATGAAGAAAATGTGCATTATGATGAACAAAATGAGCATCGTGATGAAGAAAACATGTGTCATCAGGAAGAAAATGATCATGATGATAAAGAAAATATGCATCATGATGAAGAAAACCAACATCATGATAAAGAAAAAAAGCATCTTGATGAAGAAAATGAGCATTATGATGAAGAAAATATGCATAATGATGAAGAAAATGAGCATCATGATGAAGAAAATATGATCATAATGAAGAAAATGAGCATCGTGATGAAGGAAATAAGCATCATGGTGAAGAAAATGAGCATCATGATGAAGAAAATATGCATTATGATGAAGAAAATGAGCATCATGATGATGGAAATTAGCATCATGGTGAAGGAAATGAGAATCATGGTGAAGAAAATATGCATTTCGTTGAAGAAAATATCCATCGTGATGAAGAAAATGAGAATCTTGATAAAGAAAATGAGCATCATGACGAAGAAAATATGCATCCTGATGAAGAAAATGAGCATCATAATTAAGAAATCATGGTGAAGAAAATGAGCATCATGATGAAGAAAATATGCATCGTGATGACGAAAATATGCATCATGATGTAGAAAATGAGCATCATGACAAAGAAAATATGCATCGTCATGAAGGAAATGAGGATCATGATTATGAAAATGAGCATCATGATGAAGAAAATGTGCATCTTGATGATGAAAATATGCATCATGATGTAGAAAATGAACATCATGACAAAGAAAATATGCATCGTCATGATGGAAATGAGCGTCATGATTATGAAAATGAGCATCATGATGAAGAAAATGTGCATCATGATGAATAAAATATGCATCATGATGATGAAAATGAGCTTCATGATAAAGAAAATTAACATCAAGATGAAGAAAATGAGCATCATGATGAAGAAATCATGATGAAGAAAATGTGCATTATGATGAACAAAATGAGCATCGTGATGAAGAAAACATGTGTCATCATGAAGAATATGATCATGATGATGAACAAAATATGCATCATGATGAAGAAAACCAACATCATGATGAAGAAAAAAAGCATCTTGATGAAGAAAATGAGCATTATGATGAAGAAAATATGCATAATGATGAAGAAAATAAGCATCATGATGAAGAAAATATGCATCATAATGAAGAAAATGTGCATCGTGATGAAGGAAATGAGCATCATGATGAAGAAAATGAGAATCATGATGAAGAAAATATGCATCATGATGAAGAAAATGAGCATCATGATGAAGAAAATGAGCATCATGATGAAGAAAATATGCATTATGATGAAAAAAAATGAGCATCATGATGATGGAAATTAGCATCATGGTGAAGGAAATGAGAATCATGGTGAAGAAAATATGCATTTCGTTGAAGAAAATATGCATCATGATGAAGAAAATGAGAATCTTGATAAAGAAAATGAGCATCATGACGAAGAAAATATGCATCCTGATGAAGAAAATGAGCATTATAATTAAGAAATCATGATGAAAAAAATGAGCATCATGATGAAGAAAATATGCATCGTGATGACGAAAATATGCATCATAATGTAGAAAATGAGCATCATGACAAAGAAAATATGCATCGTCATGAAGGAAATGAGCATCATGATTATGAAAATGAGCATCATGATGAAGAAAATGTGCATCATGATGAATAAAATATGCATCATGATGAAGAAAATGAGCTTCATGATAAAGAAAATTAACATCAAGATGAAGAAAATGAGCATCATGATGAAGAAATCATGATGAAGAAAATGTGCATTATGATGAACAAAATGAGCATCGTGATGAAGAAAACATGTGTCATCATGAAGAAAATGATCATGATGATGAAGAAAATATGCATCATGATGAAGAAAACCAACATCATGATGAAGAAAAAAGCATCTTGATTAAGAAAATGAGCATTATGATGAACAAAATATGCATAATGATGAAGAAAATGAGCATCATGATGAAGAAAATATGCATCATAATGAAGAAAATGTGCATAGTGATGAAGGAAATGAGCATCATGATGAAGAAAATGAGAATCATGATGAAGAAAATATACATCATGATGAAGAAAATGAGAATCATGATGAAGAAAATGAGCATCATGATGAAGAAAATATGCATTATGATGAAGAAAATGAGCATCATGATGATGGAAATTAGCATCATGGTGAAGGAAATGAGAATCATGGTGAAGAAAATATGCATTTCGTTGAAGAAAATATGCATCGTGATGAAGAAAATGAGAATCTTGATAAAGAAAATGAGCATCATGACGAAGAAAATATGCATCCTGATGAAGAAAATGAGCATCATAATTAAGAAATCATGGTGAAGAAAATGAGCATCATGATGAAGAAAATATGCATCATGATGTAGAAAATGAGCATCATGACAAAGAAAATGTGCATCGTCATGAAGGAAATGAGTATCATGATTATGAAAATGAGCATCATGATGAAGAAAATGTGCATCATGATGAATAAAATATGCATCATGATGAAGAAAATGAGCTTCATGATAAAGAAAATTAACATCAAGATGAAGAAAATGAGCATCATGATGAAGAAAATGTGCATCATGATGAATAAAATATGCATCATGATGAAGAAAATGAGATTCATGATAAAGAAAATTAACATCAAGATGAAGAAAATATGCATCCTGATGAAGAAAATGAGCATCATAATTAAGAAATCATGGTGAAGAAAATGAGCATCATGATGAAAATATGCATCATGATGACGAAAATATGCATAATGATGTAGAAAATGAGCATCATGACAAAGAAAATATGCATCGTCATGAAGGAAATGAGTATCATGATTATGAAAATGAACATCATGATGAAGAAAATGTGCATCATGATGAATAAAATAAGAATAATGATGAAGAAAATGAGCTTCATGATAAAGAAAATTAACATCAAGATGAAGAAAATGAGCAACATGATGAAGAAATCATGATGAAGAAAATGTGCATTATGATGAACAAAATGAGCATCGTGATGAAGAAAAGATGTGTCATCATGAAGAAATGATCATGATGATGAACAAAATATGCATCATGATGAAGAAAACCATCATAATGATGAAAAAAAGCATCTTGATGAAGAAAATGAGCATTATGATGAAGAAAATATGCATAATGATGAAGAAAATGAGCATCATGATGAAGAAAATATGCATCATAATGAAGAAAATGTGCATCGTGATGAAGGAAATGAGCATCATGATGAAGAAAATGAGAATCATGATTAAGAAAATATGCATCATGACGAAGAAAATGAGCATCATGATGAAGAAAATATGTATTATGATGAAAAAAATGAGCATCATGATGATGAAAATTAGCATCATGGTGAAGGAAATGAGAATCATGGTGAAGAAAATATGCATTTCGCTGAAGAAAATATGCATCATGATGAAGAAAATGAGAATCTTGATAAATAAAATGAGCATCATGACGAAGAAAATATGCATCCTGATGAAGAAAATGAGCATTATAATTAAGAAATCATGATGAAGTAAATGAGCATCATGATGAAGAAAATATGCATCGTGATGACGAAAATGTGCATCATAATGTAGAAAATGAGCATCTTGACAAAGAAAATATGCATCGTCATGAAGGAAATGAGCATCATGATTATGAAAATGAGCATCATGATGAAGAAAATGTGCATCATGATGAATAAAATATGCATCATGTTGAAGAAAATGAGCTTCATGATAAAGAAAATTAACATCAAGATGAAGAATATGAGCATCATGATGAAGAAATCATGATGAAGAAAATGTGCATTATGATGAACAAAATGAGCATCGTGATGAAGAAAACATGTGTCATCATGAAAAAAATGATCATGATGATGAAGAAAATATGCATCATGATGAAGAAAACCAACATCATGATAAAGAAAAAAAGCATCTTGATGAAGAAAATGAGCATTATGATGAAGAAAATATGCATAATGATGAAGAAAATGAGCATCATGATGAAGAAAATATGCATTATAATGAAGAAAATGTGCATCGTGATGAAGGAAATGAGCATCATGATGAAGAAAATGAGAATCATGATGAAGAAAATATGCATCATGACGAAGAAAATGAGCATCATGATGAAGAAAATGAGCATCATGATGAAGAAAATATGCATTATGATGAAAAAAATGAGCATCATGATGATGGAAATTAGCATCATGGTGAAGGAAATGAGAATCATGGTGAAGAAAATATGCATTTCGTTGAAGAAAATATGCATCATGATGAAGAAAATGAGAATCTTGATAAAGAAAATGAGCATCATGACGAAGAAAATATGCATCCTGATGAAGAAAATGAGCATTATAATTAAGAAATCATGATGAAGAAAATATGCATCGTGATGACGAAAATATGCATCATAATGTAGAAAATAAGCATCATGACAAAGGAAATATGCATCGTCATGAAGGAAATGAGCATCATGATTATGAAAATGAGCATCATGATGAAGAAAATGTGCATCATGATGAATAAAATATGCATCATGATGAAGAAAATGAGCTTCATGATAAAGAAAATTAACATCAAGATGAAAAAAATGAGCATCACGATGAAGAAATCATGATGAAGAAAATGTGCATTATGATGAACAAAATGAGCATCGTGATGAATAAAACATGTGTCATCATGAAGAAAATGATCATGATGATAAAGAAAATATGCATCATGATGAAGAAAACCAATATCATGATAAAGAAAAAAAGCATCTTGATGAAGAAAATGAGCATTATGATGAAGAAAATATGCATAATGATGAAGAAAATGAGCATCATGATGAAGAAAATATGATCATAATGAAGAAAATGAGCATCGTGATGAAGGAAATAAGCATCATGGTGAAGAAAATGAGAATCATGATGAAGAAAATATGCATCATGATGAAGAAAATGAGCATCATGATGAAGAAAATGAGCATCATGATGAAGAAAATATGCATTATGATGAAGAAAATGAGCATCATGATGATGGAAATTAGCATCATGGTGAAGGAAATGAGAATCATGGTGAAGAAAATATGCATTTCGTTGAAGAAAATATCCATCGTGATGAAGAAAATGAGAATCTTGATAAAGAAAATGAGCATCATGACGAAGAAAATATGCATCCTGATGAAGAAAATGAGCATCATAATTAAGAAATCATGGTGAAGAAAATGAGCATCATGATGAAGAAAATATGCATCGTGATGACGAAAATATGCATCATGATGTAGAAAATGAGCATCATGACAAAGAAAATATGCATCGTCATGAAGGAAATGAGGATCATGATTATGAAAATGAGCATCATGATGAAGAAAATGTGCATCTTGATGATGAAAATATGCATCATGATGTAGAAAATGAACATCATGACAAAGAAAATATGCATCGTCATGATGGAAATGAGCGTCATGATTATGAAAATGAGCATCATGATGAAGAAAATGTGCATCATGATGAATAAAATATGCATCATGATGATGAAAATGAGCTTCATGATAAAGAAAATTAACATCAAGATGAAGAAAATGAGCATCATGATGAAGAAATCATGATGAAGAAAATGTGCATTATGATGAACAAAATGAGCATCGTGATGAAGAAAACATGTGTCATCATGAAGAATATGATCATGATGATGAACAAAATATGCATCATGATGAAGAAAACCAACATCATGATGAAGAAAAAAAGCATCTTGATGAAGAAAATGAGCATTATGATGAAGAAAATATGCATAATGATGAAGAAAATAAGCATCATGATGAAGAAAATATGCATCATAATGAAGAAAATGTGCATCGTGATGAAGGAAATGAGCATCATGATGAAGAAAATGAGAATCATGATGAAGAAAATATGCATCATGATGAAGAAAATGAGCATCATGATGAAGAAAATGAGCATCATGATGAAGAAAATATGCATTATGATGAAAAAAAATGAGCATCATGATGATGGAAATTAGCATCATGGTGAAGGAAATGAGAATCATGGTGAAGAAAATATGCATTTCGTTGAAGAAAATATGCATCATGATGAAGAAAATGAGAATCTTGATAAAGAAAATGAGCATCATGACGAAGAAAATATGCATCCTGATGAAGAAAATGAGCATTATAATTAAGAAATCATGATGAAAAAAATGAGCATCATGATGAAGAAAATATGCATCGTGATGACGAAAATATGCATCATAATGTAGAAAATGAGCATCATGACAAAGAAAATATGCATCGTCATGAAGGAAATGAGCATCATGATTATGAAAATGAGCATCATGATGAAGAAAATGTGCATCATGATGAATAAAATATGCATCATGATGAAGAAAATGAGCTTCATGATAAAGAAAATTAACATCAAGATGAAGAAAATGAGCATCATGATGAAGAAATCATGATGAAGAAAATGTGCATTATGATGAACAAAATGAGCATCGTGATGAAGAAAACATGTGTCATCATGAAGAAAATGATCATGATGATGAAGAAAATATGCATCATGATGAAGAAAACCAACATCATGATGAAGAAAAAAGCATCTTGATTAAGAAAATGAGCATTATGATGAACAAAATATGCATAATGATGAAGAAAATGAGCATCATGATGAAGAAAATATGCATCATAATGAAGAAAATGTGCATAGTGATGAAGGAAATGAGCATCATGATGAAGAAAATGAGAATCATGATGAAGAAAATATACATCATGATGAAGAAAATGAGAATCATGATGAAGAAAATGAGCATCATGATGAAGAAAATATGCATTATGATGAAGAAAATGAGCATCATGATGATGGAAATTAGCATCATGGTGAAGGAAATGAGAATCATGGTGAAGAAAATATGCATTTCGTTGAAGAAAATATGCATCGTGATGAAGAAAATGAGAATCTTGATAAAGAAAATGAGCATCATGACGAAGAAAATATGCATCCTGATGAAGAAAATGAGCATCATAATTAAGAAATCATGGTGAAGAAAATGAGCATCATGATGAAGAAAATATGCATCATGATGTAGAAAATGAGCATCATGACAAAGAAAATGTGCATCGTCATGAAGGAAATGAGTATCATGATTATGAAAATGAGCATCATGATGAAGAAAATGTGCATCATGATGAATAAAATATGCATCATGATGAAGAAAATGAGCTTCATGATAAAGAAAATTAACATCAAGATGAAGAAAATGAGCATCATGATGAAGAAAATGTGCATCATGATGAATAAAATATGCATCATGATGAAGAAAATGAGATTCATGATAAAGAAAATTAACATCAAGATGAAGAAAATATGCATCCTGATGAAGAAAATGAGCATCATAATTAAGAAATCATGGTGAAGAAAATGAGCATCATGATGAAAATATGCATCATGATGACGAAAATATGCATAATGATGTAGAAAATGAGCATCATGACAAAGAAAATATGCATCGTCATGAAGGAAATGAGTATCATGATTATGAAAATGAACATCATGATGAAGAAAATGTGCATCATGATGAATAAAATAAGAATAATGATGAAGAAAATGAGCTTCATGATAAAGAAAATTAACATCAAGATGAAGAAAATGAGCAACATGATGAAGAAATCATGATGAAGAAAATGTGCATTATGATGAACAAAATGAGCATCGTGATGAAGAAAAGATGTGTCATCATGAAGAAATGATCATGATGATGAACAAAATATGCATCATGATGAAGAAAACCATCATAATGATGAAAAAAAGCATCTTGATGAAGAAAATGAGCATTATGATGAAGAAAATATGCATAATGATGAAGAAAATGAGCATCATGATGAAGAAAATATGCATCATAATGAAGAAAATGTGCATCGTGATGAAGGAAATGAGCATCATGATGAAGAAAATGAGAATCATGATTAAGAAAATATGCATCATGACGAAGAAAATGAGCATCATGATGAAGAAAATATGTATTATGATGAAAAAAATGAGCATCATGATGATGAAAATTAGCATCATGGTGAAGGAAATGAGAATCATGGTGAAGAAAATATGCATTTCGCTGAAGAAAATATGCATCATGATGAAGAAAATGAGAATCTTGATAAATAAAATGAGCATCATGACGAAGAAAATATGCATCCTGATGAAGAAAATGAGCATTATAATTAAGAAATCATGATGAAGTAAATGAGCATCATGATGAAGAAAATATGCATCGTGATGACGAAAATGTGCATCATAATGTAGAAAATGAGCATCTTGACAAAGAAAATATGCATCGTCATGAAGGAAATGAGCATCATGATTATGAAAATGAGCATCATGATGAAGAAAATGTGCATCATGATGAATAAAATATGCATCATGTTGAAGAAAATGAGCTTCATGATAAAGAAAATTAACATCAAGATGAAGAATATGAGCATCATGATGAAGAAATCATGATGAAGAAAATGTGCATTATGATGAACAAAATGAGCATCGTGATGAAGAAAACATGTGTCATCATGAAAAAAATGATCATGATGATGAAGAAAATATGCATCATGATGAAGAAAACCAACATCATGATAAAGAAAAAAAGCATCTTGATGAAGAAAATGAGCATTATGATGAAGAAAATATGCATAATGATGAAGAAAATGAGCATCATGATGAAGAAAATATGCATTATAATGAAGAAAATGTGCATCGTGATGAAGGAAATGAGCATCATGATGAAGAAAATGAGAATCATGATGAAGAAAATATGCATCATGACGAAGAAAATGAGCATCATGATGAAGAAAATGAGCATCATGATGAAGAAAATATGCATTATGATGAAAAAAATGAGCATCATGATGATGGAAATTAGCATCATGGTGAAGGAAATGAGAATCATGGTGAAGAAAATATGCATTTCGTTGAAGAAAATATGCATCATGATGAAGAAAATGAGAATCTTGATAAAGAAAATGAGCATCATGACGAAGAAAATATGCATCCTGATGAAGAAAATGAGCATTATAATTAAGAAATCATGATGAAGAAAATATGCATCGTGATGACGAAAATATGCATCATAATGTAGAAAATAAGCATCATGACAAAGGAAATATGCATCGTCATGAAGGAAATGAGCATCATGATTATGAAAATGAGCATCATGATGAAGAAAATGTGCATCATGATGAATAAAATATGCATCATGATGAAGAAAATGAGCTTCATGATAAAGAAAATTAACATCAAGATGAAGAAAATGAGCATCACGATGAAGAAATCATGATGAAGAAAATGTGCATTATGATGAACAAAATGAGCATCGTGATGAATAAAACATGTGTCATCATGAAGAAAATGATCATGATGATAAAGAAAATATGCATCATGATGAAGAAAACCAATATCATGATAAAGAAAAAAAGCATCTTGATGAAGAAAATGAGCATTATGATGAAGAAAATATGCATAATGATGAAGAAAATGAGCATCATGATGAAGAAAATATGATCATAATGAAGAAAATGAGCATCGTGATGAAGGAAATAAGCATCATGGTGAAGAAAATGAGAATCATGATGAAGAAAATATGCATCATGATGAAGAAAATGAGCATCATGATGAAGAAAATGAGCATCATGATGAAGAAAATATGCATTATGATGAAGAAAATGAGCATCATGATGATGGAAATTAGCATCATGGTGAAGGAAATGAGAATCATGGTGAAGAAAATATGCATTTCGTTGAAGAAAATATCCATCGTGATGAAGAAAATGAGAATCTTGATAAAGAAAATGAGCATCATGACGAAGAAAATATGCATCCTGATGAAGAAAATGAGCATCATAATTAAGAAATCATGGTGAAGAAAATGAGCATCATGATGAAGAAAATATGCATCGTGATGACGAAAATATGCATCATGATGTAGAAAATGAGCATCATGACAAAGAAAATATGCATCGTCATGAAGGAAATGAGGATCATGATTATGAAAATGAGCATCATGATGAAGAAAATGTGCATCTTGATGATGAAAATATGCATCATGATGTAGAAAATGAGCATCATGACAAAGAAAATATGCATCGTCATGATGGAAATGAGCGTCATGATTATGAAAATGAGCATCATGATGAAGAAAATGTGCATCATGATGAATAAAATATGCATCATGATGATGAAAATGAGCTTCATGATAAAGAAAATTAACATCAAGATGAAGAAAATGAGCATCATGATGAAGAAATCATGATGAAGAAAATGGCATTATGATGAACAAAATGAGCATCGTGATGAAGAAAACATGTGTCATCATGAAGAATATGATCATGATGATGAACAAAATATGCATCATGATGAAGAAAACCAACATCATGATGAAGAAAAAAAGCATCTTGATGAAGAAAATGAGCATTATGATGAAGAAAATATGCATAATGATGAAGAAAATAAGCATCATGATGAAGAAAATATGCATCATAATGAAGAAAATGTGCATCGTGATGAAGGAAATGAGCATCATGATGAAGAAAATGAGAATCATGATGAAGAAAATATGCATCATGATGAAGAAAATGAGAATCATGATGAAGAAAATGAGCATCATGATGAAGAAAATATGCATTATGATGAAAAAAATGAGCATCATGATGATGGAAATTAGCATCATGGTGAAGGAAATGAGAATCATGGTGAAGAAAATATGCATTTCGTTGAAGAAAATATGCATCATGATGAAGAAAATGAGAATCTTGATAAAGAAAATGAGCATCATGACGAAGAAAATATGCATCCTGATGAAGAAAATGAGCATTATAATTAAGAAATCATGATGAAAAAAATGAGCATCATGATGAAGAAAATATGCATCGTGATGACGAAAATATGCATCATAATGTAGAAAATGAGCATCATGACAAAGAAAATATGCATCGTCATGAAGGAAATGAGCATCATGATTATGAAAATGAGCATCATGATGAAGAAAATGTGCATCATGATGAATAAAATATGCATCATGATGAAGAAAATGAGCTTCATGATAAAGAAAATTAACATCAAGATGAAGAAAATGAGCATCATGATGAAGAAATCATGATGAAGAAAATGTGCATTATGATGAACAAAATGAGCATCGTGATGAAGAAAACATGTGTCATCATGAAGAAAATGATCATGATGATGAAGAAAATATGCATCATGATGAAGAAAACCAACATCATGATGAAGAAAAAAGCATCTTGATTAAGAAAATGAGCATTATGATGAACAAAATATGCATAATGATGAAGAAAATGAGCATCATGACGAAGAAAATATGCATCATAATGAAGAAAATGTGCATAGTGATGAAGGAAATGAGCATCATGATGAAGAAAATGAGAATCATGACGAAGAAAATATACATCATGATGAAGAAAATGAGAATCATGATGAAGAAAATGAGCATCATGATGAAGAAAATATGCATTATGATGAAGAAAATGAGCATCATGATGATGGAAATTAGCATCATGGTGAAGGAAATGAGAATCATGGTGAAGAAAATATGCATTTCGTTGAAGAAAATATGCATCGTGATGAAGAAAATGAGAATCTTGATAAAGAAAATGAGCATCATGACGAAGAAAATATGCATCCTGATGAAGAAAATGAGCATCATAATTAAGAAATCATGGTGAAGAAAATGAGCATCATGATGAAGAAAATATGCATCATGATGACGAAAATATGCATCATGATGTAGAAAATGAGCATCATGACAAAGAAAATGTGCATCGTCATGAAGGAAATGAGTATCATGATTATGAAAATGAGCATCATGATGAAGAAAATGTGCATCATGATGAATAAAATATGCATCATGATGAAGAAAATGAGCTTCATGATAAAGAAAATTAACATCAAGATGAAGAAAATGAGCATCATGATGAAGAAAATGTGCATCATGATGAATAAAATATGTATCATGATGAAGAAAATGAGCTTCATGATAAAGAAAATTAACATCAAGATGAAGAAAATATGCATCCTGATGAGGAAAATGAGCATCATAATTAAGAAATCATGGTGAAGAAAATGAGCATCATGATGAAGAAAATATGCATCATGATGACGAAAATATGCATCATGATGTAGAAAATGAGCATCATGACAAAGAAAATATGCATCGTCATGAAGGAAATGAGTATCATGATTATGAAAATGAACATCATGATGAAGAAAATGTGCATCATGATGAATAAAATATGCATAATGATGAAGAAAATGAGCTTCATGATAAAGAAAATTAACATCAAGATGAAGAAAATGAGCATCATGATGAAGAAATCATGATGAAGAAAATGTGCATTATGTTGAACAAAATGAGAATCGTGATGAAGAAAACATGTGTCATCATGAAAAAAATGATCATGATGATGAAGAAAATATGCATCATGATGAAGAAAACCAACATCATGATAAAGAAAAAAAAGCATCTTGATGAAGAAAATGAGCATTATGATGAAGAAAATATGCATAATGATGAAGAAAATGAGCATCATGATGAAGAAAATATGCATTATAATGAAGAAAATGTGCATCGTGATGAAGGAAATGAGCATCATGATGAAGAAAATGAGAATCATGATGAAGAAAATATGCATCATGACGAAGAAAATGAGCATCATGATGAAGAAAATGAGCATCATGATGAAGAAAATATGCATTATGATGAAAAAAATGAGCATCATGATGATGGAAATTAGCATCATGGTGAAGGAAATGAGAATCATGGTGAAGAAAATATGCATTTCGTTGAAGAAAATATGCATCATGATGAAGAAAATGAGAATCTTGATAAAGAAAATGAGCATCATGACGAAGAAAATATGCATCCTGATGAAGAAAATGAGCATTATAATTAAGAAATCATGATGAAGAAAATGAGCATCATGATGAAGAAAATATGCATCGTGATGACGAAAATATGCATCATAATGTAGAAAATAAGCATCATGACAAAGAAAATATGCATCGTCATGAAGGAAATGAGCATCATGATTATGAAAATGAGCATCATGATGAAGAAAATGTGCATCATGATGAATAAAATATGCATCATGATGAAGAAAATGAGCATCATGATGAAGAAAATGTGCATCATGATGAATAAAATATGCATCATGATGAAGAAAATGAGCTTCATGATAAAGAAAATTAACATCAAGATGAAGAAAATATGCATCCTGATGAAGAAAATGAGCATCATAATTAAGAAATCATGGTGAAGAAAATGAGCATCATGATGAAGAAAATATGCATCATGATGACGAAAATATGCATCATGATGTAGAAAATGAGCATCATGACAAAGAAAATATGCATCGTCATGAAGGAAATGAGTATCATGATTATGAAAATGAACATCATGATGAAGAAAATGTGCATCATGATGAATAAAATATGCATAATGATGAAGAAAATGAGCTTCATGATAAAGAAAATTAACATCAAGATGAAGAAAATGAGCATCATGATGAAGAAATCATGATGAATAAAATGTGCATTATGTTGAACAAAATGAGAATCGTGATGAAGAAAAGATGTGTCATCATGAAGAAAATGATCATGATGATGAACAAAATATGCATCATGATGAAGAAAACCATCATAATGAAGAAAAAAAGCATCTTGATGAAGAAAATGAGCATTATGATGAAGAAAATATGCATAATGATGAACAAAATGAGCATCAAGATGAAGAAAATATGCATCATAATGAAGAAAATGTGCATCGTGATGAAGGAAATGAGCATCATGATGAAGAAAATGAGAATCATGATGAAGAAAATATGCATCATGACGAAGAAAATGAGCATCATGATGAAGAAAATATGTATTATGATGAAAAAAATGAGCATCATGATGATGAAAATTAGCATCATGGTGAAGGAAATGAGAATCATGGTGAAGAAAATATGCATTTCGTTGAAGAAAATATGCATCATGATGAAGAAAATGAGAATCTTGATAAATAAAATGAGCATCATGACGAAGAAAATATGCATCCTGATGAAGAAAATGAGCATTATAATTAAGAAATCATGATGAAGAAAATGAGCATCATGATGAAGAAAATATGCATCGTGATGACGAAAATATGCATCATAATGTAGAAAATGAGCATCTTGACAAAGAAAATATGCATCGTCATGAAGGAAATGAGCATCATGATTATGAAAATGAGCATCATGATGAAGAAAATGTGCATCATGATGAATAAAATATGCATCATGTTGAAGAAAATGAGCTTCATGATAAAGAAAATTAACATCAAGATGAAGAAAATGAGCATCATGATGAAGAAATCATGATGAAGAAAATGTGCATTATGATGAACAAAATGAGCATCGTGATGAAGAAAACATGTGTCATCATGAAAAAAATGATCATGATGATGAAGAAAATATGCATCATGATGAAGAAAACCAACATCATGATAAAGAAAAAAAGCATCTTGATGAAGAAAATGAGCATTATGATGAAGAAAATATGCATAATGATGAAGAAAATGAGCATCATGATGAAGAAAATATGCATTATAATGAAGAAAATGTGCATCGTGATGAAGGAAATGAGCATCATGATGAAGAAAATGAGAATCATGATGAAGAAAATATGCATCATGACGAAGAAAATGAGCATCATGATGAAGAAAATGAGCATCATGATGAAGAAAATATGCATTATGATGAAAAAAATGAGCATCATGATGATGGAAATTAGCATCATGGTGAAGGAAATGAGAATCATGGTGAAGAAAATATGCATTTCGTTGAAGAAAATATGCATCATGATGAAGAAAATGAGAATCTTGATAAAGAAAATGAGCATCATGACGAAGAAAATATGCATCCTGATGAAGAAAATGAGCATTATAATTAAGAAATCATGATGAAGAAAATGAGCATCATGATGAAGAAAATATGCATCGTGATGACGAAAATATGCATCATAATGTAGAAAATAAGCATCATGACAAAGAAAATATGCATCGTCATGAAGGAAATGAGCATCATGATTATGAAAATGAGCATCATGATGAAGAAAATGTGCATCATGATGAATAAAATATGCATCATGATGAAGAAAATGAGCTTCATGATAAAGAAAATTAACATCAAGATGAAGAAAATGAGCATCATGATGAAGAAATCATGATGAAGAAAATGTGCATTATGATGAACAAAATGAGCATCGTGATGAAGAAAACATGTGTCATCATGAAGAAAATGATCATGATGATGAAGAAAATATGCATCATGATGGAGAAAACCAACATCATGATAAAGAAAAAAAGCATCTTGATGAAGAAAATGAGCATTATGATGAAGAAAATATGCATAATGATGAAGAAAATGAGCATCATGATGAAGAAAATATGATCATAATGAAGAAAATGAGCATCGTGATGAAGGAATTGAGCATCATGGTGAAGAAAATGAGAATCATGATGAAGAAAATATGCATCATGACGAAGAAAATTAGCATCATGATGAAGAAAATGAGCATCATGATGAAGAAAATATGTATTATGATGAAAAAAATGAGCATCATGATGATGGAAATTAGCATCATGGTGAAGGAAATGAGAATCATGGTGAAGAAAATATGCATTTCGTTGAAGAAAATATGCATCATGATGAAGAAAATGAGAATCTTGATAAATAAAATGAGCATCATGACGAAGAAAATATGCATCCTGATGAAGAAAATGAGCATTATAATTAAGAAATCATGATGAAGAAAATGAGCATCATGATGAAGAAAATATGCATCGTGATGACGAAAATATGCATCATAATGTAGAAAATGAGCATCATGACAAAGAAAATATGCATCGTCATGAAGGAAATGAGCATCATGATTATGAAAATGAGCATCATGATGAAGAAAATGTGCATCATGATGAATAAAATATGCATCATGATGAAGAAAATGAACTTCATGATAAAGAAAATTAACATCAAGATGAAGAAAATGAGCATCATGATGAAGAAATCATGATGAAGAAAATGTGCATTATGATGAACAAAATGAGCATCGTGATGAAGAAAACATGTGTCATCATGAAAAAAATGATCATGATGATGAAGAAAATATGCATCATGATGAAGAAAACCAACATCATGATAAAGAAAAAAAGCATCTTGATGAAGAAAATGAGCATTATGATGAAGAAAATATGCATAATGATGAAGAAAATGAGCATCATGATGAAGAAAATATGCATTATAATGAAGAAAATGTGCATCGTGATGAAGGAAATGAGCATCATGATGAAGAAAATGAGAATCATGATGAAAAAAATATGCATCATGTCGAAGAAAATGAGCATCATGATGAATAAAATGAGCATCATGATGAAGAAAATATGCATTATGATGAAAAAAATGAGCATCATGATGATGGAAATTAGCATCATGGTGAAGGAAATGAGAATCATGGTGAAGAAAATATGCATTTCGTTGAAGAAAATATGCATCATGATGAAGAAAATGAGAATCTTGATAAAGAAAATGAGCATCATGACGAAGAAAATATGCATCCTGATGAAGAAAATGAGCATTATAATTAAGAAATCATGATGAAGAAAATGAGCATCATGATGAAGAAAATATGCATCGTGATGACGAAAATATGCATCATAATGTAGAAAATAAGCATCATGACAAAGAAAATATGCATCGTCATGAAGGAAATGAGCATCATGATTATGAAAATGAGCATCATGATGAAGAAAATGTGCATCATGATGAATAAAATATGCATCATGATGAAGAAAATGAGCTTCATGATAAAGAAAATTAACATCAAGATGAAGAAAATGAGCATCATGATGAAGAAATCATGATGAAGAAAATGTGCATTATGATGAACAAAATGAGCATCGTGATGAAGAAAACATGTGTCATCATGAAGAAAATGATCATGATGATGAAGAAAATATGCATCATGATGAAGAAAACCAACATCATGATAAAGAAAAAAAGCATCTTGATGAAGAAAATGAGCATTATGATGAAGAAAATATGCATAATGATGAATAAAATGAGCATCATGATGAAGAAAATATGATTATAATGAAGAAAATGAGCATCGTGATGAAGGAAATGAGCATCATGGTGAAGAAAATGAGAATCATGATGAAGAAAATATGCATTTCGTTGAAGAAAATATGCATCAATATGAAGAAAATGAGAATCTTGATAAAGAAAATGAGCATCATGACGAAGAAAACATGCATCCTGATGAAGAAAATGAGCATTATAATTAAGAAATCATGATGAAGAAAATGAGCATCATGATGAAGAAAATATGCATCGTGATGACGAAAATATGCATCATAATGTAGAAAATGAGCATCATGACAAAGAAAATATGCATCGTCATGAAGGAAATGAGCATCATGATTATGAAAATGAGCATCATGATGAAGAAAATGTGCATCATGATGAATAAAATATGCATCATGATGAAGAAAATGAGCTTCATGATAAAGAAAATTAACATCAAGATGAAGAAAATGAGCATCATGATGAAGAAATCATGATGAAGAAAATGTGCATTATGATGAACAAAATGAGCATCGTGATGAAGAAAACATGTGTCATCATGAAGAAAATGATCATGATGATGAAGAAAATATGCATCATGATGAAGAAAACCAACATCATGATGAAGAAAAAAGCATCTTGATTAAGAAAATGAGCATTATGATGAACAAAATATGCATAATGATGAAGAAAATGAGCATCATGATGAAGAAAATATGCATCATAATGAAGAAAATGTGCATAGTGATGAAGGAAATGAGCATCATGATGAAGAAAATGAGAATCATGATGAAGAAAATACGCATCATGATGAAGAAAATGAGAATCATGATGAAGAAAATGAGCATCATGATGAAGAAAATATGCATTATGATGAAGAAAATGAGCATCATGATGATGAAAATTAGAATCATGGTGAAGAAAATATGCATTTCGTTGAAGAAAATATGCATCGTGATGAAGAAAATGAGAATCTTGATAAAGAAAATGAGCATCATGACGAAGAAAATATGCATCCAGATGAAGAAAATGAGCATCATAATTAAGAAATCATGATGAAGAAAATGAGCATCATGATGAAGAAAATATGCATCATGATGACGAAAATATGCATCATGATGTAGAAAATGAGCATCATGACAAAGAAAATATGCATCGTCATGAAGGAAATGAGCGTCATGATTATGAAAATGAGCATCATGATGAAGAAAATGTGCATCATGATGAATAAAATATGCATCATGATGATGAAAATGAGCTTCATGATAAAGAAAATTAACATCAAGATGAAGAAAATGAGCATCATGATGAAGAAATCATGATGAAGAAAATGTGCATTATGATGAACAAAATGAGCATCGTGATGAAGAAAACATGTGTCATCATGAAGAAAATAATCATGATGATGAAGAAAATATGCATCATGATGAAGAAAACCAACATCATGATGAAGAAAAAAAGCATCTTGATGAAGAAAATGAGCATTATGATGAAGAAAATACGCATAATGATGAAGAAAATGAGCATCATGATGAAGAAAATATGCATCATAATGAAGAAAATGTGCATTGTGATGAAGGAAATGAGCATCATGATGAAGAAAATGAGAATCATGATGAAGAAAATATGCATCATGATGAAGAAAATGAGCATCATGATGAAGAAAATGAGCATCATGATGAAGAAAATATGCATTATGATGAAAAAAATGAGCATCATGATGATGGAAATTAGCATCATGGTGAAGGAAATGAGAATCATGGTGAAGAAAATATGCATTTCGTTGAAGAAAATATGCATCATGATGAAGAAAATGAGAATCTTGATAAAGAAAATGAGCATCATGACGAAGAAAATATGCATCCTGATGAAGAAAATGAGCATTATAATTAAGAAATCATGATGAAGAAAATGAGCATCATGATGAAGAAAATATGCATCGTGATGACGAAAATATGCATCATAATGTAGAAAATGAGCATCATGACAAAGAAAATATGCATCGTCATGAAGGAAATGAGCATCATGATTATGAAAATGAGCATCATGATGAAGAAAATGTGCATCATGATGAATAAAATATGCATCATGATGAAGAAAATGAGCTTCATGATAAAGAAAATTAACATCAAGATGAAGAAAATGAGCATCATGATTTAGAAATCATGATGAAGAAAATGTGCATTATGATGAACAAAATGAGCATCGTGATGAAGGAAACATGTGTCATCATGAAGAAAATGATCATGATGATGAAGAAAATATGCATCATGATGAAGAAAACCAACATCATGATGAAGAAAAAAAGCATGTTGATGAAGAAAATGAGCATTATGATGAAGAAAATATGCATAATGATGAAGAAAATGAGCATCATGATGAAGAAAATATGCATCATAATGAAGAAAATGTGCATCGTGATGAAGGAAATGAGCATCATGATGAAGAAAATGAGAATCATGATGAAGAAAATATGCATCATGATGAAGAAAATGAGCATCATGATGAAGAAAATGAGCATCATGATGAAGAAAATATGCATTATGATGAAAAAAATGAGCATCATGATGATGGAAATTAGCATCATGGTGAAAGAAATGAGAATCATGGTGAAGAAAATATGCATTTCGTTGAAGAAAATATGCATCATGATGAAGAAAATGAGAATCTTGATAAAGAAAATGAGCATCATGACGAAGAAAATATGCATCCTGATGAAGAAAATGAGCATTATAATTAAGTAATCATGATGAAGAAAATGAGCATCATGAAGAAGAAAATATGAATCATGATGACGAAAATATGCATCATAATGTAGAAAATGAGCATCATGACAAAGAAAATATGCATCGTCATGAAGGAAATGAGCATCATGATTATGAAAATGAGCATCATGATGAAGAAAATGTGCATCATGATGAATAAAATATGCATCATGATGAAGAAAATGAGCTTCATGATAAAGAAAATTAACATCAAGATGAAGGAAATGAGCATCATGATTAAGAAATCATGATGAAGAAAATGTGCATTATGATGAACAAAATGAGCATCGTGATGAAGAAAACATGTGTCATCATGAAGAAAATGTTCATGATGATGATGAAAATATGCATCATGACCTTGATGAAGAAAATGAGCATTATGATGAAGAAAATATGCATAATGATGAAGAAAATGAGCATCATGATGAAGAAAATATGCATCATAATGAAGAAAATGTGCATCGTGATGAAGGAAATAAGCATCATGATGAAGAAAATGAGAATCATGATGAAGAAAATATGCATCATGATGAAGAAAATGAGCATCATGATGAAGAAAATATGCATTATGATGAAGAAAATGAGCATCATGATGATGGAAATTAGCATCATGGTGAAGGAAATGAGAATCATGGTGAAAAAATATGCATTTCGTTGAAGAAAATATGCATCATGATGAAGAAAATGAGAATCTTGATAAAGAAAATGAGCATCATGACGAAGAAAATATGCATCCAGATGAAGAAAATGAGCATCATAATTAAGAAATCATGATGAAGAAAATATGCATCATGATGACGAAAATATGCATCATGATGTAGAAAATGAGCATCATGACAAAGAAAATATGCATCGTCATGAAGCAAATGAGCGTCATGATTATGAAAATGAGCATCATGATGAAGAAAATGTGCATCATGATGAATAAAATATGCATCATGATGATGAAAATGAGCTTCATGATAAAGAAAATTAACATCAAGATGAAGAAAATGAGCATCATGATGAAGAAATCATGATGAAGAAAATGTGCATTATGATGAACAAAATGAGCATCGTGATGAAGAAAACATGTGTCATCATGAAGAAAATGATCATGATGATGAACAAAATATGCATCATGATGAAGAAAACCAACATCATGATGAAGAAAAAAAGCAACTTGATGAAGAAAATGAGCATTATGATGAAGAAAATATGCATATTGATGAAGAAAATGAGCATCATGATGAAGAAAATATGCATCATAATGAAGAAAATGTGCATCGTGATGAAGGAAATGAGCATCATGATGAAGAAAATGAGAATCATGATGAAGAAAATATGCATCATGATGAAGAAAATGAGCATCATGATGAAGAAAATGAGCATCATGATGAAGAAAATATGCATTATGATGAAGAAAATGAGAATCTTGATAAAGAAAATGAGCATCATGACGAAGAAAATATGCATCCTGATGAAGAAAATGAGCATTATAATTAAGAAATCATGATGAAGAAAATGAGCATCATGATGAAGAAAATATGCACCGTGATGACGAAAATATGCATCATAATGTAGAAAATGAGCATCATGACAAAGAAAATATGCATCGTCATGAAGGAAATGAGCATCATGATTATGAAAATGAGCATCATGATGAAGAAAATGTGCATCATGATGAATAAAATATGCATCATGTTGAAGAAAATGAGCTTCATGATAAAGAAAATTAACATCAAGATGAAGAAAATGAGCATCATGATGAAGAAATCATGATGAAGAAAATGTGCATTATGATGAACAAAATGAGTATCGTGATGAAGAAAACATGTGTCATCATGAAGAAAATGATCATGATGATGAACAAAATATGCATCATGATGAAGAAAACCAACATCATGATGAAGAAAAAAAGCATCTTGATGAAGAAAATGAGCATTATGATGAAGAAAATATGCATAATGATGAAGAAAATGAGCATCATGATGAAGAAAATATGCATCATAATGAAGAAAATGTGCATCGTGATGAAGGAAATGAGCATCATGATGAAGAAAATGAGAATCATGATGAAGAAAATATGCATCATGACGAAGAAAATGAGCATCATGATGAAGAAAATGAGCATCATGATGAAGAAAATATGCATTATGATGAAAAAAATGAGCATCATGATGATGAAAATTAGCATCATGGTGAAGGAATGAGAATCATGGTGAAGAAAATATGCATTTCGTTGAACAAAATATGCATCATGATGAAGAAAATGAGAATCTTGATAAAGAAAATGAGCATCATGACGAAGAAAATATGCATCCTGATGAAGAAAATGAGCATTATAATTAAGAAATCATGATGAATAAAATGTGCATCATGATGAAGAAAATATGCATCGTGATGACGAAAATATGCATCATAATGTAGAAAATGAGCATCATGACAAAGAAAATATGCATCGTCATGAAGGAAATGAGCATCATGATTATGAAAATGAGCATCATGATGAAGAAAATGTGCATCATGATGAATAAAATATGCATCATGATGATGAAAATGAGCTTCATGATAAAGAAAATTAACATCAAGATGAAGAAAATGAACATCATGATGAAGAAATCATGATGAAGAAAATGTGCATTATGATGAACAAAATGAGCATCGTGATGAAGAAAACATGTGTCATCATGAAGAAAATGATCATGATGATGAACAAAATATGCATCATGATGAAGAAAACCAACATCATGATGAAGAAAAAAAGCAACTTGATGAAGAAAATGAGCATTATGATGAAGAAAATATGCATAATGATGAAGAAAATGAGCATCATGATGAAGAAAATATGCATCATAATGAAGAAAATGTGCATCGTGATGAAGGAAATGAGCATCATGATGAAGAAAATGAGAATCATGATGAAGAAAATATGCATCATGATGAAGAAAATGAGCATCATGATGAAGAAAATGAGCATCATGATGAAGAAAATATGCATTATGATGAAGAAAATGAGAATCTTGATAAAGAAAATGAGCATCATGACGAAGAAAATATGCATCCTGATGAAGAAAATGAGCATCATGATGAAGAAAATGAGCATCGTGATGAAGGAAATGAGCATCATGGTGAAGAAAATGAGAATCATGATGAAGAAAATATGCATCATGATGAAGAAAATGAGCATCATGATGAAGAAAATGAGCATCATGATGAAGAAAATATGCATTATGATGAAGAAAATGAGCATCATGATGATGGAAATTAGCATCATGGTGAAGGAAATGAGAATCATGGTGAAGAAAATATGCATTTCGTTGAAGAAAATATCCATCGTGATGAAGAAAATGAGAATCTTGATAAAGAAAATGAGCATCATGACGAAGAAAATATGCATCCTGATGAAGAAAATGAGCATCATAATTAAGAAATCATGGTGAAGAAAATGAGCATCATGATGAAGAAAATATGCATCATGATGACGAATATATGCATCATGATGTAGAAAATGAGCATCATGACAAAGAAAATATGCATCGTCATAAAGGAAATGAGTATCATGATTATGAAAATGAGCATCATGATGAAGAAAATGTGCATCATGATGAATAAAATATGCATCATGATGAAGAAAATGAGCTTCATGATAAAGAAAATTAACATCAAGATGAAGAAAATGAGCATCATGATGAAGAAATCATGATGAAGAAAATGTGCATTATGATGAACAAAATGAGCATCGTGATGAAGAAAACATGTGTCATCATGAAGAAAATGATCATGATGATGAACAAAATATGCATCATGATGAAGAAAACCAACATCATGATGAAGAAAAAAAGCATCTTGATTAAGAAAATGAGCATTATGATGAACAAAATATGCATAATGATGAAGAAAATGAGCATCATGATGAAGAAAATATGCATCATAATGAAGAAAATGTGCATCGTGATGAAGGAAATGAGCATCATGATGAAGAAAATGAGAATCATGATGAAGAAAATATGCATCATGTTGAAGAAAATGAGCATCATGATGAAGAAAATGAGCATCATGATGAAGAAAATATGCATTATGATGAAGAAAATGAGCATCATGATGATGAAAATTAGCATCATGGTGAAGGAAATTAGAATCATGGTGAAGAAAATATGCATTTCGTTGAAGAAAATATGCATCGTGATGAAGAAAATGAGAATCTTGATAAAGAAAATGAGCATCATGACGAAGAAAATACGCATCCTGATGAAGAAAATGAGCATCATAATTAAGAAATCATGGTGAAGAAAATGAGCATCATGATGAAGAAAATATGCATCATGATGACGAAAATATGCATCATGATGTAGAAAATGAGCATCATGACAAAGAAAATATGCATCGTCATGAAGGAAATGAGTATCATGATTATGAAAATGAGCATCATGATGAAGAAAATGTGCATCATGATGAATAAAATATGCATCATGATGAAGAAAATGAGCTTCATGATAAAGAAAATTAACATCAAGATGAAGAAAATGAGCATCATGATGAAGAAATCATGATGAAGAAAATGTGCATTATGATGAACAAAATGAGCATCGTGATGAAGAAAACATGTGTCATCATGAAGAAAATGATCATGATGATGAACAAAATATGCATCATGATGAAGAAAACCAACATCATGATGAAGAAAAAAAGCAACTTGATGAAGAAAATGAGCATTATGATGAAGAAAATATGCATATTGATGAAGAAAATGAGCATCATGATGAAGAAAATATGCATCATAATGAAGAAAATGTGCATCGTGATGAAGGAAATGAGCATCATGATGAAGAAAATGAGAATCATGATGAAGAAAATATGCATCATGATGAAGAAAATGAGCATCATGATGAAGAAAATGAGCATCATGATGAAGAAAATATGCATTATGATGAAGAAAATGAGCATCATGATGATGGAAATTAGCATCATGGTGAAGGAAATTAGAATCATGGTGAAGAAAATATGCATTTCGTTGAAGAAAATATGCATCGTGATGAAGAAAATGAGAATCTTGATAAAGAAAATGAGCATCATGACGAAGAAAATACGCATCCTGATGAAGAAAATGAGCATCATAATTAAGAAATCATGGTGAAGAAAATGAGCATCATGATGAAGAAAATATGCATCATGATGACGAAAATATGCATCATGATGTAGAAAATGAGCATCATGACAAAGAAAATATGCATCGTCATGAAGGAAATGAGTATCATGATTATGAAAATGAGCATCATGATGAAGAAAATGTGCATCATGATGAATAAAATATGCATCATGATGAAGAAAATGAGCTTCATGATAAAGAAAATTAACATCATGATGAAGAAAATGAGCATCATGATGAAGAAATCATGATGAAGAAAATGTGCATTATGATGAACAAAATGAGCATCGTGATGAAGAAAACATGTGTCATCATGAAGAAAATGATCATGATGATGAACAAAATATGCATCATGATGAAGAAAACCAACATCATGATGAAGAAAAAAAGCATCTTGATTAAGAAAATGAGCATTATGATGAACAAAATATGCATAATGATGAAGAAAATGAGCATCATGATGAAGAAAATATGCATCATAATGAAGAAAATGTGCATCGTGATGAAGGAAATGAGCATCATGATGAAGAAAATGAGAATCATGATGAAGAAAATATGCATCATGATGAAGAAAATGAGCATCATGATGAAGAAAATGAGCATCATGATGAAGAAAATATGCATTATGATGAAGAAAATGAGCATCATGATGATGGAAATTAGCATCATGGTGAAGGAAATGAGAATCATGGTGAAGAAAATATGCATTTCGTTGAAGAAAATATGCATCGTGATGAAGAAAATGAGAATCTTGATAAAGAAAATGAGCATCATGACGAAGAAAATATGCATCCTGATGAAGAAAATGAGCATCATAATTAAGAAATCATGGTGAAGAAAATGAGCATCATGATGAAGAAAATATGCATCATGATGACGAAAATATGCATCATGATGTAGAAAATGATCATCATGACAAAGAAAATATGCATCGTCATGAAGGAAATGAGCATCATGATTATGAAAATGAGCATCATGATGAAGAAAATGTGCATCATGATGAATAAAATATGCATCATGTTGAAGAAAATGAGCTTCATGATAAAGAAAATTAACATCAAGATGAAGAAAATGAGCATCATGATGAAGAAATCATGATGAAGAAAATGTGCATTATGATGAACAAAATGAGTATCGTGATGAAGAAAACATGTGTCATCATGAAGAAAATGATCATGATGATGAACAAAATATGCATCATGATGAAGAAAACCAACATCATGATGAAGAAAAAAAGCATCTTGATGAAGAAAATGAGCATTATGATGAAGAAAATATGCATAATGATGAAGAAAATGAGCATCATGATGAAGAAAATATGCATCATAATGAAGAAAATGTGCATCGTGATGAAGGAAATGAGCATCATGATGAAGAAAATGAGAATCATGATGAAGAAAATATGCATCATGACGAAGAAAATGAGCATCATGATGAAGAAAATGAGCATCATGATGAAGAAAATATGCATTATGATGAAAAAAATGAGCATCATGATGATGAAAATTAGCATCATGGTGAAGGAATGAGAATCATGGTGAAGAAAATATGCATTTCGTTGAACAAAATATGCATCATGATGAAGAAAATGAGAATCTTGATAAAGAAAATGAGCATCATGACGAAGAAAATATGCATCCTGATGAAGAAAATGAGCATTATAATTAAGAAATCATGATGAATAAAATGTGCATCATGATGAAGAAAATATGCATCGTGATGACGAAAATATGCATCATAATGTAGAAAATGAGCATCATGACAAAGAAAATATGCATCGTCATGAAGGAAATGAGCATCATGATTATGAAAATGAGCATCATGATGAAGAAAATGTGCATCATGATGAATAAAATATGCATCATGATGATGAAAATGAGCTTCATGATAAAGAAAATTAACATCAAGATGAAGAAAATGAACATCATGATGAAGAAATCATGATGAACAAAATGTGCATTATGATGAACAAAATGAGCATCGTGATGAAGAAAACATGTGTCATCATGAAGAAAATGATCATGATGATGAACAAAATATGCATCATGATGAAGAAAACCAACATCATGATGAAGAAAAAAGCATCTTGATGAAGAAAATGAGCATCATGACGAAGAAAATATGCATCCTGATGAAGAAATTGAGCATTATAATTAAGAAATCATGAAGAAGAAAATGAGCATCATGATGAAGAAAATATGCATCGTTATGACGAAAATATGCATCATGATGTAGAAAATGAGCATCATGACAAAGAAAATATGCATCGTCATGAAGGAAATGAGCATCATGATTATGAAAATGAGCATCATGATGAAGAAAATGAGCTTCATGATAAAGAAAATTAACATCAAGATGAAGAAAATGAGCATCATGATGAAGAAATCATGATGAAGAAAATGTGCATTATGATGAACAAAATGAGCATCGTGATGAAGAAAACATGTGTCATCATGAAGAAAATGATCATGATGATGAAGAAAATATGCATCATGATGAAGAAAACCAACATCATGATGAAGAAAAAAAGCATCTTGATGAAGAAAATGAGCATTATGATGAAGAAAATATGCATAATGATGAAGAAAATGAGCATCATGATAAAGAAAATATGATCATAATGAAGAAAATGAGCATCGTGATGAAGGAAATGAGCATCATGGTGAAGAAAATGAGAATCATGATGAAGAAAATATGCATCATGATGAAGAAAATGAGCATCATGATGAAGAAAATATGCATTATGATGAAGAAAATGAGCATCATGATGATGGAAATTAGCATCATGGTGAAGGAAATGAGAATCATGGTGAAGAAAATATGCATTTCGTTGAAGAAAATATCCATCGTGATGAAGAAAATGAGAATCTTGATAAAGAAAGTGAGCATCATGACGAAGAAAATATGCATCCTGATGAAGAAAATGAGCATCATAATTAAGAAATCATGGTGAAGAAAATGAGAATCATGATGAAGAAAATATGCATCATGATGACGAAAATATGCATCATGATGTAGAAAATGAGCATCATGACAAAGAAAATATGCATCATCATGAAGGAAATGAGTATCATGATTATGAAAATGAGCATCATGATGAAGAAAATGTGCATCATGATGAATAAAATATGCATCATGATGAAGAAAATGAGCTTCATGATAAAGAAAATTAACATCAAGATGAAGAAAATGAGCATCATGATGAAGAAATCATGATGAAGAAAATGTGCATTATGATGAACAAAATGAGCATCGTGATGAAGAAAACATGTGTCATCATGAAGAAAATGATCATGATGATGAACAAAATATGCATCATGATGAAGAAAACCAACATCATGATGAAGAAAAAAAGCATCTTGATGAAGAAAATGAGCATTATGATGAAGAAAATATGCATAATGATGAAGAAAATGAGCATCATGATGAAGAAAATATGCATCATAACGAAGAAAATGTGCATCGTGATGAAGGAAATGAGCATCATGATGAAGAAAATGAGAATCATGATGAAGAAAATATGCATCATGATGAAGAAAATGAGCATCATGATGAAGAAAATGAGCATCATGATGAAGAAAATATGCATTATGATGAAAAAAATGAGCATCATGATGATGGAAATTAGCATCATGGTGAAGGAAATGAGAATCATGGTGAAGAAAATATGCATCATGATGAAGAAAATGAGAATCTTGATAAAGAAAATGAGCATCATGACGAAGAAAATATGCATCCTGATGAAGAAAATGAGCATTATAATTAAGAAATCATGATGAAGAAAATGAGCATCATGATGAAGAAAATATGCATCGTGATGACGAAAATATGCATCATAATGTAGAAAATGAGCATCATGACAAAGAAAATATGCATCGTCATGAAGGAAATGAGCATCATGATTATGAAAATGAGCATTATGATGAAGAAAATGTGCATCATGATGAATAAAATATGCATCACGATGAAGAAAATGAGCTTCATGATAAAGAAAATTAACATCAAGATGAAGAAAATGAGCATCATGATGAAGAAATCATGATGAAGAAAATGTGCATTATGATGAACAAAATGAGCATCGTGATGAAGAAAACATGTCTCATCATGAAGAAAATGATCATGATGATGAAGAAAATATGCATCATGATGAAGAAAACCAACATCATGATGAAGAAAAAAAGCATCTTGATGAAGAAAATGAGCATTATGATGAAGAAAATATGCATAATGATGAAGAAAATGAGCATCATGATAAAGAAAATATGATCATAATGAAGAAAATGAGCATCGTGATGAAGGAAATGAGCATCATGGTGAAGAAAATGAGAATCATGATGAAGAAAATATGCATCATGATGAAGAAAATGAGCATCATGATGAAGAAAATATGCATTATGATGAAGAAAATGAGCATCATGATGATGGAAATTAGCATCATGGTGAAGGAAATGAGAATTATGGTGAAGAAAATATGCATTTCGTTGAAGAAAATATCCATCGTGATGAAGAAAATGAGAATCTTGATAAAGAAAATGAGCATCATGACGAAGAAAATATGCATCCTGATGAAGAAAATGAGCATCATAATTAAGAAATCATGGTGAAGAAAATGAGCATCATGATGAAGAAAATATGCATCATGATGACGAAAATATGCATCATGATGTAGAAAATGAGCATCATGACAAAGAAAATATGCATCGTCATGAAGGAAATGAGTATCATGATTATGAAAATGAGCATCATGATGAAGAAAATGTGCATCATGATGAATAAAATATTCATCATGATGAAGAAAATGAGCTTCATGATAAAGAAAATTAACATCAAGATGAAGAAAATGAGCATCATGATGAAGAAATCATGATGAAGAAAATGTGCATTATGATGAACAAAATGAGCATCGTGATGAAGAAAACATGTGTCATCATGAAGAAAATGATCATGATGATGAACAAAATATGCACCATGATGAAGAAAACCAACATCATGATGAAGAAAAAAAGCATCTTGATGAAGAAAATGAGCATTATGATGAAGAAAATATGCATAATGATGAAGAAAATGAGCATCATGATGAAGAAAATATGCATCATAATGAAGAAAATGTGCATCGTGATGAAGGAAATGAGCATCATGATGAAGAAAATGAGAATCATGTTGAAGAAAATATGCATCATGATGAAGAAAATGAGCATCATGATGAAGAAAATGAGCATCATGATGAAGAAAATGAGCATCATGATGAAGAAAATTTGCATTATGATGAAAAAAATGAGCATCATGATGATGGAAATTAGCATCATGGTGAAGGAAATGAGAATCATGGTGAAGAAAATATGCATCATGATGAAGAAAATGAGAATCTTGATAAAGAAAATGAGCATCATGACGAAGAAAATATGCATCCTGATGAAGAAAATGAGCATTATAATTAAGAAATCATGATGAAGAAAATGAGCATCATGATGAAGAAAATATGCATCGTGATGACGAAAATATGCATCATAATGTAGAAAATGAGCATCATGACAAAGAAAATATGCATCGTCATGAAGGAAATGAGCATCATGATTATGAAAATGAGCATCATGATGAAGAAAATGTGCATCATGATGAATAAAATATGCATCATGATGAAGAAAATGAGCTTCATGATAAAGAAAATTAACATCAAGATGAAGAAAATGAGCATCATGATGAAGAAATCATGATGAAGAAAATGTGCATTATGATGAACCAAATGAGCATCGTGATGAAGAAAACATGTGTCATCATGATGAAAATGATCATGATGATGAAGAAAATATGCATCATGATGAAGAAAACCAACATCATGATGAAGAAAAAAAGCATCTTGATTAAGAAAATGAGCATTATGATGAACAAAATATGCATAATGATGAAGAAAATGAGCATCATGATGAAGAAAATATGCATCATAATGAAGAAAATGTGCATCGTGATGAAGGAAATGCGCATCATGATTAAGAAAATGAGAATCATGATGAAGAAAATATGCATCATGATGAAGAAAATGAGCATCATGATGAAGAAAATGAGCATCATGATGAAGAAAATATGCATTATGATGAAGAAAATGAGCATCATGATGATTGAAATTAGCATCATGGTGAAGGAAATGAGAATCATGGTGAAGAAAATATGCATTTCGTTGAAGAAAATATCCATCGTGATGAAGAAAATGAGAATCTTGATAAAGAAAATGAGCATCATGACGAAGAAAATATGCATCCTGATGAAGAAAATGAGCATCATAATTAAGAAATCATGGTGAAGAAAATGAGCATCATGATGAAGAAAATATGCATCATGATGACGAAAATATGCATCATGATGTAGAAAATGAGCATCATGACAAAGAAAATATGCATCGTCATGAAGGAAATGAGTATCATGATTATGAAAATGAGCATCATGATGAAGAAAATGTGCATCATGATGAATAAAATATGCATCATGATGAAGAAAATGAGCTTCATGATAAAGAAAATTAACATCAAGATGAAGAAAATGAGCATCATGATGAAGAAATCATGATGAAGAAAATGTGCATTATGATGAACAAAATGAGCATCGTGATGAAGAAAACATGTGTCATCATGAAGAAAATGATCATGATGATGAAGAAAATATGCATCATGATGAAGAAAACCAACATCATGATGAAGAAAAAAAGCATCTTGATTAAGAAAATGAGCATTATGATGAACAAAATATGCATAATGATGAAGAAAATGAGCATCATGATGAAGAAAATATGCATCATAATGAAGAAAATGTGCATCGTGATGAAGGAAATGAGCATCATGATGAAGAAAATGAGAATCATGATGAAGAAAATATGCATCATGATGAAGAAAATGAGCATCATGATGAAGAAAATGAGCATCATGATGAAGAAAATATGCATTATGATGAAACAAATGAGCATCATGATGATGGAAATTAGCATCATGGTGAAGGAAATGAGAATCATGGTGAAGAAAATATGCATTTCGTTGAAGAAAATATGCATCATGATGAAGAAAATGAGAATCTTGATAAAGAAAATGAGCATCATGACGAAGAAAATATGCATCCTGATGAAGAAAATGAGCACTATAATTAAGAAATCATGATGAAGAAAATGAGCATCATGATGAAGAAAATATGCATCGTGATGACGAAAATATGCATCATAATGTAGAAAATGAGCATCATGACAAAGAAAATATGCATCGTCATGAAGGAAATGAGCATCATGATTATGAAAATGAGCATCATGAAGAAGAAAATGTGCATCATGATGAATAAAATATGCATCATGATGAAGAAAATGAGCTTCATGATAAAGAAAATTAACATCAAGATGAAGAAAATGAGCATCATGATGAAGAAATCATGATGAAGAAAATGTGCATTAGGATGAACAAAATGAGCATCGTGATGAAGAAAACATGTCTCATCATGAAGAAAATGATCATGATGATGAAGAAAATATGCATCATGATGAAAAAACCAACATCATGATGAAGAAAAAAAGCATCTTGATTAAGAAAATGAGCATTATGATGAACAAAATATGCATAATGATGAAGAAAATGAGCATCATGATGAAGAAAATATGCATCATAATGAAGAAAATGTGCATCGTGATGAAGGAAATGCGCATCATGATTAAGAAAATGAGAATCATGATGAAGAAAATATGCATCATGATGAAGAAAATGAGCATCATGATGAAGAAAATGAGCATCATGATGAAGAAAATATGCATTATGATGAAGAAAATGAGCATCATGATGATTGAAATTAGCATCATGGTGAAGGAAATGAGAATCATGGTGAAGAAAATATGCATTTCGTTGAAGAAAATATCCATCGTGATGAAGAAAATGAGAATCTTGATAAAGAAAATGAGCATCATGACGAAGAAAATATGCATCCTGATGAAGAAAATGAGCATCATAATTAAGAAATCATGGTGAAGAAAATGAGCATCATGATGAAGAAAATATGCATCATGATGACGAAAATATGCATCATGATGTAGAAAATGAGCATCATGACAAAGAAAATATGCATCGTCATGAAGGAAATGAGTATCATGATTATGAAAATGAGCATCATGATGAAGAAAATGTGCATCATGATGAATAAAATATGCATCATGATGAAGAAAATGAGCTTCATGATAAAGAAAATTAACATCAAGATGAAGAAAATGAGCATCATGATGAAGAAAATGTGCATTATGATGAACAAAATGAGCATCGTGATGAAGAAAACATGTGTCATCATGAAGAAAATGATCATGATGATGAACAAAATATGCATCATGATGAAGAAAACCAACATCATGATGAAGAAAAAAAGCATCTTGATGAAGAAAATGAGCATTATGATGAAGAAAATATGCATAATGATGAAGAAAATGAGCATCATGATGAAGAAAATATGCATCATAATGAAGAAAATGTGCATCGTGATGAAGGAAATGAGCATCATGATGAAGAAAATGAGAATCATGATGAAGAAAATATGCATCATGATGAAGAAAATGAGCATCATGATGAAGAAAATGAGCATCATGATGAAGAAAATATGCATTATGATGAAAAAAATGAGCATCATGATGATGGAAATTAGCATCATGGTGAAGGAAATGAGAATCATGGTGAAGAAAACATGCATCATGATGAAGAAAATGAGAATCTTGATAAAGAAAATGAGCATCATGACGAAGAAAATATTCATCCTGATGAAGAAAATGAGCATTATAATTAAGAAATCATGATGAAGAAAATGAGCATCATGATGAAGAAAATATGCATCGTGATGACGAAAATATGCATCATAATGTAGAAAATGAGCATCATGACAAAGAAAATATACTTCGTCATGAAGGAAATGAGCATCATGATTATGAAAATGAGCATCATGATGAAGAAAATGTGCATCATGATGAATAAAATATGCATCATGATGAAGAAAATGAGCTTCATGATAAAGAAAATTAACATCAAGATGAAGAAAATGAGCATCATGATGAAGAAATCATGATGAAGAAAATGTGCATTATGATGAACAAAATGAGCATCGTGATGAAGAAAACATGTGTCATCATGAAGAAAATGATCATGATGATGAAGAAAATATGCATCATGATGAAGAAAACCAACATCATGATGAAGAAAAAAAGCATCTTGATTAAGAAAATGAGCATTATGATGAACAAAATATGCATAATGATGAAGAAAATGAGCATCATGATGAAGAAAATATGCATCATAATGAAGAAAATGTGCATCGTGATGAAGGAAATGAACATCATGATGAAGAAAATGAGAATCATGATGAAGAAAATATGCATCATGATGAAGAAAATGTGCATCATGATGAAGAAAATGAGCATCATGATGAAGAAAATATGCATTATGATGAAAAAAATGAGCATCATGATGATGGAAATTAGCATCATGGTGAAGGAAATGAGAATCATGGTGAAGAAAATATGCATTTCGTTGAAGAAAATATGCATCATGATGAAGAAAATGAGAATCTTGATAAAGAAAATGAGCATCATGACGAAGAAAATATGCATCCTGATGAAGAAAATGAGCACTATAATTAAGAAATCATGATGAAGAAAATGAGCATCATGATGAAGAAAATATGCATCGTGATGACGAAAATATGCATCATAATGTAGAAAATGAGCATCATGACAAAGAAAATATGCATCGTCATGAAGGAAATGAGCATCATGATTATGAAAATGAGCATCATGATGAAGAAAATGTGCATCATGATGAATAAAATATGCATCATGATGAAGAAAATGAGCTTCATGATAAAGAAAATTAACATCAAGATGAAGAAAATGAGCATCATGATGAAGAAATCATGATGAAGAAAATGTGCATTATAATGAACAAAATGAGCATCGTGATGAAGAAAACATGTCTCATCATGAAGAAAATGATCATGATGATGAAGAAAATATGCATCATGATGAAAAAACCAACATCATGATGAAGAAAAAAAGCATCTTGATTAAGAAAATGAGCATTATGATGAACAAAATATGCATAATGATGAAGAAAATGAGCATCATGATGAAGAAAATATGCATCATAATGAAGAAAATGTGCATCGTGATGAAGGAAATGCGCATCATGATTAAGAAAATGAGAATCATGATGAAGAAAATATGCATCATGATGAAGAAAATGAGCATCATGATGAAGAAAATGAGCATCATGATGAAGAAAATATGCATTATGATGAAGAAAATGAGCATCATGATGATTGAAATTAGCATCATGGTGAAGGAAATGAGAATCATGGTGAAGAAAATATGCATTTCGTTGAAGAAAATATCCATCGTGATGAAGAAAATGAGAATCTTGATAAAGAAAATGAGCATCATGACGAAGAAAATATGCATCCTGATGAAGAAAATGAGCATCATAATTAAGAAATCATGGTGAAGAAAATGAGCATCATGATGAAGAAAATATGCATCATGTTGACGAAAATATGCATCATGATGTAGAAAATGAGCATCATGACAAAGAAAATATGCATCGTCATGAAGGAAATGAGTATCATGATTATGAAAATGAGCATCATGATGAAGAAAATGCGCATCATGATGAATAAAATATGCATCATGATGAAGAAAATGAGCTTCATGATAAAGAAAATTAACATCAAGATGAAGAAAATGAGCATCATGATGAAGAAATCATGATGAAGAAAATGTGCATTATGATGAACAAAATGAGCATCGTGATGAAGAAAACATGTGTCATCATGAAGAAAATGATCATGATGATGAAGAAAATATGCATCATGATGAAGAAAACCAACATCATGATGAAGAAAAAAAGCATCTTGATGAAGAAAATGAGCATTATGATGAAGAAAATATGCATAATGATGAAGAAAATGAGCATCATGATGAAGAAAATATGATCATAATGAAGAAAATGAGCATTGTGATGAAGGAAATGAGCATCATGGTGAAGAAAATGAGAATCATGATGAAGAAAATATGCATCATGATGAAGAAAATGAGCTTCATGATAAAGAAAATTAACATCAAGATGAAGAAAATGAGCATCATGATGAAGAAATCATGATGAAGAAAATGTGCATTATGATGAACAAAATGAGCATCGTGATGAAGAAAACATGTGTCATCATGAAGAAAATGATCATGATGATGAAGAAAATATGCATCATGATGAAGAAAACCAACATCATGATGAAGAAAAAAAGCATCTTGATGAAGAAAATGAGCATTATGATGAAGAAAATATGCATAATGATGAAGAAAATGAGCATCATGATAAAGAAAATATGATCATAATGAAGAAAATGAGCATCGTGATGAAGGAAATGAGCATCATGGTGAAGAAAATGAGAATCATGATGAAGAAAATATGCATCATGATGAAGAAAATGAGCATCATGATGAAGAAAATATGCATTATGATGAAGAAAATGAGCATCATGATGATGGAAATTAGCATCATGGTGAAGGAAATGAGAATCATGATGAAGAAAATATGCATTTCGTTGAAGAAAATATCCATCGTGATGAAGAAAATGAGAATCTTGATAAAGAAAATGAGCATCATGACGAAGAAAATATGCATCCTGATGAAGAAAATGAGCATCATAATTAAGAAATCATGGTGAAGAAAATGAGCATCATGATGAAGAAAATATGCATCATGATGACGAAAATATGCATCATGATGTAGAAAATGAGCATCATGACAAAGAAAATATGCATCGTCATGAAGGAAATGAGTATCATGATTATGAAAATGAGCATCATGATGAAGAAAATGTGCATCATGATGAATAAAATATTCATCATGATGAAGAAAATAAGCTTCATGATAAAGAAAATTAACATCAAGATGAAGAAAATGAGCATCATGATGAAGAAATCATGATGAAGAAAATGTGCATTATGATGAACAAAATGAGCATCGTGATGAAGAAAACATGTGTCATCATGAAGAAAATGATCATGATGATGAACAAAATATGCACCATGATGAAGAAAACCAACATCATGATGAAGAAAAAAAGCATCTTGATGAAGAAAATGAGCATTATGATGAAGAAAATATGCATAATGATGAAGAAAATGAGCATCATGATGAAGAAAATATGCATCATAATGAAGAAAATGTGCATCGTGATGAAGGAAATGAGCATCATGATGAAGAAAATGAGAATCATGATGAAGAAAATATGCATCATGATGAAGAAAATGAGCATCATGATGAAGAAAATGAGCATTATGATGAAAAAAATATGCATTATGATGAAAAAAATGAGCATCATGATGATGGAAATTAGCATCATGGTGAAGGAAATGAGAATCATGGTGAAGAAAATATGCATCATGATGAAGAAAATGAGAATCTTGATAAAGAAAATGAGCATCATGACGAAGAAAATATGCATCCTGATGAAGAAAATGAGCATTATAATTAAGAAATCATGATGAAGAAAATGAGCATCATGATGAAGAAAATATGCATCGTGATGACGAAAATATGCATCATAATGTAGAAAATGAGCATCATGACAAAGAAAATATGCATCGTCATGAAGGAAATGAGCATCATGATTATGAAAATGAGCATCATGATGAAGAAAATGTGCATCATGATGAATAAAATATGCATCATGATGAAGAAAATGAGCTTCATGATAAAGAAAATTAACATCAAGATGAAGAAAATGAGCATCATGATGAAGAAATCATGATGAAGAAAATGTGCATTATGATGAACAAAATGAGCATCGTGATGAAGAAAACATGTGTCATCATGAAGAAAATGATCATGATGATGAAGAAAATATGCATCAAGATGAAGAAAACCAACATCATGATGAAGAAAAAAAGCATCTTGATTAAGAAAATGAGCATTATGATGAACAAAATATGCATAATGATGAAGAAAATGAGCATCATGATGAAGAAAATATGCATCATAATGAAGAAAATGTGCATCGTGATGAAGGAAATGAGCATCATGATGAAGAAAATGAGAATCATGATGAAGAAAATATGCATCATGATGAAGAAAATGTGCATCATGATGAAGAAAATGAGCATCATGATGAAGAAAATATGCATTATGATGAAAAAAATGAGCATCATGATGATGGAAATTAGCATCATGGTGAAGGAAATGAGAATCATGGTGAAGAAAATATGCATTTCGTTGAAGAAAATATGCATCATGATGAAGAAAATGAGAATCTTGATAAAGAAAATGAGCATCATGACGAAGAAAATATGCATCCTGATGAAGAAAATGAGCATTATAATTAAGAAATCATGATGAAAAAAATGAGCATCATGATGAAGAAAATATGCATCGTGATGACGAAAATATGCATCATAATGTAGAAAATGAGCATCATGACAAAGAAAATATGCATCGTCATGAAGGAAATGAGCATCATGATTATGAAAATGAGCATCATGATGAAGAAAATGTGCATCATGATGAATAAAATATGCATCATGATGAAGAAAATGAGCTTCATGATAAAGAAAATTAACATCAAGATGAAGAAAATGAGCATCATGATGAAGAAATCATGATGAAGAAAATGTGCATTATGATGAACAAAATGAGCATCGTGATGAAGAAAACATGTCTCATCATGAAGAAAATGATCATGATGATGAAGAAAATATGCATCATGATGAAAAAACCAACATCATGATGAAGAAAAAAAGCATCTTGATTAAGAAAATGAGCATTATGATGAACAAAATATGCATAATGATGAAGAAAATGAGCATCATGATGAAGAAAATATGCATCATAATGAAGAAAATGTGCATCGTGATGAAGGAAATGCGCATCATGATGAAGAAAATGAGAATCATGATGAAGAAAATATGCATCATGATGAAGAAAATGAGCATCAAGATGAAGAAAATGAGCATCATGATGAAGAAAATATGCATTATGATGAAGAAAATGAGCATCATGATGATTGAAATTAGCATCATGGTGAAGGAAATGAGAATCATGGTGAAGAAAATATGCATTTCGTTGAAGAAAATATCCATCGTGATGAAGAAAATGAGAATCTTGATAAAGAAAATGAGCATCATGACGAAGAAAATATGCATCCTGATGAAGAAAATGAGCATCATAATTAAGAAATCATGGTGAAGAAAATGAGCATCATGATGAAGAAAATATGCATCATGATGACGAAAATATGCATCATGATGTAGAAAATGAGCATCATGACAAAGAAAATATGCATCGTCATGAAGGAAATGAGTATCATGATTATGAAAATGAGCATCATGATGAAGAAAATGTGCATCATGATGAATAAAATATGCATCATGATGAAGAAAATGAGCTTCATGATAAAGAAAATTAACATCAAGATGAAGAAAATGAGCATCATGATGAAGAAATCATGATGAAGAAAATGTGCATTATGATGAACAAAATGAGCATCGTGATGAAGAAATCATGTGTCATCATGAAGAAAATGATCATGATGATGAAGAAAATATTCATCATGATGAAGAACACCAACATCATGATGAAGAAAAAAAGCATCTTGATGAAGAAAATGAGCATTATGATGAAGAAAATATGCATAATGATGAAGAAAATGAGCATCATGATGAAAAAAATATGCATCATAATGAAGAAAATGTGCATCGTGATGAAGGAAATGAGCATCATGATGAAGAAAATGAGAATCATGATGAAGAAAATATGCATCATGATGAAGAAAATGAGCATCATGATGAAGAAAATGAGCATCATGATGAAGAAAATATGCATTATGATGAAAAAAATGAGCATCATGATGATGGAAATTAGCATCATGGTGAAGGAAATGAGAATCATGGTGAAGAAAATATGCATTTCGTTGAAGAAAATATGCATCATGATGAAGAAAATGAGAATCTTGATAAAGAAAATGAGCATCATGACGAAGAAAATATGCATCCTGATGAAGAAATTGAGCATTATAATTAAGAAATCATGATGAAGAAAATGAGCATCATGATGAAGAAAATATGAATCGTGATGACGAAAATATGCATCATAATGTAGAAAATGAGCATCATGACAAAGAAAATATGCATCGTCATGAAGGAAATGAGCATCATGATTATGAAAATGAGCATCATGATGAAGAAAATGTGCATCATGATGAATAAAATATGCATCATGATGAAGAAAATGAGCTTCATGATAAAGAAAATTAACATCAAGATGAAGAAAATGAGCCTCATGATGAAGAAATCATGATGAAGAAAATGTGCATTATGATGAACAAAATGAGCATCGTGATGAAGAAAACATGTGTCATCATGAAGAAAATGATCATGATGATGAAGAAAATATGCATCATGATGAAGAAAACCAACATCATGATGAAGAAAAAAAGCATCTTGATGAAGAAAATGAGCATTATGATGAAGAAAATATGCATAATGATGAAGAAAATGAGCATCATGATGAAGAAAATATGATCATAATGAAGAAAGCATCATGGTGAAGAAAATGAGAATCATGATGAAGAAAATATGCATCACGATGAAGAAAATGAGCATCATGATGAAGAAAATGAGCATCATGATGAAGAAAATATGCATTATGATGAAGAAAATGAGCATCATGATGATGGAAATTAGCATCATGGTGAAGGAAATGAGAATCATGGTGAAGAAAATATGCATTTCGTTGAAGAAAATATCCATCGTGATGAAGAAAATGAGAATCTTGATAAAGAAAATGAGCATCATGACGAAGAAAATATGCATCCTGATGAAGAAAATGAGCATTATAATTAAGAAATCATGATGAAGAAATCGTGATGACGAAAATATGCATCATGATGTAGAAAATGAGCATCATGACAAAGAAAATATGCATCGTCATGAAGGAAATGAGCATCATGATTATGAAAATGAGCATCATGATGAAGAAAATGTGCATCATGATGAATAAAATATGCATCATGATGAAGAAAATGAGCTTCATGATAAAGAAAATTAACATCAAGATGAAGAAAATGAGCATCATGATGAAGAAATCATGATGAAGAAAATGTGCATTATGATGAACAAAATGAGCATCGTGATGAAGAAAACATGTGTCATCATGAAGAAAATGATCATGATGATGAAGAAAATATGCATCATGATGAAGAAAACCAACATCATGATGAAGAAAAAAAGCATCTTGATGAAGAAAATGAGCATTATGATGAAGAAAATATGCATAATGATGAAGAAAATGAGCATCACGATGAAGAAAATATGATCATAATGAAGAAAATGAGCATCGTGATGAAGGAAATGAGCATCATGGTGAAGAAAATGAGAATCATGATGAAGAAAATATGCATCATGATGAAGAAAATGAGCATCATGATGAAGAAAATGAGCATCATGATGAAGAAAATATGCATTATGATGAAGAAAATGAGCATCATGATGATGGAAATTAGCATCATGGTGAAGGAAATGAGAATCATGGTGAAGAAAATATGCAGTTCGTTGAAGAAAAATATGCATCATGATGAAGAAAATGAGAATCATGACGAAGAAAATATGAATCATGATGAAGAAAATGAGCATCATGATGAAGAAATCATGATGAAGAAAATATGCATCATGTTGAAGAAAATATGCATTGTGATGAAGAAAATGAGCATTATGATGAATAAAATATGCCTAATGATGATGAAAATGAGCATCATGATGTAGAAATTGAGCATCATGATGAAGAAAATATGTATCATGATGAAGATAATGAGCATCATAATGAATAAAATATGCATCATGATGAAGAAAATGAGCATCATGATGAAGAAAATATGCATCATGATGAAGCTCATGATGAAGAAAATATATATCATGATGAAGAAAATAAGCATTATGATGGAGAAAATATGCATAATGATGATGAAAATATGGGTCATCATGAAGAAAATGATCATGATGATAAAGAAAATATACATCATCATGAAGAAAATGAGCATCATGATGAAGAAAAAAAAGCATCTTGATGAAGAAAATGAGCATTATGATGAAGAAAATTTGCATAATGATGAAGAAAATGAGCATCATGATGAAGAAATTGAGCATCATGATGAAGAAACTATGCATTATAATGAAGAAAATGACCATCGTGAAGAAGGAAATGAGCATCATGATGAAGAAAAAGAGCATCATGATGAAGAAAATATACATCATGATGAAGAAAATGAGCATCATGATGAAGAAAATGAGCATCATGATAAGAAAATGAGCATCTTGATGATGGAAATTAGCATCATGAATAAGGAAATGAGAATCATGGTGAAGAAAATATGCATAATGATGAAGAAAATGAGAATCATGGTGAAGAAAATATGCATAATGATTAAAAAAATGAGCATCGTGATGAAGGAAATGAACATCATGATGAAGGATATGAGCATCATGGTGAAGGAAATGAGCATCATGATGAAGAAAATGAGCATCAATATAAAGAAAATATGCATCGTGATAAAGAAAATATGTATCACTATGAAGAAAATATACATCATGATGAAGAAAATATGCATCATGATGACGAAAATATGCATCATGGTGTAGAAAATGAGCATCATGATAAAGAAAATATGTATCATGATGAAAGAAATGAGCTTCATGATGAAGGAAATGAGCATCATGATTAAGAAAATGAGCATCATGATGAAGAAAATGTGCATCATGATGAATAAAATATGCATCATGATGAAGAAAATATGCATCAAGATGAAGAAAATGAGCATCACGATGAAGAAATTTAGCATCATGATGAAGAAAATGAGCATTATGATGAACAAAATGAGCATCGTGATGAAGAAAATATGCATCATGATGACGAAAGTATGCATCATGATGAAGAAAATGAGCATTATGATGAAGAAAATATGCATAATGAAGAAGAAAATGAGCATCATGATGAAGAAATTGAGCATCATGATAAAGAAAATATGCATCATGATGAAGATAATGAGCATCATAATGAAGAAAATATGCATCATGATGAAGAAAATGAGCATCATAATGATGAAAATTTACATCGTGATGAAGCTCATGATGAAGAAAATATATATCATGATGAAGAAAATGAACATCATGATGAATAAAATAAGTGTCATCATGAAGAAAATGATCATTATGATGAAGAAAATATGCATAATGATGAAGAAAACCAACATCATGATGAAGAAAAAAAGCATCTTGATGAAGAAAATGAGCATTATGATGAAGAAAATATGCATAATGATGAAGAAAATGAGCATCATGATGAAGAAAATATGCAACATAATGAAGAAAATGAGCATCGTGATGAAGGAAATGAGCATCATGATGAAGAAAATGAGAATCATGATGAAGGAAATGAGCATCATGATGAAGAAAATGAGAATCATGATGAAGAAAATATGCATCATGATGAAGAAAATGAGCATCATGATGAAGAAAATGAGCATCATTATGAATAAAATATGCATTATGATGAAGAAAATGAGCATCATGATGATGGAAATTAGCATCATGGTGAAGGAAATGAGAATCATGGTGAAGAAAATATGCATTTCGTTGAAGAAAATTATGCATCATGATGAAGAAAATGAGAATCATGACGAAGAAAATATGAATCATGATGAAGAAAATGAGCATCATGACGAAGGAATGAACATCATGATGAAGTAAATGAGCATCATGGTGAAGAAAATGAACATCATGATTAAGAAAATGAGCATCAAGATGAAGAAAATGTGCATCGTAATACAGAAAATATGCATCACTATAAAGAAAATATGAATCACGATGTAGAAAATGAGCATCATTATGAAGAAAATATGCATCATGATGAATAAAATTAGCTTCATGATGAAGAAAATATGCATCATGATAAAAAAAATAAGCATCATGATGATGGAAATTAGCATCATGATGAAGAAAATGAGAATCATTGTGAAGAAAATATGTATCATGATGAAGAAAATATGCATCATGATGAAGAAAATGAGAATCATGATGAAGAAAATATGCATCATGATGAAGAAAATGAGCATCATGATGAAGGAAATGAACATCATGATGAAGGAAATGAGCATCATGGTGAAGGAAATGAGCATCATGATGTAGAAAATGAGCATCATGATGAAGAAAATGTGCATCGTGATAAGGAAAATATGCATCACTATGAAGAAAATATGAATCATGATAAAGAAAATGAGCATCATGATGAAGAAAACATGCATCATGATTAATAAATGAGCTTCATGATGAAGAAAATATGCATCATGATAAAGAAAATAAGCACATGATGACGAAAATGAGTACCATAATGAAGAAAATGAGCATCTTGAAAGATGCATCATGATGAAGAAAATATGCATAATGAAAAGGAGAATGAGCGTCATGATAAAGAAATTGAGCATCATTATGAAGAAAATATGGATTATGAAAAAGAGAATAAGCATCATGATGAAGAAAAAAAGCATCATGATGAATAAAATATGCATCAAGATGAAGAAATTGAGCATCATGATGAAGAAATCATGATGAAGAAAATGAGCATCATGATGAAAAAATGAGCATCATGATGAAGAAAATGAGCATCGTGAGTAAGAAAATATGCATCAAATTGAAGAAAATATGCATCATGATGAAGAAAATGATCCTCTTGATGAAGAAAATAAGCATCACGATGAAGGAAATGAGCATCACGATGAAGGAAATAAGCATCATGATGAAGGAAATTAGCATCACGATGAAGAAAATACGCATCATGATGAAGAAAATGAGCGTCATGATGAAGAAAATGAGCATCATGATGAAGAAAATGTGCACCATGATGAAGAAAATGTGCATCATGAGAGCATCATGATAAAGAATATATGCATCATGATGAAGAAAATATGCATCCTGATTAAGAAAATGAGCATAATAATGAAGAAATCATGATGAAGAAAATGAGCACCGTGATGAAGGAAATGAGCATCATGATGAAGAATATATGCATCATGATGACGAAAATATGCATCTTGATGTAGAAAATGAGCATCATGATAAATAAAATATGCATCATAATGAAGGAAATGAGCATCATGGTTAAGAAAATGAGCATCATGATGAAGAAAATGTGCATCATGATGATAAAATATGCATCATGATGAAGAAAATGAGCTTCATGACGAAGAAAATATACATCAAGATGAAGAAAATGAGCATCATGATAAAGAAATTTAGCATCATGATGAAGAAAATGAGCATTATGATGAACAAAATGAGCATCGTGACGAAGAAAATATGCATAATGTTGAAGAAAATATGCATCATGAAGAATAAAATGAGCATTATGATGAAGAAAATATGCCTAATGATGAAGAAAATGAGCATCATGATGTAGAAATTGAGCATCATGATGAAGAAAATATGCACCATGATGAAGATAATGAGCATCATAATGAAGAAAATATGCATCATGATGAAGAAAATGAGCATCATGATGAAGAAAATATGCATCATGATGAAGCTCATGATGAAGAAAATATATATCATGAAGAAGAAAATGGGCATAATGATGATGAAAATATGCATCATGATGAAGAAAATATGCGTCATCATGAAGAAAATGATCATGATGACGAAGAAAATATACATCATTATAATATTTTAGCCCAACTAGATTTTTTTAGAAAGCCCAAAACCTATTTATTTATTTTTATGGCCCAAAAGGTCAGCCCTATCTTAGCCCAACTAGATTTTTTTAGAAAGCCCAAAACCTATTTATTTATTTTTATCGCCCAAAAGGCAGCCCTATCTTAGCCAAACTAGATTTTTTTTAGTAAGCCCAAAATTATTTATTTATTTATTTTGTGGCCCAATGTTTCAGCCCACTTAAATGGCCTGATATATAATTATTAAGGCTAAAGTTAAAAAAAAGAAAAGAAAGAAGAACGGGAGAAGAAAAGCAAAAGAGGGGAAAGAAGAGAGTGATTAGCTGGATATTATCGATGGTTTGTCAAAGACTTTTCGTTATTGGCATCATGCAAAAAGGAAAGGTTATTGCCTACGCTTCAAGGCAATTGAAGAGGAACGAAGAAAATTATCCTACACATGATTTAGAGTTGGCTGCAATCGTCTTTGCATTGAAGATCTGGAGGCACTATCTGTACGGTGCAACTTGTCGGGTTTTCACTGATCACAAGAGCTTAAAGTATATCACCACACAAAAGGAGCTCAACCTCAGGCAAAGGCGATGGATGGAGTTGATTAGTGACTATGACTTAGTCATCGATTATCATCCTGGCAAGGCGAACGTTGTTGCATATGCTCTGAGTAGAAAGTCTTCTACCTCACTTGCTTCGATTCAATATTTTTATCTTCCTATGTTGGAGCAATTTAAATCTTTACACATTTCGCTCGATTGTGAAAAGTCTAATGATTCTGCCCTAATCGCCAAATTCGAGGTTAGACCTACCTTGTTCGAGCAAATTCGAGAAAGACAATCACACGATGTTCATTTACAACAGAAGATGGCGAAGTTAAATCAAGGAAAAGAAACAGAATTTCAAATTCAGGATGATGGACTTCTTACTTTTAAAAATCGTGTTTGTGTTCCATCAGAACTTGATGTTCGTAGACCTATTCTTGAGGAAGCCCATTCTTCAGCCTATGCTATGCATCCTGGTAGTACCAAAATGTACAGAACACTTCGGGAGCATTATTAGTGGCCAGGTATGAAACGGGACATTGCTAAATTTGTATCAAAGTGCTTATCATGCCAAAAGATTAAAGCGGAACACCAAAAACCAGCTGGATGCTTCAACCACTACCTATTCCTGAGTGGAAATGGGAAAACGTCACAATGGATTTTATTTCTGGTTTACCTCGAATCCAAAAGGGTCATGACTCAATTTGGGTCATTGTCGATCGTCTGATGAAATCGGCACATTTCCTTCCAGTGCATACCAACGAATCTTTAGAGAAACTTGCCAAGTTATATGTCGATGAGATCGTGAGATTGCACGGAGTACCAGTGTCAATCTTATCTGATCGTTATCCAAGATTCACTTCCCATTTTTGGCCTAGTCTGCAGAAAGCGCTAGGTACAAAATTACTGTTCAGTACCTCGTTTCATCCACAGACTGATGGACAATCAGAGAGAACTATACAGACACTAGAAGACATGCTACGTCCAGTGGTGTTGAATTTGGGAGGTAGCTGGGATAAGTACGTGACTTTGGTGGAGTTCGCTTATAACAACAGTTATCATTCAAACATTGCAATGCCCCCGTACGAAGCTCTGTATTGCCAAAAGTGTTGAACACCGCTCTTTTGGGTTGAGGTTGGCGAGAGACAAATCGAACAAGTAGAGCTTATCAAAGATGCGAAGGCAAAAATACAACTTATTCGAGACAGACTTAAGGCAGTGCAAGATCGACAGAAAAGCTACGCAGATAATAGGAGGTGTGATTTGGAGTTTAATGAAGGAGACATAGTTTTCTAAAAGTTTCTCCATAAAAGGGCGTGTTGCAATTCTGCCGTCGAGGAAAGTTGAGTCCAAGGTATATTGGCTCGTTTACGATCGTGCAAAGTATTGGTCGTGTCGCGTATCGACTTGAGCTACCATCGGAATTGTCGAAGATTCACGATGTCTTCCATGTCTCTATGCTTAGAAAATTTGAACCAGATCCTTCGCACGTGCTCAAATATTCCCCAGTTGTATTAAAGGAAAATCTATTGTACAAAGTACAACCTGTTCAAATTGTAGATCGCCGAGAGAAAATGCGTCGTAAAAAATCCATTCCTATGGTGATAGTTCTATGGAGAAGTGATCAAATTGAAGAAGAAACATGGGAACCAGAGTCAGTCATGCGTCAACAAAATCCAAATCTCTTTTCATCTCTTGGTACGTTTATGTTTCGAGGATGAAATTTTTTAGAGGAGGGGATACTTTATAATATCTTAGCCCAACTAGATTTTTTTTTGAAACCCCAAAACCTATTTATTTATTTTTATGGCCCAAAAGGTCAGCCCTATCTTAGCCCAACTAGATTTTTTTAGAAAGCCCAAACTTATTTATTTATTTTGTGGCCCAAAGTTTCAGCCCACTTAAATGGCCTGATATATAATTATTAAGGCTAAAGTTAAAAAAAAAAGAAAAGAAAGAAGAGCGGGAGAAGAAAAACAAAAGAGGGGAAATAAGAGAGTGAGGAGGAGAAACCCTTGTTGATCAAATTCTCCCTTACAACCCTCATCCTAGGTGGTTTCTAAGTTGTTTTGAGGTAAGTAATGTGTGAATTAAACTTCCTCCTTCCATGGATTTGTAATTTTGTGGTGTTTTTCTTTTTGGTATGTGGGTAATTCGCAAACTGTTCGAACTGATTTTGACATACCTATTGCCCTCTAAAGTTTACAAACTTAATTTCTGTACGTAGCTGAACTCGTTAGCTTTCCGTAGCCACTTGAAACGCCTCAATCCGATTATTCTACAATTAGTTATGATTTTTCTCGTAAACTGCCGCTAGCTGGGAAATTTCAGAATTTTTATGTCGAATTCAAATTTATTTTCTATCGTTTCGTTTCGATAATGTATTGAAACAGGTTATGTGGGATTGGGAACTGATGTTAAGGAGTTACATGCCATTTTTATTTAATATCGACTCGTTCGAACTCGATTAGGATTTGTTTTTAGCAATGAAAGGTGATGTTACCGCTAATAGTTAGTTATATTTGATTTGTCTTTAATTACTCATCTCCTTTCTAGATAAAGAACCATCGACGAATGGCAAGGGACCGACTTCAGATTCCGGAGAGAGTTAATCAGTTCCTTGTGAGTTGATAATTCGGGAACGCCTTCTCTTGTGGGAAGTGTAGGCCCTCGATAAATGTTCATTTATTTTAGTTTTAGTTTATTGATAAGAAAATTATTTGGTATTGTTTTATGTGGTAAAGAGCCTGATTGGCTCGATTGCTCTGGGTAGAGTCCTGTTAGCCATTTTATGAGTATTATGATTTTAACTTATGTTGAAGAGCCTTGCCGGCTCGATATCTGATAGCATTTATTGTGAACTAATTGAGAATTGATTTCTGGTTATTCTTGTGTGCCAATTAAGACTCTAACTTGAGTCGTTATTTATCTTATGATGGATATGCATATGTATGCCTGTTACCAAGGTTAAGTAGCCTGAATTGGTCACAGTTCGGGTGAGTTGGAGAGACATTGATTAAGTAGCCCGAATTATCGCGGTTCGGGTGAGTTAGAGTGACAACCAAGTTGCCTGTTGCTTGGCAAACCCAGGTGAGTTAGATCTAACGGGGCACTTGTCCATTTGACGAATACTGATACCCTTGAGGGTGATCGTTAGATTGATCAGTCTATTATAGGCTTAGTCAACGTCACCGGTGTGGGACATGCATGTCATATATGTTTAAATGTTTGATCATTTCAAGTATTCACGTCGATATTGAATTGTGAACTTTAGCACTTGGCGTGTTGAGAAAGAATATTAATGTGCATTTTATCTAGAGTAACGGTGACGGGCTTGGACTGTCTCTCGACGGAGAGCTCAGTTCGAAGAGGATATTGACTACCCACGCGTCTTTTATGTGATAACATGTTGTTTGAACTAATTGTGTTATTCGATAAATATGCACTAAGGTTTTTATTTTCATTAATATGTATACTGAGTGAGAAATGGTTATTGTGGGACGAAATGTTGGATTTTATGTTATGAACCGCGGGTGGGAATACATGCTTCGTATAAGGGTCGGGGTGATCGGCTTATCACCTCACTGAGCTAGTGGTTTTGCTCACCCCCATCATTCTTTCCTTTTCAGGCTGTTGATATCGTTTTGGTTGGAGGTTTGCCTATCGTTTGCTCATCATCCAATCGGTGTTTTGGGTACTTTCTCTTTTATGTAAATTGACGGATTCATTGGCCAGATTGTATAGTTTATATTTGGTGACCCCCTTGATGTTCTTTTTGTACCTTTGCGATGTTATATCGTTCATGTATATTTTCTTTAAACAAAGTTACACCGTTGTATTTTGTACCTTTGTAAATCCATGTTAATACTTTATGAGATGATGTCCTCGGGTTGTACTGGTTATTATCAGTTGTTCAGCTCCTTAGGTACTTGATAGCAAGCCTTACGTTTTCTATAAACTTTATGGAGTGTAGTGCACCCATTCCGCGAAATTTAAGTTAAACGTGGCGGTTGTCGCGTTCGTCTGGGGTCAGGGCGTGACAATCATGATGAAGAAAATGAGCATCATGATGAAAAAAAAAGCATATTGATAAAGAAAATGAGCATTATGATGAAGAAAATATGCATAATGATGAAGAAAATGAGTATCATGATTAAGAAATTGAGCATCATGATGAAGAAAATATGCATTATAATGAAGAAAATGAGCATCGTGATGAAGGAAATGAGCATCATGATGAAGATAATGAGCATCATGATGAAGAAAATATGCATCACGACGAAGAAAATGGGCATCATGACGAAGAAAATATACATCATGATGAAGAAAATGAGAATCATGATGATGGAATTAGCAACATGATTAAGGAAATGAGAATCATGGTGAAAAAAATATGCATCATGATGAAGAAAATATGAGTCACGATGAAGAAAATATGCATAATAATGAAGAAAATGAGCATCATGATGAAGAAAATGAGCATCAATATGAAGAAAATGTGCATCGTAAAAAAAAATATGTATCACTATTAAGAAAATATGCATCATGATGAAGAAAATGAGCATCATGATGAAGAAAATATACATCATGATGAATAAAATGAGCTTCGTGATGAATAAAATATGCATCATGATAAAGAAAATAAGCATCATCATAAAGAAAATGAGCACCATAATGAAGAAAATTAGCATCTTGAAATATGCATCCTGATGAAGAAAATATGCATCACGAAAAAGAAAATGAGCGTCATGATAAAGAAAATGAGCATCATGATGAAGAAATTGAGCATCATGATGAAGAAAATATGCATCATGATGACGAAAATATGCATCATGATGCTGAAAATGAGCATCATGATAAAGAAAATATGCATCATGATGAAAGAAATGAGCTTCATGATGAAGGGAATGAGCATCATGATTAAGAAAATGAGCATCATGATTAAGAAAATGTGCATCATGATGAATAAAATATGCATCTTGATGAAGAAAATATGCATCAAGATGAAGAAAATGAGCATCACGATGAAGAAATTTAGCATAATGATAAAGAAATCACGATGAAGAAAATGAGAATTATGATGAACAAAATGAGCATCGTGATGAAGAAAATATGCATTATGATTAAGAAAATGAGCATTATGATGAAGAAAATATGCATAATGAAGAAGAGAATGAGCATCACTCATGATGAAGAAATTGAGCATCATGATGAAGAAAATATGCATCATGATGAAGATTATGAGCATCTTAATGAAGAAAATATGCATCATGATGAAGAAAATGAGCATCATGATGATGAAAATATACATCATGGAGAAGCTCATGATGAAGAAAATATATATCATGATGAAGAAAATGAGCATCATGATGAAGAAAATACGCGTCATCAAGAAGAAAATGATCATGATGATGAAGAAAATATGCATCATGATGAAGAAAACTTGCATCATGTTGAAAAAAAAAGCATCTTGATGAAGAAAATGAGCATTATGATGAAGAAAATATGCATAATGATGAAGAAAATGAGCGTCATGATGAAGAAAATATGCATCATAATGAAGAAAATGAGCATCGTGATGAAGGAAATGAGCATCATGATGAAGAAAATGAGAATCATGATGAAGAAAATATGCATCATGATGAAGAAAATGAACATCATAATGAAGAAAATGAGCATCATGATGAAGAAAATATGCATTATGATAAAGAAAATGAGCATCATGATGATGTTAATTAGCATCATGATGAAGGAAATGAGAATCATGGTGAAGAAAATATGCATCATGATGAAGAAAATATGCATCATGATGAAGAAAATGAGAATAATGATGAAGAAAATATGAATCATGATGAAGAAAATGAGCATCATGATGATGAAAATGAGCATCAAGATGAAGAAAATGTACATCGTAATAAAGTAAATATGCATCGCTATGAAGAAAATATACATCATGATGAAGAAAATGAGCATCATGATGAAGAAAATATGCATCATGATGAATAAAATGAGCTTCATGTTGAAGAAAATGTGCATCATGATAAAGAAAATAAGCATAATGATGATGGAAATTAGCATCTTGATGAAGGAAATGAGAATCATGGTGATGAAAATATGTATCATGAAGAAGAAAATATCATCATGATGAAGAAAATATGCATCATGATGAAGAAAATGAGCATCATGATGAAGGAAATGAACATATTGATGAAGAAAATGAGCATCATGGTGAAGGAAATGAGCATCATGAGGTAGAAAATGAGCATCAAGATGAAGAAAATGTGCATCGTGATAAAGAAAATATGTATCACTATGAAGAAAATATGAATCATGATGATGAAAATGAGCATCATGATGAATAAAATGAGCTTTGTGATGAAGAAAATATGCATCATGATAAAGAAAATAAGCACATGATGACGAAAATGAGTACCATAATGAAGAAAATGAGCATCATGAAAAAGAAAATGAGCATCATGAAAAAGAAAATGAGCGTCATGATAAAGAAAATGAGCATCATGAAGAATAAAATATGGATCATGATAAAGAAAATAAGCATCATGATGAAGAAAATAAGAATCATGATGAATAAAATATGCATCAAGATGAAGAAAATGAGCATCATGATGAAGAAATTGATCATCATGATGAAGAAATCATGATGATGAAAATGAGCATCACGATGAAAAAATGAGCATCATGATGAAGCAAATGAGTATCGTAATGAAGAAAATATGCATCATGTTGAAGAAAATATGCATCATGATGAAGAAAATTATCCATTTGATGAAGAAAATAAGCATCACGATGAAGGATATGAGCATCACGATGAATGAAATAAGCATCACGATGAAGGAAATTAGCATCACGGTGAAGAAAATATGCATCATGATGAAGAAAATTAGTGAAATGATGAAGAAAATGAGCATCATGATGAAGAAAATGAGCACCATGATGAAGAAATCATGATGAAGAAAATGAGCATCATGATGAAGGAAATGAGCATCATGATGAAGAAAATATGCATCATGATGACGAAAATATACATCATGTTGTAGAAAATGAGCATCATGATAAAGAATATATGCATCATGATGAAAAAAATATGCATCCTGATGTAGAAAATGAGCACCATAATGAAGAAAATGAGCATCATGATGAAGGAAATGAGTATCATGATTAAAAAAATATGCATCATGATGACGAAAGTATGCATCATGATGTAGAAAATGAGCATCATGATAAAGAAAATATACATCATAATGAAGGAAATGAGCATCATGATTAAGAAAATGAGCATCATGATAAAGAAAATGTGCATCATGATGAATTAAATATGTATCATGATGAAGAAAATGATCTTCATGATGAAGAAAATATACATCAAGATGTAGAAAATTGGCATCATGTTGAAGAAATTTAGGATCATGACGAAGATATCATGATAAAGAAAATGAGCATTATGATGAACAAAATGAGCATAGTGATGAAGAAAATATTCATCATGATGTAGAAAATGAGTATTATGATGAAAAAAATATGCCTAATGATGAAAATGAGCATCATGATGTTGAAATTGAACATCATGATGAAGAAAATATGCATCATGATGAAGATAATTTGCATCATAACGAAGAAAATATGCATCATGTTGAAGAAAATGAGCATCATGATGAACAAAATATGCATCATGATGAAGCTCATGATGAAGAAAATATATATCATGATGAAGAAAATGAGCAACATGATAAAGAAAATATGCATCAGGATGAAGAAAATATGCATCATCATGAAGAAAATGATCATGATGATGAAGAAATATACATCATGACGAAGAAAATGACCATCATGATAAAGAAAAAAGTATCTTGATGAAGAAAATGAGCATAATGATGAAGAAAATGAGCATCATGATGAAGAAATTGGGCATCATGATGAAGAAAATATGCATTGTAATGAAGAAAATGAGCATCATGATGAAGGAAATGAGCATCATAATGAAGAAAATGAACATCATAATGAAGAAAATATGCATCATGATGAAGAAAATGAGCATCATGATGAAGAAAATGAGCATCATGCTGAATAAAATATGCATTATGATGAAGAAAATGAGCATCATGATGATGAAATTAGCTTAATGATTAAGGAAATGAGAATCATGGTGAAGAAAATATGCATCATGATGAAGAAAATATGCATAATGATGAAGAAAATGAGCATCATGATGAAGAAAATGAACATCATGATGAAGGAAATGAGCATCATGGTGAAGTAAATGAGCATCATGATGAAGAAAATGAGCATAAATATGAAGAAAATGTGCATCGTTATAAAGAAAATATGTATCGCTATGAAGAAAATATGCATAATGATGACGAAAATATGCATCGTGATTTAGAAAATGAGCATCATGATATAGAAAATATGCATCATGATGAAAGAAATGAGCTTCATGATGAAGGAAATGAGCATCATGATTAAGAAAATGAGCATCATGATGAAGAAAATGTGCATCAGGATGAATAAAATATGCATCATGATGAAGAAAATATGCATCAAGATAAGAAAATGAGCATCACGTTGAAGAAATTTAGCATCATGATTAAGAAATCATGATGAAGAAAATGAGAATTATGATAAACAAAATGAGCATTGTGATGAAGAAAATATGCATCATGATGAAGAAAATGAGCATTATGATGAAGAAAATATGCATAATGAAGAAGAAAATGAGCATCATGATGAAGAAATTGAACATCATGATGAAGATAATGAGCATCATAATGAAGATAATGAGCATCATAATGAAGAAAATATGCATTATAATGAAGATAATGAGCATCATAATGATGAAAATATACATCATGATGAAGCTCATGATGAAGAAATCATGATGAAGAAAATGAACATCATGATGAAGAAATGAGCATCATGATGTAGAAAATGAGCATCATGATAAAGAAAATATGCATTATGATGAAAGAAATGAGCTTCATGATGAAGGAAAAGAGCATCATGATTAAGAAAATGTGCATCATGATGAAGAAAATGTGCATCACGATGAATAAAATATGCATTATAATTAAGAAAATGAGCATCACGTTGAAGAAATTTAACATCATGATGAAGAAATCATGATGAAGAGAATGAGCATTATGATGAACAAAATGAGCATTATGATGAAGAAAATATGCATAATGAAGAAGAAAATGAGCAGTATGATGAAGAAATTGAGCATCATGATGAAGAAAATATGTATCATGATGAAGATAACGAGCATCATAATGTAGAAAATATGCATCATGATGATGAAAATATACATCATGATGAAGCTCATGATGAAGAAAATATATATCATGATGAAGAAAATGAGTATCATGATGAAGAAAATATGCGTCATCTTGAAGAAAATGAACATGATGATGAAGAAAATATGCATCATGATTAAGAAAACCAGCATCATGATGAAGAAAAAAAGCATTTTGATGAAGAAAATGAGCTTTATGATGAAGAAAATATGCATAACGATGAAGAAAATAAGCATCATGATGAAGAAAATATGCATCATATTGAAGAAAATGAGCATCGTGATGAAGAAAATTGGCATCATGATGAAGAAAATGAGAATCATGATGGAGAAAATATGCATCATGATTAAGAAAATGAGCATCATGATGAAGGAATGAACATCATGATGAAGGAAATGAGCATCATGGTGAAGAAAATGAGCATCATGATGAAGAAAATGAGCATCAAGATGAAGAAAACGTGCATCGTAATAAAGAAAATATGCATCACTATGAAGAACATATGCATCATGATGAAGAAAATGAGCATCATGATGAAGAAAATATGCATCATGATGAATAAAATGAGCTTCATGATGAAGAAAATATACATCATAATAAAGAAAAATTGCATCATGATGAAGGAAATAAGAATCATGGTGAAGAAAATATGTATCATAATGAAGAAAATATGCATCATGATGAAGAAAATGAGAATCGTGATGAAGAAAATATGCATCATGATGAAGAAAATGGGCATCATGATGAAGGAAATGAACATCATGATGAAGGAAATGTGCATCATGATGAAGAAAATGAACATCATGATGAAGGAAATGAGCATCATGGTGAAGGAAATGAGCATCATGATGAAGAAAATGAGAATCAATATGAAGAAAATGTGCATCGTGATAAAGAAAATATGTATCACTATGAAGAAAATATGCATCATGATGAAGAAAATGAGCATCAAGATGAAGAAAATATGCATCATGATGAATAAAATGAGCTTCATGATGAAGAAAATATGCATCATGATAAAGAAAATAAGCATCATGATGAATAAAATGAGTACCATAATGGAGAAAATGATCATCTTGAAATATGCATCCTGATGAAGAAAATATGCATCACGAAAATGAAAATGAGCTCATGATAAAGAAAATGAGTATCATGATGAAGAAATCATGATGAAGAAAATGAGCATCATGATGAAGGAAATGAGCATCATGAAGAAGAAAATATGCATCATGATGATGAAAATATGCATCATGATGTAGAAAATGAGCATCATGATAAAGAAAATATGCATCATGATGAAAGAAATGAGCTTCATGATGAAGGAAATGAGCATCATGATTAAGAAAATGAGCATCATGATGAAGAAAATGTGCATCATGATGAATAAAATATGAATCACGATGAAGAAAATGAGCTTTATGATGAAGAAAATATGCATCATAATGAAGAAAATGAGCATCATGATGAAGAAATTTAGCATCATGATGAGAAATCATGATAAAGAAAATGAGCGTTATGTTGAACAAAATGAGCATCGTGATGAAGAAAATATGTATCATGATGAAGAAAATGAGCATTATGATGAAGAAAATATGCATAATGATGAAGAAAATGAGCATCATGATGAAGAAATTGAGCATCATGATGAAGAAAAATGTATCATGATGATGATAATGAGCATCTTAATGAAGAAAATATGCATCATGACGAAGAAAATGAGCATCATGATGAAGAAATTGAGCATCATGATGAAGAAATCATGATGAAGAAAATGAGCTTCATGATGAAGTAAATGAGCATCATGATGAAGAAAATATGTATCCTGATGAAGAAAATGAACATCATGATGAAGAAATTGAGCATCATGATGAAGAAATAACGATGAAGGAAATGAGTAACATGATGATGAAAATATGCATCATGATGACGAAAATATGCATCATGATGTTGAAAATGAACATCATGATAAAGAAAATATGCATCATGATGAAAGAAATGAGAATCATGATGAAGGAAATGAGCATCAAGATTAAGAAAATGAGAATCAAGATGTAGAAAATGTGCATCATGATGACTAAAATATGCATCATGATGAAGAAAATAAGCTTCATGATGAATAAAATATTCATCATAATGAAGAAAATGAGCATCATGATGAAGAAATTTAACATCATGACGAGAAATAATGATGAAGAAAATGAGCATTATGATGAACAAAATGAGCATCGTGATGAAGAAAATATGCATCCTGATGAAGAAAATGAGCATCATGATGAAGAAATTGAGCATCATGATGAAGGAAATAAGCATCATGATGAAGAAAATATGCATCATGATGGCGAAAGTATGCATCATTATGAAGGAAATTAGCATCATGATGAAGAAAATATGCATCCTGATGAAGAAAATGAGCATCATTATGAAGAAATTGTGCATCATGATGAAGAAATCATGATGAAGAAAATAAGCATCATGATGAAGGAAATGAGCATCATGATGAAGAAAATATGCATCATGATGAAGAAAATATGCATCCTGATGAAGAAAATGAGCATCATGATTAAGAAATTGAGCATCATGATGAAGAAATCATAATGAAGGAAATGAGCATCATGATAAAGAAAATATGCATCATGATGAAAGAAATGAGAATCATGACGAAGGAAATGAGCATCTTGATTAAGAAAATGAGCATCAATATGAAGAAAATTTGCATCATGATGAATAAAATATGCATCATGATGAAGAAAATAAGCTTCATGATGAATAAAATATTCATCATAATGAAGAAAATGAGCATCATGATGAAGAAATTTAACATCATGACGAGAAATAATGATGAAGAAAATGAGCATTATGATGAACAAAATGAGCATCGTGATGAAGAAAATATGCATCCTGATGAAGAAAATGAGCATCATGATGAAGAAATTGAGCATCATGATGAAGAAAATATGCATCATGATGAAGAAAATGAGCATTATGATGAAGAAAATATGCATAATGATGAAGAAAATGAGCATTATGATGAAGAACATATGTATCATGATGATGATAATAAGCATCTTAATGAAGAAAATATGCATCATGATGAAGAAATTGAGCATCATGATGAAGAAATTGAGCATCATGATGAAGAAATCATGATGAAGAAAATGAGAATCAAGATGAAGAAAATGTGCATCATGATGAATAAAATATGCATCATGATGTAGAAAATAAGCTTCATGATGAATAAAATATTCATCATAATGAAGAAAATGAGCATTATGATGAACAAAATGAGCATCGTGATGAAGAAAATATGCATCCTGATGAAGAAAATGAGCATCATGATGAAGAAATTGAGCATCATGATGAAGAAATCATGATAAAGGAAATAAGCATCATGATGAAAAAAACATGCATCATGATGGCGAAAGTATGCATTATTATGAAGGAAATTAGCATCATGATGAAGAAAATATGCATCCTGATTAAGAAAATGAGCATCATTATGAAGAAATTGTGCATCATGATGAAGAAATCATGATGAAGAAAATAAGCATCATGATGAAGGAAATGAGCATCATGATGAAGAAAATATGCATCCTGATGAAGAAAATGAGCATCATGATAAAGAAATTGAGTATCATGATGAAGAAATCATGATGAAGGAAATGAGCATCATGATAAAGAAAATATGCATCATGATGAAAGAAATGAGAATCATGACGAGGGAAATGAGCATCTTGATTAAGAAAATGAGCATCAAGATGAAGAAAATGTTCATCATGATGTATAAAATATGCATCATGATGAAGAAAATGAGCTTTATGATAAAGAAAATATGCATAATGATGAAGAAAATGAGCATCATGATGAAGAAATTGAGCATCATGATGAAGAAAATATGTATCATGATGATGATAATGAGCATCTTAACGAAGAAAATATGCATCATGGTGAAGAAATTGAGCATCATGATGAAGAAATCATGATGAAGAAAATGAGAATCAAGATGAAGAAAATGTGCATCATGATGAATAAAATATGCATCATGATGAAGAAAATAAGCTTCATGATGAATAAAATATTCATCATAATGAAGAAAATAAGCATCATGATGAAGAAATTTAACATCATGACGAGAAATAATGATGAAGAAATTGAGCATTATTATGAACAAAATGAGCATCGTGATGAAGAAAATATGCATCCTGATGAAGAAATCATGATGAAGGAAATAAGCATCATGATGAAGAAAATATGCATCATGATGGATAAAGTATGCATCATTATGAAGGAAATTAGCATCATGATGAAGAAAATATGCATCCTGATTAAGAAAATGTGCATCATTATGAAGAAATCATGATGAAGAAAATAAGCATCATGATGAAGGAAATGAGCATCATGACGAAGAAAATATGCATCCTGATGAAGAAAATGAGCATTATGATGAAGAAATTGAGCATCATGATGAAGAAATCATGATGAAGGAAATGAGCATCATGATGAAGAAAATATGCATCATGATGAAAGAAATGATAATCATGACGAAGGAAATGAGCATCTTGATTAAGAAAATGAGCATCAAGATGAAGAAAATGTGCATCATGATGAATAAAATATGCATCATGATGAAGAAAATGAGCTTTATGATGAAGAAAATATGCATCATAAAGAAGAAAATATGCGTCATAATGAAGAAATTTAGCATCATGATGAGAAATCATGATAAAGAAAATGAGCGTTATGTTGAACAAAATGAGTATCGTTATGAAGAAAATATGCATCATGATGAAGAAAATGAGCATTATGATGAATAAAATATGCATAATGATGAAGAAAATGAGCATCATGATGAAGGAAATGAGCATCATGATGAAGAAAATATGCATCCTGATGAAGAAAATGAGCATCATGATGAAGAAATTGAGCATCATGATGAGGAAATAACGATGAAGGAAATGAGCAACATGATGATGAAAATATGCATCCTGATGTAGAAAATGAACATCATGATAAAGAAAATATATATCATGATGAAAGAAATGAGAATCATGATGAAGGAAATGAGTATCATGATTAAGAAAATGAGCATCAAGATGAAGAAAATGTGCATCATGATGAATAAAATATGCATCATGAAGAAGAAAATGAGCTTCATGATGAAGAAAATATGCATCATAATAAAGAAAATGAGCATCATGATGAAGAAATTTAGCATCATGACGAGAAATAATGATAAAGAAAATGAGCATTATGATGAACAAAATGAGCATCGTAATGAAGAAAATATGCATCATGATAAAGAAAATGAGCATTATGATGAAGAAATTGAGCATCATGATGAAGAAATTGAGCATCATGATGAAGAAAATATGCATCATGATGGCGAAAGTATGCATTATTATGAAGGAAATTAGCATCATGATGAAGAAAATATGCATCCTGATTAAGAAAATGAGCATCATTATGAAGAAATTGTGCATCATGATGAAGAAATCATGATGAAGAAAATAAGCATCATGATGAAGGAAATGAGCATCATGATGAAGAAAATATGCATCCTGATGAAGAAAATGAGCATCATGATAAAGAAATTGAGTATCATGATGAAGAAATCATGATGAAGGAAATGAGCATCATGATAAAGAAAATATGCATCATGATGAAAGAAATGAGAATCATGACGAGGGAAATGAGCATCTTGATTAAGAAAATGAGCATCAAGATGAAGAAAATGTGCATCATGATGTATAAAATATGCATCATGATGAAGAAAATGAGCTTTATGATAAAGAAAATATGCATAATGATGAAGAAAATGAGCATCATGATGAAGAAATTGAGCATCATGATGAAGAAAATATGTATCATGATGATGATAATGAGCATCTTAACGAAGAAAATATGCATCATGGTGAAGAAATTGAGAATCATGATGAAGAAATCATGATGAAGAAAATGAGAATCAAGATGAAGAAAATGTGCATCATGATGAATAAAATATGCATCATGATGAAGAAAATAAGCTTCATGATGAATAAAATATTCATCATAATGAAGAAAATAAGCATCATGATGAAGAAATTTAACATCATGACGAGAAATAATGATGAAGAAATTGAGCATTATTATGAACAAAATGAGCATCGTGAAGAAGAAAATATGCATCCTGATGAAGAAATCATGATGAAGGAAATAAGCATCATGATGAAGAAAATATGCATCATGATGGATAAAGTATGCATCATTATGAAGGAAATTAGCATCATGATGAAGAAAATATGCATCCTGATTAAGAAAATGAGCATCATTATGAAGAAATTGTGCATCATGATGAAGAAATCATGATGAAGAAAATAAGCATCATGATGAAGGAAATGAGCATCATGACGAAGAAAATATGCATCCTGATGAAGAAAATGAGCATTATGATGAAGAAATTGAGCATCATGATGAAGAAATCATGATGAAGGAAATGAGCATCATGATGAAGAAAATATGCATCATGATGAAAGAAATGATAATCATGACGAAGGAAATGAGCATCTTGATTAAGAAAATGAGCATCAAGATGAAGAAAATGTGCATCATGATGAATAAAATATGCATCATGATGAAGAAAATGAGCTTTATGATGAAGAAAATATGCATCATAAAGAAGAAAATATGCGTCATAATGAAGAAATTTAGCATCATGATGAGAAATCATGATAAAGAAAATGAGCGTTATGTTGAACAAAATGAGTATCGTTATGAAGAAAATATGCATCATGATGAAGAAAATGAGCATTATGATGAATAAAATATGCATAATGATGAAGAAAATGAGCATCATGATGAAGGAAATGAGCATCATGATGAAGAAAATATGCATCCTGATGAAGAAAATGAGCATCATGATGAAGAAATTGAGCATCATGATGAGGAAATAACGATGAAGGAAATGAGCAACATGATGATGAAAATATGCATCCTGATGTAGAAAATGAACATCATGATAAAGAAAATATGCATCATGATGAAAGAAATGAGAATCATGATGAAGGAAATGAGTATCATGATTAAGAAAATGAGCATCAAGATGAAGAAAATGTGCATCATGATGAATAAAATATGCATCATGAAGAAGAAAATGAGCTTCATGATGAAGAAAATATGCATCATAATAAAGAAAATGAGCATCATGATGAAGAAATTTAGCATCATGACGAGAAATAATGATAAAGAAAATGAGCATTATGATGAACAAAATGAGCATCGTAATGAAGAAAATATGCATCATGATAAAGAAAATGAGCATTATGATGAAGAAATTGAGCATCATGATGAAGAAATTGAGCATCATGATGAAGAAAATATGCATCATGATGATGATAATGAGCATCTTAATGAAGAAAATATGCATCATGATAAAGAAAATGAGCATCATGATGATGAAAATATGCATCATGTTGAAGAAAATATGCATCATGATGAACAAAATATGCATAATGATAAAGAAAATGAGCATCAAGATGAAGAAAATGTGCATCATGATGAATAAAATATGCATCATGACGAAGAAAATGAACATCGTGATGGAGAAAATATGCATTATAATGAAGAAAATGAGCATCGTGATGAAGGAAATGAGCATAATGATGAAAACAATGAGCATCATGATGAATAAAATATGCATCATGACGAAGAAAATGAGCATCACGATGAATAAAATGAGCCTCTTGATGAAGAAAATATGTATTATGATGAAGAAAACGAGTATCATGATGATGGAAATTAGCATCATGATGAAGGAAATGAGGATCATGGTGAAGAAAATATGCATCATGATGAAGAAAATATACATCATGATGAACAAAATGATAATCATGCAGAAGAAAATATGCATCGTGATGAAGAAAATGAGCATCATGATGAAGGAAATGAACATCATGATGAAGGAAATGAGCATCATGGTGAAGGAAATGAGCATCATGATGAAGAAAATGAGCATAAAGATGAAGACAATATGCATCATGATAAAGTAAATATGCATCATGATAAAGAAAATAAGCATCATGATGATGGAAATATGCATCATGATGATGGAAATTAGAATCATGATGAAAGAAATGAAAATCATGGTGAAGAAAATATGCGTCATGATAAAGAAAATAAGCATCATGATGATGGAAATCAGAATCATGATGGAAATCAGAATCATGAAGAAAATATGCATCATGATGAATAAAATGAGATTCATGTTAAGGAAAATATGCATCATGATAAAGTAAATAAGCACATGATGAAGAAAATGAGCACAAAAATGAAGAAAATGAGAATTTTAAATATGCATCCTGATGAAGAAAATATGCATCATGAAAAGAAAATAAGCGTCATGATAAAGAAAATGAGCATCATGATGAAGAAAATATGGATCATGATAAATAAAATAAGCATCATGATGAAGAAAATGAGCATCATGATGAATAAATAACGATGAAGGAAATGAGCAAAATGATGTTGAAAATATGCATCATGATGACGAAAATATACATAATGATGTAGAAAATAAACATCATGATAAAGAAAATATGCATCATGATGAAAGAAATGAGAATCATGATGAAGGAAATGAGCATCATGATTAAAAAAATGAGAATCAAGATGAAGAAAATGTGCATCATGATGGATAAAATATGCATCATGATGAAGAAAATGAGTTTCATGATGAATAAAATATGCATCATAATGAAGAAAATGAGCATCATGATGAAGAAATTTAACATCATGACGAGAAATAATGATGAAGAAAATGAGCATTATGATGAACAAAATGAGCATCGTGATGAAGAAAATATGCATTCTGATGAAGAAAATGAGCATCATCATGAAGAAATTGAGCATCATGATGAAGGAAATGAGCATCATGATGAAGAAAATATGCATCATGATGGCGAAAATATGCATCATTATGAAGGAAATGAGCATCACGATGAAGAAAATATGCATCCTGATGAAGAAAATGAGCATCATTATGAAGAAATTGTGCATCATGATGAAGAAATCATGATGAAGAAAATAAGCATCATGATTAAGGAAATGAGCATCATGATGAAGAAAATATGCATCCTGATAAGAAAATGAGCATTATGATGAAGAAATCGAGCATCATGATGAAGAAATCATGATGAAGGAAATGAGCATCATGATAAAGAAAATATGCATCATGATGAAAGAAATGAGAATCATGAAGAAGGAAATGAGCATCATGATTAAGAAAATGAGCATCATGATGAAGAAAATGTGCATCATTATGAATAAAATATGCATTATGATGAAGAAAATGAGCTTTATGATGAAGAAAATATGCATCATAATGAAGAAAATGAGCATCATGATTAAGAAATTTAGCATCATGATGAGAAATCATGATAAAGAAAATGAGCGTTATGTTGAATAAAATGGAGCATCGTGATGAAGAAAATATGCATCATGATGAAGAAAATATGCATAATTATGAAGAAAATGAGCATCACGATGAAGAAATTGAGCATCATGATGAAGAAAATATGTATCATGATGATGGTAATGAGCATCTTAATGAAGAAAATATGCATCATGATGAAGAAATTGAGCATCATGATGAAGAAATCATGAAGAAGAAAATGAGCATCTTAATGAAGGAAATGAGCATCATGATGTAGAAAATATGCATCTTGATTAAGAAAATGAGCATCATGATGAAGAAATTGAGCATCATGATGAAGAAATAACGATGAAGGAAATGAGCAACATGATGAAGAAAATATGCATTATAATGAAGAAAATGAGCATCGTGATGAAGGAAATGAGCATAATGATGAAAATAATAAGCGTCATGATGAATAAAATATGCTTCATGATGAAGAAAATGAGCATCACGATGAAGAAAATGAGCCTCTTGATGAAGAAAATATGCATTATGATGAAGAAAATAAGTATCATGATGATGGAAATTAGCATCATGATGAAGAAAATATGCATCATGATGAAGAAAATGAGCATTATGATGAAAAAAATATGCATAATTATGAAGAAAATGAGCATCATGATGAAGAAATTGAGCATCATGATGAAGAAAATATGTATCATGATGATGATAATGAGCATCTTAATGAAGAAAATATGCATCATGATGAAGAAATTGAGCATCATGATGAAGAAATCATGAAGAAGAAAATGAGTATCTTGATGAAGGAAATGAGCATCATGATGAAGAAATTATGCATCTTGATGAAGAAAATGAGCATCAAGTTGAAGAAATTGAGCATCATGATGAAGAAATAACGATGAAGGAAATGAGCAACATGATGAAGAAAATATGCATTATAATGAAGAAAATGAGAATCGTGATGAAGGAAATGAGCATAATGATGAAAACAATGAGCATTATGATGAATAAAATATGCATTATGATGAAGAAAATGAGCATCACGATGAAGAAAATGAGCCTCTTGATGAAGAAAATATGCATTATGATAAAGAGAATGAGTATCATGATGATGGAAATTAGCATCATGATGAAGGAAATGATAATCATGCTGAAGAAAATATGCATCATTATGAAGAAAATGAGCATCATGATGAAGGAAATGAACATCATGATGAAGGAAATGAGCATCATGGTGAAGGAAATGAGCATCATGATGAAGAAAATGAGCATAAAGATGAAGAAAATACGCATCATGATAAAGAAAATATGCATCATGATAAAGAAAATAAGCATCATGATGATGGAAATATGCATCATGATGATGGAAATTAGAATCATGATGAAAGAAATGAGAATCATGGTGAAGAAAATATGCATCATGATAAAGAAAATAAGCATCATGATGAAAGAAAAGAGCTTCATGTTGAAGAAAATATGAATCTAGATAAAGAAAATAAGCATCATGATGATGGAAATCAGAATCATGATGAAATAAATGAGAATCATGGTGAAGAAAATATGCATCTTGATGAAGAAAATATGCATCGTACGAAGAAAATGAGAATCATGATGAAGATAATATGCATCATGATGAAGGAAATGAACATCATGTTGAACGAAATGAGCATCATGTTGTAGAAAATGAGTATCAAGATGAAGAAAATGTGCATCGTGATAAAGAAAATATGCATCACTATGAAGAAAATATGCATCATGATGAAGAAAATGAGCGTCATGATGAGGAAAATATGCATCATGATGAATAAAATGAGATTCATGTTGAGGAAAATATGCATCATGATAAAGTAAATAACACATGATGAAGAAAATGAGTACAAAAATGAAGAAAATGAGAATTTTGAAATATGCATCTTGATGAAGAAAATATGCATCATGAAAAGAAAATAAGCGTCATGATAAAGAAAATGAGCATCATGATGAAGAAAATATGGATCATGATAAAGAAAATAAGCATCATGATGAAAAAAATGAGCATCATGATGAATAAATAACGATGAAGGAAATGAGCAACATGATGATGAAAATATGCATCATGATTATGAAAATATGCATCATGTTGTAGAAAATGAACATCATGATAAAGAAAATATGCATCGTGATGAAAGAAATGAGAATCATGATGAAGGAAATGAGCTTCATGATTAAGAAAAAGAGAATCAAGATGAAGAAAATGTGCATCATGATGAATAAAATATGCATCATGATGAAGAAAATGTGCATCATGATAAAGAAAATATGCATCGTGATGAAAGAAATGAGAATCATGATGAAGGAAATGAGCATCATGATTAAGAAAATGAGAATCAAGATGAAGAAAATGTGCATCATGATGAATAAAATATGCATCGTGATGAAGAAAATGAGCTTCATGATGAAGAAATTTAACATCATGACGAGAAATAATGATGAAGAAAATGAGCATTATGATGAACGAAATGAGCATCGTGATGAAGAAAATATGCTTCCTGATGAAGAAAATGAGCATCATCATGAAGAAATTGAGCATCATGATGAAGGAAATGAGCATCAAGATGAAGAAAATATGCATCATGATGGCGAAAATATGCATCATTATGAAGGAAATGAGCATCACGATGAAGAAAATATGCATCCTGATGAAGAAAATGAGCATCATTATGAAGAAATTGTGCATCATGATGAAGAAATCATGATGAAGAAAATAAGCATCATGATGAAGGAAATGAGCATCATGATGAAGAAAATATGCATCCTGATGAAGAAAATGAGCATTATGATGAAGAAATTTAGCATCATGATGAAGAAATCATGATGAAGGAAATGAGCATCATGATAAAGAAAATATGCATCATGATGAAAAAATGAGAATCATGATGAAGAAAATGAGCATCATGATGAAGAAATTTAACATCATGATGAGAAATAATGATGAAGAAAATGAGCATTATGATGAACAAAATGAGCATCGTGAAGAAGAAAATATGCTTCCTGATGAAGAAAATGAGCATCATCATGAAGAAATTGAGCATCATGATGAAGGAAATGAGCATCATGATGAAGAAAATATGCATCATGATGGCGAAAATATGCATCATTATGAAGGAAATGAGCATCACGATGAAGAAAATGAGCATCATTATGAAGAAATTGTGCATCATGATGAGGAAATCATGATGAAGAAAATAAGGATCATGATGAAGGAAATGAGCATCATGATGAAGAAAATATGCATCTTGATGAAGAAAATGAGCATTATGATGAAGAAATTGAGCATCATGATGAAGAAATCATGATGAAGGAAATGAGCATCATGATAAAGAAAATATGCATCATGATGAAAGAAATGAGAATCATGAAGAAGGAAATGAGCATCATGATTAAGAAAATAAGCATCAAGATGAAGAAAATGTGCATCATTATGAATAAAATATGCATCATGATGAAGAAATTTAGCATCATGATGAGAAATCATGATAAAGAAAATGATCTTTATTTTGAACAAAATGAGCATCGTGATGAAGAAAATATGCATCATGATGAAGAAAATGAGCATTATGATGAAAAAAATATGCATAATTATGAAGAAAATGAGCATAATGATGAAGAAATTGAGCATCATGATGAAGAAAATATGTATCATGACGATGATAATGAGCATCTTAATGAAGAAAATATGCATCATGATGAAGAAATTGAGCATCATGATGAAGAAATCATGATGAAGAAAATGAGCATCTTGATGAAGGAAATGAGCATCATGATGAAGAAAATATGCATCCTGATGAAGAAAATTAGCATCATGATGAAGAAATTGAGCATCATGATGAAGAAATAACGATGAAGGAAATAACCAACATGATGATGAAAATATGTATCATGATGTAGAAAATGAACATCATGATAAAGAAAATATGCATCATGATGAAAGAAATGATAATCGTGATGAAGGAAATGAGCATAATGATTAAGAAAATGAGCATCAAGATGAAGAAAATGTGCATCATGATGAATAAAATATGCATGATGATGAAGAAAATGAGCTTCATGATGAAGAAAATATGCATCATAATGAAGAAAATGAGCATCATGATGAATAAATGTAGCATCATGACAAGAAATAATGATGAAGAAAATGAGCATTATGATGAACAAAATGAGCATCGTAATGAAGAAAATATGCATCATGATAAAGAAAATGAGCATTATGATGAAGAAAATAACATAATGATGAAGAAAATGAGCATCATGATGAAGAAATTGAACATCATGATGAAAAAATTGAGCATCATGATGAAGAAAATATGCATCATGATGATGATAATGAGCATCTTAATGAAGAAAATATGCATCATGATAAAGAAAATGAGCATCATGATGATTAAAATATGCATCATGTTGAAGAAAATATGCATCATGATGAAGAAAATATGCATAATGAAGAAGAAAATGAGCATCATGATGAAGAAATTGGGCATCATGATGAAGAAAATATGCATTATAATGAAGAAAATGAGCATCGTGATGAAGGAAATGAGCATAATGATGAAAACAATGAGCATCATGATGAATAAAATATGAATCATGATGAAGAAAATGAGCATCACGATGAAGAAAATGAGCCTCTTGATGAAGAAAACATGCATTATGATGAAGAAAATGAGTATCACGATGAAGAAAATATGCATTATGATTAAGAAAATGAACATTATGATGAAGAAAATATGCATAATGAAGAAGAAAATGAGCATCACTCATGATGAAGAAATTGAGCATCATGATGAAGAAAATATGCATCATGATGAAGATTATGAGCATCATAACGAAGAAAATATGCATTATGATGAAGAAAATGAGCATCATTATGATGAAAATATACATCATGATGAAGCTCATGATGAATAAAATATATATCATGATGAAGAAAATGAGCATCATGATGAAGAAAATATGCGTCATCATGAAGAAAATGATCATGATGATGAAGAAAATATGCATCATGATGAAGAAAATGAGCATTATGATGAAGAAAATATGCATAATGATGAAGAAAATGAGCGTCATGATGAAGAAAATATGCATCATAATGAAGAAAATGAGCATAGTGATGAAGGAAATGAGCATCATGATGAAGAAAATGCGAATCATGATGAAGAAAATATGCATCATGATGAAGAAAATGAACATCATGATGAAGAAAATGAGCATCATGATGAAGAAAATATGCACTTTGATAAAGAAAATGAGCATCATGTTGATGGAAATTAGCATCATGATGAAGGAAATGAGAATCATGGTGAAGAAAATATGCATCATGATGAAGAAAATGAGAATAATGATGAAGAAAATATGAATCATGATGAACAAAATGAGCATCATGATGAAGGAATGAACATCATGATGAAGGAAATGAGCATCATGGTGAAGAAAATGAGCATCATGATGATGAAAATGAGCATCAAGATGAAGAAAATGTGCATCGTAATAAAGTAAATATGCATTGCTATGAAGAAAATATACATCATGATGAAGAAAATGAGCATCATGATGAAGAAAATATGCATCATGATGAATAAAATGAGCTTCATGATGAAGAAAATGTGCATCATGATAAAGAAAATAAGCATCATGATGATGGAAATTAGCATCTTGATGAAGGAAATGAGAATCATGGTGAAGAAAATATGTATCATGAAGAAGAAAATATGCATCATGATGAAGAAAATAAGAATCATGATGAAGAAAATATGCATCATGATGAAGAACATGAGCATCATGATGAAGGAAATGAACATATTGATGAAGGAAATGAGCATCATGGTGAAGGAAATGAGCATCATGATGTAGAAAATGAACATCAAGATGAAGAAAATATGCATCGTGATAAAGAAAATATGCATCACTATGAAGAAAATATGAATCATGATGAGGAAAATGAGCATCATGATGAAGAAAATATGCATCATGATGAATAAAATGAGTTTCGTGATGAAGAAAATATGCATCATGATAAAGAAAATAAGCACATGATGACGAAAATGAGTACCATAATGAAGAAAATGAGCATCATGAAAAAGAAAATGAGCATCATGAAAAAGAAAATGAGCGTCATGATAAAGAAAATGAGCATCATGAAGAATAAAATATTGATCATGATAAAGAAAATAAGCATCATGATGAAGAAAAGAAGAATCATGATGAATAAAATATGCATCAAGATGAAAAAAATGAGCATCATGATGAAGAAATTGAGCATCATGATGAAGAAATCATGATGATGAAAATGAGCATCACGATGAAAAAATGAGCATCATGATGAAGAAAATGAGCATCGAAATGAAGAAAATATGCATCATGTTGAAGAAAATATGCATCATGATGAAGAAAATTATCCTCTTGATGAAGAAAATAAGCATCACGATGAAGGAAATGAGCATCACGATGAATGAAATAAGCATCACGATGAAGGAAATTAGCATCACGATGAAGAAAATATACATCATGATGAAGAAAATGAGTGAAATGATGAAGAAAATGAGCATCATGATGAAGAAAATGAGCACCGTGATGAAGAAATCATGATGAAGAAAATGGCATCATGATGAAGAAAATGAGCATCATGATGAAGAAAATATGCATCATGATGACGAAAATATGCATCATGATGTAGAAAATGAGCATCATGATAAAGAATATATGCATCATGATGAAAAAAATATGCATCCTGATGAAGAAAATGAGCACCATAATGAAGAAACCATGATGAAGAAAATGAGCATCATGATGAAGGAAATGAGCATCATGATAAAGAAAATGAGCATCATGATGAAGGAAATATGCATCATGATGACGAAAATATGCATCATGATGTAGAAAATGAGCATCATGATAAAGAAAATATACATCATAATGAAGGAAATGAGCATCATGATTAAGAAAATGAGCATCATGATAAAGAAAATGTGTATCATGGTGAATAAAATATGTATCATGATGAAGAAAATGATCTTCATGATGAAGAAAATATACATCAACATGTAGAAAATTGGCATCATGTTGAAGAAATTTAGCATCATTACGAAGAAATCATGATGAATAAAATGAGAATTATGATGAACAAAAAGAGCGTCGTGATGAAGAAAATATTCATCACGATGAAGAAAATGAGCATTATGTTAAAAAAAATATGCCTAATGATGAAAATGAGCATCATGATGTAGAAATTGAGCATCATGATGAAGAAAATATGCATCATGATGAAGATAATGAGCATCATAATGAAGAAAATATGCATAATGACGAAGAAAATGAGCATCATGATGAAGAAAATATGCATCATGATGAAGCTCATGATGAAGAAAATATATATCATGATGAAGAAAATGAGCGTCATGGTAAAGAAAATATGCATCATGATAAAGAAAATATGCATCATCATGAATAAAATGATCATGATGATGAAGAAAATATACATCATGATGAAGAAAATGAGCATCATGATAAAGAAAAAAGCATCTTGATGAAGAAAATGAGCATTATGATGAATAAAATATGCATAATGATGAAGAAAATGAGCATCATGATGAAGAAATTGGGCATCATGATGAAGAAAATATGCATTATAATGAAGAAAATGAGCATCGTGATGAAGGAAATATGTATCATGATGAAGAAAATGAACATCATGATGAAGAAAATATGCATCATGATGAAGAAAATGAGCATCATGATGAAGAAAATGATCATCATGATGAAGAAAATATGCATTATGATGAAGAAAATGAGCATCATGATGATGAAATTAGCATCATGATTAAGGAAATGAGAATCATGGTGAAGAAAATATGCATCATGATGAATAAAATATGCATAATGATGAAGAAAATGAGCTCATGATGAAGAAAATGAACATCATGATGAAGGAAATGAGCATCATGGTGAAGTAAATGAGCATCATGATGAAGAAAATGAGCATCAATATGAAGAAAATGTGCATCGTGATAAAGAAAATATGTATCGCTATGAAGAAAATATGCATAATGATTACGAAAATATGCATCGTGATATAGAAAATGAGCATCATGATATAGAAAATATGCATCATGATGAAAGAATTGAGCTTCATGATGAAGGAAATGAGCATCATGATTAAGAAAATGAGCATCATGATGAAGAAAATGTGTTTCAGGATGAATAAAATATGCATCATGATAAAGAAAATATGCATCAAAATGAAGAAAATGAGCATCACGTTGAAGAAATTTAGCATCATGATTATGAAATCATGATGAAGAAAATGAGAATTATGATGAACAAAATGAGATTGTGATGAAGATAATATGCATCATGATGAAGAAAATGAGCATTATGATGAAGAAAATATGCATAATGAAGAAGAAAATGAGCATCATGATGAAGAAATTGAGCATCATGATGAAGATAATGGGCATCATGATGAAGATAATGAGCATCATAATGAAGAAAATATGCATTATAATGAAGATAATGAGCATCATAATGAAGAAAATATGCATCATGATGAAGAAAATAAGCATCATAATGATGAAAATATACATCATGATGAAGCTCATGATGAAGAAATCATGATGAAGAAAATGAGCATCATGATGAAGAAATGAGCATCATGATGTAGAAAATGAGTATCATGATAAAGAAAATATGCATTATGATGAAAGAAATGAGCTTCATGATGAAGGAAAAGAGCATCATGATTAAGAAAATGAGCATCATGATGAAGAAAATGTGCATCATGATAATTAAAATATGCATTATAATGAAGAAAATGAGCATTATGATGAAGAAATCATGACAAAGAAAATGAGCATTATGATGAACAAAATTAACAACGTGATGAAGAAAATATGAATCATGATGAAGAAAATATGCATCATGATGAAAAAAATGAGCATTATGATAAAGAAAATATGCATAATGAAGAAGAAAATGATCATTATGATGAAAAAATTGAGCATCATGATGAAAAAATATGTATCATGATGAAGATAATGAGAATCATAATGAAGAAAATATGCATCATGATGATGAAAATATACATCATGATGAAGCTCATGATGAAGAAAATATATATCATGATGAAGAAAATGAGTATCATGATGAAGAAAATATGCGTCATCTTGAAGAAAATGAACATGATGATGAAGAAAATATGCATCATGATGAAGAAAACCAGCATCATGATGAAGAAAAAAAGCATTTTGATGAAGAAAATGAGCTTTATGATGAAGAAAGTATGCATAACGATGAAGAAAATAAGCATCATGATGAAGAAAATATGCATCATAATGAAGAAAATGAGCATCGTGATGAAGAAAATGGGCATCATGATGAAGAAAATGAGAATCATGATGGAGAAAATATGCATCATGATGAAGAAAATATACATCATGATGAACAAAATGATAATCATGCGGAAGAAAATATGCATCATGATGAAGAAAATGAGCATCATGATGAAGGAAATGAACATCATGATGAGGGAAATGAGCATCATGGTTAAGGAAATGAGCATCATGATGAAGAAAATGAGCATAAAGATGAAGAAAATATGCATCATGATAAAAAAAATATGCATCATGATAAAGAAAATAAGCATCATGATAAAGAAAATAAGCATCATGATGATGGAAATATGCATCATGATGATGGAAATTAGAATCATGATGAAAGAAATGAGAATCATGGTGAAGAAAATATGCATCATGATAAAGAAAATAAGCATCATGATGAAAGAAATGAGCTTCATGATGAAGAAAATATGAATCATGATAAAGAAAATAGGCATCATGATGATGGAAATCAGAATCATGATGAAATAAATGAGAATCATGGTGAAGAAAATATGCATCTTGATGAAGAAAATATGCATCGTATTGAAGAAAATGAGAATCATGATGAAGAAAATATGCATCATTATGAAGGAAATGAACATCATGGTGAAGGAAATGAGCATCGTGTTGTAGAAAATGAGTATCAAGATGAAGAAAATTTGCATCGTGATAAATAAAATATGCATCACTATGAAGAACATATGCATCATGATGAAGAAAATGAGCATCATGATGAAGAAAATATGCATCATGATGAATAAAATGAGATTCATGTTGAGGAAAATATGCATCATGATAAAGTAAATAAGCACATGATGAAGAAAATGAGCACAAAAATGAAGAAAATAAGAATTTTGAAATATTCATCCTGATGAAGAAAATATGCATCATGAAAAGAAAATAAGCGTCGTGATAAAGAAAATGAGCATCATGATGAAGAAAATATGGATCATGATAAAGAAAATAAGCATCATGATGAAGGAAATGAGAATCATGATTAATAAATAACGATAAAGGAAATGAGCAACATGATGATGAAAATAAGCATCATGATGGCGAAAATATGCATCATGATGTAGAAAATGAACATCATGATAAAGAAAATATGCATCATGATGAAAGAAATGAGAATAATGATGAAGGAAATGAGCATCATGATTAAGAAAATGAGAATCAAAATGAAGAAAATGTGCATCATGATGAATAAAATATGCATCATGATGAAGAAAATAAGTTTCATGTAGAAGAAAATATGCATCAAGAAGAAGAAAATGAGCATCATGATGAAGAAATTGAGCATCATGATGAAGAAAATGAGCATCATGATGAAGAAAATGAGCTTCATGATGAATAAAATATGCATCATAATGAAGAAAATGAGCATCATGATGAAGAAATTTAACATCATGACGAGAAATAATGATTAAGAAATGAGCATTATGATGAACAAAATGAGCATCGTGATGAAGAAAATATGCATCCTGATGAAGAAAATGAGCATCATGATGAATAAATTGAGCATCATGATGAAGGAAATGTGCATCATGATGAAGAAAATATGCATCATGATGAAAGAAATGAGAATCATGAAGAAGGAAATGAGCATCAGGATTAAGAAAATGAGCATTAAGATGAAGAAAATGTGAATCATTATGAATAAAATATGCATCATGATGAATAAAATGAGCTTTATGATGAAGAAAATATGCATCATAATGAAGAAAATGAGCATCATGATGAAGAAATTTAGCATCATGATGAGAAATCATGATAAAGAAAATGAGCATTATGTTGAACAAAATGAGCATCGTGATGAAGAAAATATGCATCATGATGAAGAAAATGAGCATTATGATGAAAAAATATGCATAATGATGAATAAAATGAGCATCATGATGAAGAAATTGAGCATCATGATGAAGAAAATATGTATCATGATGATGATAATGAGCATCTTAATGAAGAAAATATGCATCATGATGAAGAAATTGAGCATCATGATGAAGAAATCATGATGAAGAAAATGAGCATCATGATGAAGGAAATGAGCATCATTATGAAGAAAATATGCATCCTGATGAATAAAATGAGCGTCATGATGAAGAAATTGAGCATCATGATGAAGAAATAACGATGAAGAAAATGAGCAACATGATGATGAAAATATGCATCATGATGTAGAAAATGAACATCATTATAAAGAAAATATGCATCATGATGAAAGAAATGAGAATCATGATGAAGGAAATGAGCATCATGATTAAGAAAATGAAAATCAAGATGAAGAAAATGTGCATCATGATGAATAAAATATGCATCATGATGAAGAAAATGAGCTTCATGATGAGAAAATATGCATCATAATGAAGAAAATGAGCATCATGATGAAGAAATTTAGCATCATGACGAGAAATAATGATAAAGAAAATGAGCATTATGAAGAACAAAATGAACATCGTAATGAAGAAAATATGCATCATGACAAAGAAAATGAGCATTATGATGAAGAAAATAACATAATGATGAAGAAAATGAGCATCATGATGAAGAAATTGAGTATCATGATGAAGAAATTGAGCATCATGATGAAGAAAATATGCATCATGATGATGATAATGAGCATCTTAATGAAGAAAATATGCATCATGATGAAGAAAATGAGCATCATGATGATTAAAATATGCATCATATTGACGAAAATATGCATCATGATGAAGAAAATATGCATTATAATGAAGAAAATGAGCATCGTGATGAAGGAAATGAGCATAATGATAAAAACAATGAGCATCATGATGAATAAAATATGAATCATGATGAAGAAAATGAGTATCACGATGAAGAAAATGAGCCTCTTAATGAAGAAAACATGCATTATGATGAAGAAAATGAGTATCAAGATGAAGAAAATATGCATTATGATTAAGAAAATGAGCATTATGATGAAGAAAATATGCATAATGAAGAAGAAAATGAGCATCACTCATGATGAAGAAATTGAGCATCATGATGAAGAAAATATGCATCATGATGAAGAAAATATGCATCATGATGAAGAAAATGAGCATCATGATGATGAAAATATACATCATGATGAAGCTCATGATGAATAAAATATATATCATGATGAAGAAAATGAGCATCATGATGAAGAAAATATGCGTCATCATGAAGAAAATGATCATGATGATGAAGAATATATGCATCATGATGAAGAAAACTAGCATCATGTTGAAAAAAAAGCATCTTGATGAAGAAAATGAGCATTATGATGAAGAAAATATGCATAATGATGAAGAAAATGAGCATCATGAAGAAGAAAATATGCATCATAATGAAGAAAATGAGCATAGTGATGAAGGAAATGAGCATCATGATGAAGAAAATGCGAATCATGATGAAGAAAATATGCATCATGATGAAGAAAATGAACATCATGATGAAGAAAATGAGCATCATGATGAAGAAAATATGCATTATGATAAAGAAAATGAGCATCATGATGATGGAAATTAGCATCATGATGAAGGAAATGAGAATCATGGTGAAGAAAATATGCATCATGATGAAGAAAATATGCATCATGATGAAGAAAATGAGAATAATGATGAAGAAAATATGAATCATGATGAAGAAAATGAGCATCATGATGAAGGAATGAACATCATGATGAAGGAAATGAGCATCATGGTGAAGAAAATGAGCATCATGATGATGAAAATGAGCATCAAGATGAAGAAAATGTGCATCGTAATAAAGTAAATATGCATCGCTATGAAGAAAATATACATCATGATGAAGAAAATGAGCATCATGATGAAGAAAATATACATCATGATGAATAAAATGAGCTTCATGATGAAGAAAATGTCCATCATGATAAAGAAAATAAGCATCATGATGATGGAAATTAGCATCTTGATGAAGGAAATGAGAATCATGGTGAAGAAAATAAGAATCATGATGAAGAAAATGAGCATCATGATGAAGAAAATAAGAATCATGATGAAGAAAATATGCATCATGATGAAGAACATGAGCATCATGATGAAGGAAATGAACATATTGATGAAGGAAATGAGCATCATGGCGAAGGAAATGAGCATCATGATGTAGAAAATGAGCATCAAGATGAAGAAAATGTGCATTGTGATAAAGAAAATATGCATCACTATGAAGAAAATATGAATCATGATGAGGAAAATGAGCATCATGATGAAGAAAATATGCATCATGATGAATAAAATGAGTTTCGTGATGAAGAAAATAAGCATCATGATAAAGAAAATAAGCACATGATGACGAAAATGAGTACCATAATGAAGAAAATGAGCATCATGAAAAAGAAAATGAGCATCATGAAAAAGAAAATGAGCGTCATGATAAAGAAAATGAGCATCATGAAGAATAAAATATGGATCATGATAAAGAAAATAAGCATCATGATGAAGAAAATAAGAATCATGATGAATAAAATATGCATCAAGATGAAGAAAATGAGCATCATGATGAAGAAATTGAGCATCATGATGATGAAAATGAGCATCACGATGAAAAAATGAGCATCATGATGAAGAAAATGAGCATAGTAATGAAGAAAATATGCATCATGTTGAAGAAAATATGCATCATGATGAAGAAAATTATCCCCTTGACGAAGAAAATAAGCATCACGATGAAGGAAATGAGCATCACGATTAATGAAATAGGCATCACGATTAAGGAAATTAGCATCACGATGAAGAAAATATGCATCATGATGAAGAAAATGAGTGAAATGATGAAGAAAATGAGCACATGATGAAGAAAATGAGCACCATGATGAAAAATCATGATGAAGAAAATGGCATCATGATGAAGAAAATGAGCATCATGATGAAGAAAATATGCATCACGATGACGAAAATATGCATCATGATGTAGAAAATGAGCATCATGATAAAGAATATATGCATCATGATGAAAAAAATATACATCCTGATTAAGAAAATGAGCACCATAATGAAGAAACCATGATGAAGAAAATGAGCATCATGATGAAGGAAATGAGCATCATGATAAAAAAATGAGCATCATGATGACGAAAGTGTGCATCATGATGTAGAAAATGAGCATCATGATAAAGAAAATATACATCATAATGAAGGAAATGAGCATCATGATTAAGAAAATGAGCATCATGATAAAGAAAATGTGCATCATGATGAATAAAATATGTATCATGATGAAGAAAATGATCTTCATGATAAAGAAAATATACATCAAGATGTAGAAAATTGGCATCATGTTGAAGAAATTTGGCATCATTATGAAGAAATCATGATGAATAAAATGAGAATCATGATGAACAAAATGGGCGTCGTGATGAAGAAAATATTCATCACGATGAAGAAAATGAGCATTATGTTGAAAAAAATATGCCTAATGATGAAAATGAGCATCATGATGTAGAAATTGAGCATCATGATGAAGAAAATATGCATCATGATGAAGATAATGAGCATCATAATGAAGAAAATATGCATCATGACGAAGAAAATGAGCATCATGATGAAGAAAATATGCATCATGATGAAGCTCATGATGAAGAAAATATATATCATGATGAAGAAAATGAGCATCATGGTAAAGAAAATATGCATCATGATGAAGAAAATATGCATCATCATGAAGAAAATGATCATGATGATGAAGAAAATATACATCATGATGAAGAAAATGAGCATCATGATAAAGAAAAAAGCATCTTGATGAAGAAAATGAACATTATGATGAATAAAATATGCATAATGATGAAGAAAATGAGCATCATGATGAAGAAATTGGGCATCATGATGAAGAAAATATGCATTATAATGAAGAAAATGAGCATCGTGATGAAGGAAATGTGCATCATGATGAAGAAAGTGAACATCATGATGAAAAAAATATGCATCATGATGAAGAAAATGAGCATCATGATGAAGAAAATGATCATCACGATGAAGAAAATATGCATTATGATGACGAAAATGAGCATCATGATGATGAAATTAGCAACATGATTAAGGAAATGAGAATCATGGTGAAGAAAATATGCATCATGATGAATAAAATATGCATAATGATGAAGAAAATGAGCATCATGATGAAGAAAATGAACATCATGATGAAGGAAATGAGCATCATGGTGAAGTAAATGAGCATCATGATGAAGAAAATGAGCATCAATATGAAGAAAATGTGCATCGTGATAAAGAAAATATGTATCGCTATGAAGAAAATATGCATAATGATGACGAAAATATGCATCGTGATATAGAAAATGAGCATCATGATATAGAAAATATGCATCATGATGAAAGAAATGAGCTTCATGATGAAGAAAATGAGCATCATGGTTAAGAAAATGAGCATCATGATGAAGAAAATGTGCATCAGGATGAATAAAATATGCATCATGATAAAGAAAATATGCATCAACATGAAGAAAATGAGCATCACGTTGAAGAAATTTAGCATCATGATTAAGAAATCATGATGAAGAAAATGAGAATTATGATGAACAAAATGAGATTGTGATGAAGAAAATATGCATCATGATGAAGAAAATGAGCATTATGATGAAGAAAATATGCATAATGAAGAAGAAAATGAGCATCATGATGAAGAAATTGAGCATCATGATGAAGAAATAACGATGAAGAAAATGAGCAACATGATGATGAAAATATGCATCATGATGTAAAAAATGAACATCATGATAAAGAAAATATGCATCATGATGAAAGAAATGAGAATCATGATGAAGGAAATGAGCATCATGATTAAGAAAATGAAAATCATGATGAAGAAAATGTGCATCATGATGAATAAAATATGCATCATGATGAAGAAAATGAGCTTCATGATGAAGAAAATATGCATCATAATGAAGAAAATGAGCATCATGATGAAGAAATTTAGCATCATGACGAGAAATAATGATAAAGAAAATGAGCATTATGAAGAACAAAATGAGCATCGTAATGAAGAAAATATGCATCATGATAAAGAAAATGAGTATTATGATGAAGAAAATAACATAATGATGAAGAAAATGAGCATCATGATGAAGAAATTGAGTATCATGATGAAGAAATTGAGCATCATGATGAAGAAAATATGCATCATGATGATGATAATGAGCATCTTAATGAAGAAAATATGCATCATGATGAAGAAAATGAGCATCATGATGATTAAAATATGCATCATATTGACGAAAATATGCATCATGATGAAGAAAATATTCATTATAATGAAGAAAATGAGCATCGTGATGAAGGAAATGAGCATAATGATAAAAACAATGAGCATCATGATGAATAAAATATGAATCATGATGAAGAAAATGAGTATCACGATGAAGAAAATGAGCCTCTTAATGAAGAAAACATGCATTATGATGAAGAAAATGAGTATCAAGATGAAGAAAATATGCATTATGATTAAGAAAATGAGCATTATGATGAAGAAAATATGCATAATGAAGAAGAAAATGAGCATCACTCATGATGAAGAAATTGAGCATCATGATGAAGAAAATATGCATCATGATAAAGAAAATATGCATCATGATGAAGAAAATGAGCATCATGATGATGAAAATATACATCATGATGAAGCTCATGATGAATAAAATATATATCATGATGAAGAAAATGAGCATCATGATGAAGAAAATATGCGTCAACATGAAGAAAATGATCATGATGATGAAGAAAATATGCATCATGATGAAGAAAACTAGCATCATGTTGAAAAAAAAAGCATCTTGATGAAGAAAATGAGCATTATGATGAAGAAAATATGCATAATGATGAAGAAAATGAGCTTCATGATGAAGAAAATATGCATCATAATGAAGAAAATGAGCATAGTGATGAAGGAAATGAGCATCATGATGAAGAAAATGCGAATCATGATGAAGAAAATATGCATCATGATGAAGAAAATGAACATCATGATGAAGAAAATGAGCATCATGATGAAGAAAATATGCATTATGATAAAGAAAATGAGCATCATGATGATGGAAATTAGCATCATGATGAAGGAAATGAGAATCATGGTGAAGAAAATATGCATCATGATGAAGAAAATATGCATCATGATGAAGAAAATGAGAATAATGATGAAGAAAATATGAATCATGATGAAGAAAATGAGCATCATGATGAAGGAATGAACATCATGATGAAGGAAATGAGCATCATGGTGAAGAAAATGAGCATCATGATGATGAAAATGAGCATCAAGATGAAGAAAATGTGCATCGTAATAAAGTAAATATGCATCGCTATGAAGAAAATATACATCATGATGAAGAAAATGAGCATCATGATGAAGAAAATATGCATCATGATGAATAAAATGAGCTTCATGATGAAGAAAATGTCCATCATGATAAAGAAAATAAGCATCATGATGATGGAAATTAGCATCTTGATGAAGGAAATGAGAATCATGGTGAAGAAAATATGTATCATGAAGAAGAAATTATGCACCATGATGAAGAAAATAAGAATCATGATGAAGAAAATATGCATCATGATGAAGAACATGAGCATCATGATGAAGGAAATGAACATATTGATGAAGGAAATGAGCATCATGGCGAAGGAAATGAGCATCATGATGTAGAAAATGAGCATCAAGATGAAGAAAATGTGCATTGTGATAAAGAAAATATGCATCACTATGAAGAAAATATGAATCATGATGAGGAAAATGAGCATCATGATGAAGAAAATATGCATCATGATGAATAAAATGAGTTTCGTGATGAAGAAAATAATCATCATGATAAAGAAAATAAGCACATGATGACGAAAATGAGTACCATAATGAAGAAAATGAGCATCATGAAAAAGAAAATGAGCATCATGAAAAAGAAAATGAGCGTCATGATAAAGAAAATGAGCATTATGAAGAATAAAATATGGATCATGATAAAGAAAATAAGCATCATGATGAAGAAAATAAGAATCATGATGAATAAAATATGCATCAAGATGAAGAAAATGAGCATCATGATGAAGAAATTGAGCATCATGATGATGAAAATGAGCATCACGATGAAAAAATGAGCATCATGATGAAGAAAATGAGCATAGTAATGAAGAAAATATGCATCATGTTGAAGAAAATATGCATCATGATGAAGAAAATTATCCCCTTGACGAAGAAAATAAGCATCACGATGAAGGAAATGAGCATCACGATTAATGAAATAGGCATCACGATTAAGGAAATTAGCATCACGATGAAGAAAATATGCATCATGATGAAGAAAATGAGTGAAATGATGAAGAAAATGAGCACATGATGAAGAAAATGAGCACCATGATGAAAAATCATGATGAAGAAAATGGCATCATGATGAAGAAAATGAGCATCATGATGAAGAAAATATGCATCACGATGACGAAAATATGCATCATGATGTAGAAAATGAGTATCATGATAAAGAATATATGCATCATGATGAAAAAAATATACATCCTGATTAAGAAAATGAGCACCATAATGAAGAAACCATGATGAAGAAAATGAGCATCATGATGAAGGAAATGAGCATCATGATAAAAAAATGAGCATCATGATGACGAAAGTGTGCATCATGATGTAGAAAATGAGCATCATGATAAAGAAAATATACATCATAATGAAGGAAATGAGCATCATGATTAAGAAAATGAGCATCATGATAAAGAAAATGTGCATCATGATGAATAAAATATGTATCATGATGAAGAAAATGATCTTCATGATAAAGAAAATATACATCAAGATGTAGAAAATTGGCATCATGTTGAAGAAATTTGGCATCATTATGAAGAAATCATGATGAATAAAATGAGAATCATGATGAACAAAATGGGCGTCGTGATGAAGAAAATATTCATCACGATGAAGAAAATGAGCATTATGTTGAAAAAAATATGCCTAATGATGAAAATGAGCATCATGATGTAGAAATTGAGCATCATGATGAAGAAAATATGCATCATGATGAAGATAATGAGCATCATAATGAAGAAAATATGCATCATGACGAAGAAAATGAGCATCATGATGAAGAAAATATGCATCATGATGAAGAAAATATATATCATGATGAAGAAAATGAGCATCATGGTAAAGAAAATATGCATCATGATGAAGAAAATATGCATCATCATGAAGAAAATGATCATGATGATGAAGAAAATATACATCATGATGAAGAAAATGAGCATCATGATAAAGAAAAAAGCATCTTGATGAAGAAAATGAGCATTATGATGAATAAAATATGCATAATGATGAAGAAAATGAGCATCATGATGAAGAAATTGGGCATCATGATGAAGAAAATATGCATTATAATGAAGAAAATGAGCATCGTGATGAAGGAAATGTGCATCATGATGAAGAAAGTGAACATCATGATGAAAAAAATATGCATCATGATGAAGAAAATGAGCATCATGATGAAGAAAATGATCATCACGATGAAGAAAATATGCATTATGATGACGAAAATGAGCATCATGATGATGAAATTAGCAACATGATTAAGGAAATGAGAATCATGGTGAAGAAAATATGCATCATGATGAATAAAATATGCATAATGATGAAGAAAATGAGCATCATGATGAAGAAAATGAACATCATGATGAAGGAAATGAGCATCATGGTGAAGTAAATGAGCATCATGATGAAGAAAATGAGCATCAATATGAAGAAAATGTGCTTCGTGATAAAGAAAATATGTATCGCTATGAAGAAAATATGCATAATGATGACGAAAATATGCATCGTGATATAGAAAATGAGCATCATGATATAGAAAATATGCATCATGATGAAAGAAATGAGCTTCATGATGAAGAAAATGAGCATCATGGTTAAGAAAATGAGCATCATGATGAAGAAAATGTGCATCAGGATGAATAAAATATGCATCATGATAAAGAAAATATGCATTAACATGAAGAAAATGAGCATCACGTTGAAGAAATTTAGCATCATGATTAAGAAATCATGATGAAGAAAATGAGAATTATGATGAACAAAATGAGATTGTGATGAAGAAAATATGCATCATGATGAAGAAAATGAGCATTATGATGAAGAAAATATGCATAATGAAGAAGAAAATGAGCATCATGATGAAGAAATTGAGCATCATGATGAAGAAATAACGATGAAGAAAATGAGCAACATGATGATGAAAATATGCATCATGATGTAAAAAATGAACATCATGATAAAGAAAATATGCATCATGATGAAAGAAATGAGAATCATGATGAAGGAAATGAGCATCATGATTAAGAAAATGAAAATCAAGATGAAGAAAATGTGCATCATGATGAATAAAATATGCATCATGATAAAGAAAATGAGCTTCATGATGAAGAAAATATGCATCATAATGAAGAAAATGAGCATCATGATGAAGAAATTTAGCATCATGACGAGAAATAATGATAAAGAAAATGAGCATTATGAAGAACAAAATGAGCATCGTAATGAAGAAAATATGCATCATGATAAAGAAAATGAGTATTATGATGAAGAAAATAACATAATGATGAAGAAAATGAGCATCATGATGAAGAAATTGAGTATCATGATGAAGAAATTGAGCATCATGATGAAGAAAATATGCATCATGATGATGATAATGAGCATCTTAATGAAGAAAATATGCATCATGATGAAGAAAATGAGCATCATGATGATTAAAATATGCATCATATTGACGAAAATATGCATCATGATGAAGAAAATATTCATTATAATGAAGAAAATGAGCATCGTGATGAAGGAAATGAGCATAATGATAAAAACAATGAGCATCATGATGAATAAAATATGAATCACGATGAAGAAAATGAGTATCACGATGAAGAAAATGAGCCTCTTAATGAAGAAAACATGCATTATGATGAAGAAAATGAGTATCAAGATGAAGAAAATATGCATTATGATTAAGAAAATGAGCATTATGATGAAGAAAATATGCATAATGAAGAAGAAAATGAGCATCACTCATGATGAAGAAATTGAGCATCATGATTAAGAAAATATGCATCATGATAAAGAAAATATGCATCATGATGAAGAAAATGAGCATCATGATGATGAAAATATACATCATGATGAAGCTCATGATGAATAAAATATATATCATGATGAAGAAAATGAGCATCATGATGAAGAAAATATGCGTCAACATGAAGAAAATGATCATGATGATGAAGAAAATATGCATCATGATGAAGAAAACTAGCATCATGTTGAAAAAAAAGCATCTTGATGAAGAAAATGAGCATTATGATGAAGAAAATATGCATAATGATGAAGAAAATGAGCTTCATGATGAAGAAAATATGCATCATAATGAAGAAAATGAGCATAGTGATGAAGGAAATGAGCATCATGATGAAGAAAATGCGAATCATGATGAAGAAAATATGCATCATGATGAAGAAAATGAACATCATGATGAAGAAAATGAGCATCATGATGAAGAAAATATGCATTATGATAAAGAAAATGAGCATCATGATGATGGAAATTAGCATCATGATGAAGGAAATGAGAATCATGGTGAAGAAAATATGCATCATGATGAAGAAAATATGCATCATGATGAAGAAAATGAGAATAATGATGAAGAAAATATGAATCATGATGAAGAAAATGAGCATCATGATGAAGGAATGAACATCATGATGAAGGAAATGAGCATCATGGTGAAGAAAATGAGCATCATGATGATGAAAATGAGCATCAAGATGAAGAAAATGTGCATCGTAATAAAGTAAATATGCATCGCTATGAAGAAAATATACATCATGATGAAGAAAATGAGCATCATGATGAAGAAAATATGCATCATGATGAATAAAATGAGCTTCATGATGAAGAAAATGTCCATCATGATAAAGAAAATAAGCATCATGATGATGGAAATTAGCATCTTGATGAAGGAAATGAGAATCATGGTGAAGAAAATATGTATCATGAAGAAGAAATTATGCACCATGATGAAGAAAATAAGAATCATGATGAAGAAAATATGCATCATGATGAAGAACATGAGCATCATGATGAAGGAAATGAACATATTGATGAAGGAAATGAGCATCATGGCGAAGGAAATGAGCATCATGATGTAGAAAATGAGCATCAAGATGAAGAAAATGTGCATTGTGATAAAGAAAATATGCATCACTATGAAGAAAATATGAATCATGATGAGGAAAATGAGCATCATGATGAAGAAAATATGCATCATGATGAATAAAATGAGTTTCGTGATGAAGAAAATAAGCATCATGATAAAGAAAATAAGCACATGATGACGAAAATGAGTACCATAATGAAGAAAATGAGCATCATGAAAAAGAAAATGAGCATCATGAAAAAGAAAATGAGCGTCATGATAAAGAAAATGAGCATCATGAAGAATAAAATATGGATCATGATAAAGAAAATAAGCATCATGATGAAGAAAATAAGAATCATGATGAATAAAATATGCATCAAGATGAAGAAAATGAGCATCATGATGAAGAAATTGAGCATCATGATGAAGAAATCATGATGATGAAAATGAGCATCACGATGAAAAAATGAGCATCATGATGAAGAAAATGAGCATAGTAATGAAGAAAATATGCATCATGTTGAAGAAAATATGCATCATGATGAAGAAAATTATCCCCTTGACGAAGAAAATAAGCATCACGATGAAGGAAATGAGCATCACGATTAATGAAATAGGCATCACGATTAAGGAAATTAGCATCACGATGAAGAAAATATGCATCATGATGAAGAAAATGAGTGAAATGATGAAGAAAATGAGCACATGATGAAGAAAATGAGCACCATGATGAAAAATCATGATGAAGAAAATGGCATCATGATGAAGAAAATGAGCATCATGATGAAGAAAATATGCATCACGATGACGAAAATATGCATCATGATGTAGAAAATGAGCATCATGATAAAGAATATATGCATCATGATGAAAAAAATATACATCCTGATTAAGAAAATGAGCACCATAATGAAGAAACCATGATGAAGAAAATGAGCATCATGATGAAGGAAATGAGCATCATGATAAAAAAAATGAGCATCATGATGACGAAAGTGTGCATCATGATGTAGAAAATGAGCATCATGATAAAGAAAATATACATCATAATGAAGGAAATGAGCATCATGATTAAGAAAATGAGCATCATGATAAAGAAAATGTGCATCATGATGAATAAAATATGTATCATGATGAAGAAAATGATCTTCATGATAAAGAAAATATACATCAAGATGTAGAAAATTGGCATCATGTTGAAGAAATTTGGCATCATTATGAAGAAATCATGATGAATAAAATGAGAATCATGATGAACAAAATGGGCGTCGTGATGAAGAAAATATTCATCACGATGAAGAAAATGAGCATTATGTTGAAAAAAATATGCCTAATGATGAAAATGAGCATCATGATGTAGAAATTGAGCATCATGATGAAGAAAATATGCATCATGATGAAGATAATGAGCATCATAATGAAGAAAATATGCATCATGACGAAGAAAATGAGCATCATGATGAAGAAAATATGCATCATGATGAAGCTCATGATGAAGAAAATATATATCATGATGAAGAAAATGAGCATCATGGTAAAGAAAATATGCATCATGATGAAGAAAATATGCATCATCATGAAGAAAATGATCATGATGATGAAGAAAATATACATCATGATGAAGAAAATGAGCATCATGATAAAGAAAAAAGCATCTTGATGAAGAAAATGAGCATTATGATGAATAAAATATGCATAATGATGAAGAAAATGAGCATCATGATGAAGAAATTGGGCATCATGATGAAGAAAATAAGCATTATAATGAAGAAAATGAGCATCGTGATGAAAGAAATGTGCATCATGATGAAGAAAGTGAACATCATGATGAAAAAAATATGCATCATGATGAAGAAAATGAGCATCATGATGAAGAAAATGATCATCACGATGAAGAAAATATGCATTATGATGACGAAAATGAGCATCATGATGATGAAATTAGCAACATGATTAAGGAAATGAGAATCATGGTGAAGAAAATATGCATCATGATGAATAAAATATGCATAATGATGAAGAAAATGAGCATCATGATGAAGAAAATGAACATCATGATGAAGGAAATGAGCATCATGGTGAAGTAAATGAGCATCATGATGAAGAAAATGAGCATCAATATGAAGAAAATGTGCTTCGTGATAAAGAAAATATGTATCGCTATGAAGAAAATATGCATAATGATGACGAAAATATGCATCGTGATATAGAAAATGAGCATCATGATATAGAAAATATGCATCATGATGAAAGAAATGAGCTTCATGATGAAGAAAATGAGCATCATGGTTAAGAAAATGAGCATCATGATGAAGAAAATGTGCATCAGGATGAATAAAATATGCATCATGATAAAGAAAATATGCATCAACATGAAGAAAATGAGCATCACGTTGAAGAAATTTAGCATCATGATTAAGAAATCATGATGAAGAAAATGAGAATTATGATGAACAAAATGAGATTGTGATGAAGAAAATATGCATCATGATGAAGAAAATGAGCATTATGATGAAGAAAATATGCATAATGAAGAAGAAAATGAGCATCATGATGAAGAAATTGAGCATCATGATGAAGATAATGAGCATCATAATGAAGATAATGAGCGTCATAATGAAGAAAATATGCATTATAATGAAGATAATGAGCATCATAATGAAGAAAATATGCATCATGATGAAGAAAATAAGCATCATAATGATGAAAATATACATCATGATGAAGCTCATGATGAAGAAATCATGATGAAGAAAATGAGCATCATGATGAAAAATGAGCATCATGATGTAGAAAATGAGCATCATGATAAAGAAAATATGCATTATGATGAAAGAAATGAGCTTCATGATGAAGGAAAAGAGCATCATGATTAAGAAAATGAGCATCGTGATGAAGAAAATGTGCATCATGATGATTAAAATATGCATTATAATGAAGAAAATGAGAATCACGTTGAAGAAATTTAGCATGATGATGAAGAAATCATGACAAAGAAAATGAGCATTATGATGAACAAAATGAGCATTATGATGAAGAAAATATGCATAATGATGAAAAAAATGAGCATTATGATGAAGAAAATATGCATAATGAAGAAGAAAATGATCAATATGATGAAGAAATTGAGCATCGTGATGAAAAAAATATGTATCATGATGAAGATAATGAGAATCATAATGAAGAAAATATGCATCATGATGATGAAAATATACATCATGATGAAGCCCATGATGAAGAAAATATATATCATGATGAAGAAAATGAGTATCATGATGAAGAAAATATGCGTCATCTTGAAGAAAATGAACATGATGATGAAGAAAATATGCATCATGATGAAGAAAACCAGCATCATGATGAAGAAAAAAAGCATTTTGATGAAGAAAATGAGCTTTATGATTAAGAAAATATGCATAACGATGAATAAAATAAGCATCTTGATGAAGAAAATATGCATCATAATGAAGAAAATGAGCATCGTGATGAAGAAAATGGGCATCATGATGAAGAAAATGAGAATCATGATGAAGAAAATATGCATCATGATGAAGAAAATATACATCATGATGAACAAAATGATAATCATGCTGAAGAAAATATGCATCATGAAGAAGAAAATGAGCATCATGATGAAGGAAATGAATAACATGATGAAGTAAATGAGCATCATGGTGAAGGAAATGAGCATCATGATGAAGAATATGAGCATAAAGATGAAGAAAATATGCATCATGATAAAATAATATGCATCATGATAAAGAAAATAAGCATCATGATGATGGAAATATGCATCATGATGATGGAAATTAGAATCATGATGAAAGAAATGAGAATCATGGTGAATAAAATATGCATCATGATAAAGAAAATAAGCATCATGATGAAAGAAATGAGCTTCATGATGAAGAAAATATGAATCATGATAAAGAAAATAAGCATCATGATGATGGAAATCAGAATCATGATGAAATAAATGAGAATCATGGTGAAGAAAATATGCATCTTGATGAAGAAAATATGCATCGTGATGAAGAAAATGAGAATCATGATGAAGAAAATATGCATCATGATGAAGGAAATGAACATCATGGTGAAGGAAATGAGCATCGTGTTGTAGAAAATGAGTATCAAGATGAAGAAAATGTGCATCGTGATAAAGAAAATATGCATCACTATGAGGAAAATATGCATCATGATGAAGAAAATATGCATCATGATGAATAAAATGAGATTCATGTTGAGGAAAATATGCATCATGATAAAATAAATAAGCACATGATGAAGAAAATGAGCACAAAAATGAAGAAAATAAGAATTTTGAAATATGCATCCTAATGAAGAAAATATGCATCATGAAAAGAAAATAAGCGTCATGATAAAGAAAATGAGCATCGTGATGAAGAAAATATGGATCATGAAAAAGAAAATAAGCATCATGATGAAGAAAATCAGAATCATGTTTAATAAATAACGATGAAGGAAATGAGCAACATGATGATGAAAATAAGCATCATGATTACGAAAATATGCATCATGATGTAGAAAATGAACATCATGATAAAGAAAATATGCATCATGATGAAAGAAATGAGAATAGTGATGAAGGAAATGAGCATCATGATTAAGAAAATGAGAATCAAGATGAAGAAAATGTGCATCATGATGAATAAAATATGCATCATGAAGAAGAAAATAAGCTTCATGTAGAAGAAAATATGCATCAAGAAGAAGAAAATGAGCATCATGATGAAGAAATTGAGCATCATGATGAAGAAAATAAGCATCATGATGAAGAAAATGAGCTTCATGATGAATAAAATATGCATCATAATGAAGAAAATAAGCATCATGATGAAGAAATTTAACATCATGACGAGAAATAATGATGAAGAAATGAGCATTATGATGAACAAAATGAGCATCGTGATGAAGAAAATATGCATCCTGATGAAGAAAATGAGCATCATGATGAAGAAATTGAGCATCATGATGAAGGAAATGTGCATCATGATGAATAAAATATGCATCATGATGGCGAAAATATGCATCATTATGAAGGAAATGAGCGTCATGATGAAGAAAATATGCATCCTGATGAAGAAAATGAGCATCATTATGGAGAAATTGTGCATCATGATGAAGAAAATCATGATGAAGAAAATAAGCATCATGATGAAGGAAATGAGCATCATGATGAAGAAAATATGCATCCTGATGAAGAAAATGAGCATTATATGAAGAAATTGAGCATCATGATGAAGAAATCATGATGAAGTAAATGAGCATCATGATGAAGGAAATATGCATCATTATGAAAGAAATGAGAATCATGAAGAAGGAAATGAGCATCATGATTAAGAAAATGAGCATCAAGATGAAGAAAATGTGCATCATTATGAATAAAATATGCATCATGATGAATAAAATGAGCTTTATGATGAAGAAAATATTCATCATAATGAAGAAAATGAGCATCATGATGAAGAAATTTAGCATCATGATGAGAAATCATGATAAAGAAAATGAGCGTTATGTTTAACAAAATGAGCATCGTGATGAAGAAAATATGCATCATGATGAAGAAAATGAGCATTATGATGAAAAAAATATGCATAATGATGAAGAAAATGAGCATCATGATGAAGAAATTGAGCATCATGATGAAGAAAATATGTATCAAGATGATGATAATGAGCATCTTAATGAAGAAAATATGCATCATGATGAAGAAATTGAGCATCATGATGAAGAAATCATGATGAAGAAAATGAGCATCATGATGAAGGAAATGAGCATCATGATGAAGAAAATATGCATCCTGATGAAGAAAATGAGCATCATGATGAAGAAATTGAGCATCATGATGAAGAAATAACGATGAAGGAAATGAGCAACATGATGATGAAAATATGCATCATGATGTAGAAAATGAACATCATGATAAAGAAAATATGCATCATGATGAAAGAAATGAGAATCATGATGAAGGAAATGAGCATCATGATTAAGAAAATGAACATCAAGATGAAGAAAATGTGCATCATGATGAATAAAATATGCATCATGATGAAGAAAATGAGCTTCATGATGAAGAAAATATGCATCATAATGAAGAAAATGAGCATCATGATGAAGAAATTTAGCATCATGACGAGAAATAATGATAAAGAAAATGAGCATTATGAAGAACAAAATGAGCATCGTAATGAAGAAAATATGCATCATGATAAAGAAAATGAGCATTATGATGAAGAAAATAACATAATGATGAAGAAAATGAGCATCATGATGAAGAAATTGAGCATCATGATGGAGAAATTGAGCATCATGATGAAGAAAATATGCATCATGATGATGATAATGAGCATCTTAATGAAGAAAATATGCATCATGATGAAGAAAATGAGCATCATGATGATTAAAATATGCATCATATTGACGAAAATATGCATCATGATGAAGAAAATATGCATAATGAAGAAGAAAATGAGCATCATGATGAAGAAATTGAGCATCATGATGAAGAAAATATGCATTATAATGAAGAAAATGAGCATCGTGATGAAGGAAATGAGCATAATGATAAAACAATGAGCAATTATGATGAATAAAATATGAATCATGATGAAGAAAATGAGTATCACGATGAAGAAAATGAGCCTCTTAGTGAAGAAAACATGCATTATGATGAAGAAAATGAGTATCATGATGAAGAAAATATGCATTATGATTAAGAAAATGAGCATTATGATGAAGAAAATATGCATAATGAAGAAGAAAATGAGCATTACTCATGATGAAGAAATTGAGCATCATGACGAAGAAAATATGCATCATGATAAAGATTATGAGCATCATAATGAAGAAAATATGCATCATGATGAAGAAAATATACATCATGATGAACAAAATGATAATCTTGCTGAAGAAAATATGCATCATGATGAAGAAAATGAGCATCATGATGAAGGAAATGAACATTATGATAAAGGAAATGATCATCATGGTGAAGGAAATGAGCATCATGATGAAGAAAATGAGCATAAAGATGAAGAAAATATGCATCATGATAAAGAAAGTATGCATCATGATAAAGAAAATAAGCATCATGATAATGGAAATATGCATCATGATGATGGAAATTAGAATCATGATGAAAAAAATAAGAATCATGGTGAAGAAAATATGCATCATGATAAAGAAAATAAGCATCATGATGAAAGAAATGAGCTTCATGATGAAGAAAATATGCATCATGATAATGAAAATAAGCATCATGATAATGAAAATTAGAATCATGATGAAAGAAATGAGAATCATGGTGAAGAAAATATGCATCTTGATGAAAAAAATATGCATCATGATGAAGAAAATGAGAATCATGATGAAGAAAATATGCATCAAGATGAAGGAAATGAACATCATGGTGAAGGAAATGAGCATCATGTTGTAGAAAATGAGTATAAAGATGAAGAAAATGTGCATCATGATAAAGAAAATATGCATCACTATGAAGAAAATATGCATCGTGATGAAGAAAATGAGCATCATGATGAATAAAATATGCATCATGATGAATAAAATGAGATTCATGTTGAGAAAATATGCATCATGATAAAGTAAATAAGCACATGATGAAGAAAATGAGCACAAAAATGAAGAAAATGAGAATTTTGAAATATGCATCCTGATGAAGAAAATATGCATCATGAAAAGAAAATAAGCAACATGATAAAGAAAATGAGTATCATGATGAGGAAAATATGGATCATGATAAAGAAAATAAGCATCATGATGAAGAAAATGAGCACCATGATGAATAAAATATGCATCAAGATGAAGAAAATGAGCATCATGATGAAAAAATGAGCATCATGATGAAGAAAATGAGCATCGTGATGAGTAAAATATGCATCATGATGAAGAAAATATGTATCTTGACTAATAATATGATCATCTTGATGAAGAAAATAAGCATCACGATTAAAAATATGAGCATCACGATAAAGGAAATAAACATCACGATGAAGGAAATTAGCATCAAGATGAAGAAAATATGCATCATGAAGAAGAAAATGAGCATCATGATAAAGAAAATGAGGGTCATGATGAAGAAAATATGCATCATGATGAAGAAAATGAGGATCATGATGAAGAAAATGAGCATCATGATGAAGAAAATATGCATCTTGATGAAGAAAATGAGCATCATGATGATGGAAACTAACATCATGATGAAAGAAATAAAAATCATGGTGAAGAAAATATGCATCATGATGAAGAAAATATGCATCATGATGAAGAAAATGGGAATCATGATGAAGAAAATAAGCATCATGATGAAGAAAATGAGCATCATGATGAAGAAAATGAACATCGTGATGAAGAAAATGAGTATCATGGTTAAGGAAATGAGCATCATGATGATGAAAATGAGCATCAAGATGAAGAAAATGTGCATCATGATAAAGAAAATATGCATTACTATGAAGAAAATGAGCATTATGACGTTGAAAATGAGCATCACGATGAAGAAAATATGCATCATGATAAATAAAATGAGCTTCATGATGAAGTAAATATGCATCATGATGAAGAAAATGAGCATCATGATGAAGAAAATGAACATCATGATGAAGGAAATGAGTATCATGGTAAAGAAAATGAGCATCATAATGAAAAATGAGCATCAAGATGAAGAAAATGTGCATCGTGATAAATAAAATATGCATCACTATGAAGAAAATATGCATCATGATGAAGAAATTGAGCATCATTATGAAGAAAATATGCATCATGATGAATAAAATGAGTTTCATGATGAAGAAAATATGCATCATGATAAAGAAAATAAACATCATGATGAAGAAAATGAGCATCTTGAAATATGCATCCTAATGATGAAAATATGAATCATCAAAAAGAAAATGAGCGTCATGATAAAGAAAATAAGCATCACGATGAAGAAAATATGGATCATGATAAAAAAAAAGCATCATGATGAAGAAAATGAGCATCATGATGAATAAAATAAGCATCAAGATGAAAAAATGAGCATCATGATGAAGAAATTGATTATCATGATGAAGAAATCATGATGAAGAAAATAAGCATCACGATGAAAAATGAGCATCATGATGAAGAAAACGTGCATCGTGATGAAGAAAATATGCATCATGATGAAGAAAATGAGCATCATGATGAAGAAAGTGTGCATCATGATGAAGAAAATATGGATCATGATGTTGAAAATGAGCATCATGATAAAGAAAATATGCATCATGATGAAGGAAATGAGCATCATGATGAAGGAAATGAGCATCGTGATTAAGAAAATGAGAATCATGATGAAGAAAATGTGTATCATGATGAATAAAATATGCATCATGATGAAGAAAATTAGCTTCATTATGAAGAAAATATGCATCAAGATGAACAAAATGAGCATCGTGATGAAGAAAATATGCATCATGATGAAGAAAATATGCATCACGATGAAGAAAATGAGCATTATGTTGAAGAAAATATGCATAATGATGAAGAAAAGAAGCATCATGATGAAGAAAATGAGAATCATAATGAAGAAAATATGCATCATGATGAAGAAAATGAGCATCATGATGATGAAAATATGCATCATGATGAAGAAAATATGCATCATGATGAGGCTCATGATGAAGAAAATGAGCAGCATGATGAAAAAAATATGCATCATGATGAAAAACATATGCATCATCATGTAGAAAATGATCATGATGAAGAAGAAAATATGCATCATGATGAAGAAAATGAGCACCATGATGAAGAAAAAAAGCATCTTGATGAAGAAAATGAGCGTTATGATAAAGAATATATGCATAACGATGAAGAAAATGAGCATCATGAAGAAAAAATTGAACATCATGATGAAGAAAATATGTATCATAATGAAGAAAAAGGCATCGTGATGAAGAAAATGAGCATCATGATGAAGAAAATGAGCATCAAGATGAAGAAAATGTGCATCGTGATACAGAAAATATGCATCACTATGAAGAAAATGAGCATTATGATGAAGAAAATGAGCATCTTGATGAAGAAAATATGCATCATGAAAAAGAGAATGAGCGTCATTATAAAGAAAATGAGCATCATGATGAAGAAAATATGGGTCATGATAAAGAAAATAAGAACCATGATGAAGAAAATGAGCATCATGATGAATAAAATATGCATCAAGATGAAGAAAATGAGCATCATGATGAAGAAATTGAGCATCATAATGAAAAATCATAATGAAGAAAATGAGAATCATGATGAATAAATGAGTATCGTGATTAAGAAAATGAGTATCGTGATGAAGAAAATATGCATCATGATGAAGAAAATATGCATCGTGAAGAAGAAAATGAGCATCATGATGAAGAACATATGCATCATGATTAAGAAAATGAGCATCGTGATGAAGGAAATGAGCATCATGATGAAGAAAATATGAATCATGATGAATAAAATATGCAACATGGTGATGAAAATGAGCATCATGATGAAGAAAATGACCATCATGATGAAGACAATGTGCATCATGATGATGAAAATATGCATATTGATGAAAAGATGAGGATCATGATGAAGAAAATAAGCATCTTGATGAAAAAAATATGCATCATGATGAAGCTCATGATGAAGAAAATATATATCATGATGAAGAAAATGAGCATCTTGATGAAAAAATGAGCATCATGATGAAGAAAATATGCATCAAGATGAAGAAAATGAGCTTCACGATGAAGAAAATATGTATCATGATAAAGAAAATAAGCATCATGGTGATGGAAATTGGAATCATGATGAAAGAAATGAGAATCATGGAGAAGAAAATATGCATCATGATGAAGAAAATATGCATCATGATGATGAAAATGAGAATCATGATGAAGAAAATATGCATCGTGATGAAGGAAATGAACATCATGGTGAAGGAAATGAGCATCATGTTGTAGAAAATGAGTATCAAGATGAAGAAAATGTGCATCGTGATAAATAAAATATGCATCACTATGAAGAAAATATGCATCACTATGAAGAAAATGAGCATCATGACGATGAAAATGAGCATCATGATGAAGAAAATATGCATCATGATGAATAAAATGAGCTTCATGATGAAGAAAATATGTATCATGATGAAGAAAATGAGCATCATGATGAAGGAAATGAACATCATGATGAAGGAAATGAGTATCATGGTAAAGAAAATGAGCATCATGATGAAAAATGAGGATCAAGATGAAGAAAATGTGCATCGTGATAACGAAAATATGCATCATCATGACAAAATTGAGCATCATTGTGAAGAAAATATGCATCATGATGAATAAAATGAGCTTCATGATGAAGAAAATATGCATCATGATAAAGAAAATAAGCATCATATTGAAGAAAATGAGCACCATAATGAAAAAAGAAAATGAGCGTCATGATAAAGAAAATGAGAATCATGATGAAGAAAATAAGCATTATAATGAAGAAAATGAGCATCGTGATGAAAGAAATGTGCATCATGATGAAGAAAGTGAACATCATGATGAAAAAAATATGCATCATGATGAAGAAAATGAGCATCATGATGAAGAAAATGATCATCACGATGAAGAAAATATGCATTATGATGACGAAAATGAGCATCATGATGATGAAATTAGCAACATGATTAAGGAAATGAGAATCATGGTGAAGAAAATATGCATCATGATGAATAAAATATGCATAATGATGAAGAAAATGAGCATCATGATGAAGAAAATGAACATCATGATGAAGGAAATGAGCATCATGGTGAAGTAAATGAGCATCATGATGAAGAAAATGAGCATCAATATGAAGAAAATGTGCTTCGTGATAAAGAAAATATGTATCGCTATGAAGAAAATATGCATAATGATGACGAAAATATGCATCGTGATATAGAAAATGAGCATCATGATATAGAAAATATGCATCATGATGAAAGAAATGAGCTTCATGATGAAGAAAATGAGCATCATGGTTAAGAAAATGAGCATCATGATGAAGAAAATGTGCATCAGGATGAATAAAATATGCATCATGATAAAGAAAATATGCATCAACATGAAGAAAATGAGCATCACGTTGAAGAAATTTAGCATCATGATTAAGAAATCATGATGAAGAAAATGAGAATTATGATGAACAAAATGAGATTGTGATGAAGAAAATATGCATCATGATGAAGAAAATGAGCATTATGATGAAGAAAATATGCATAATGAAGAAGAAAATGAGCATCATGATGAAGAAATTGAGCATCATGATGAAGATAATGAGCATCATAATGAAGATAATGAGCGTCATAATGAAGAAAATATGCATTATAATGAAGATAATGAGCATCATAATGAAGAAAATATGCATCATGATGAAGAAAATAAGCATCATAATGATGAAAATATACATCATGATGAAGCTCATGATGAAGAAATCATGATGAAGAAAATGAGCATCATGATGAAGAAATGAGCATCATGATGTAGAAAATGAGCATCATGATAAAGAAAATATGCATTATGATGAAAGAAATGAGCTTCATGATGAAGGAAAAGAGCATCATGATTAAGAAAATGAGCATCATGATGAAGAAAATGTGCATCATGATGATTAAAATATGCATTATAATGAAGAAAATGAGAATCACGTTGAAGAAATTTAGCATGATGATGAAGAAATCATGACAAAGAAAATGAGCATTATGATGAACAAAATGAGCATTATGATGAAGAAAATATGCATAATGATGAAAAAAATGAGCATTATGATGAAGAAAATATGCATAATGAAGAAGAAAATGATCAATATGATGAAGAAATTGAGCATCGTGATGAAAAAAATATGTATCATGATGAAGATAATGAGAATCATAATGAAGAAAATATGCATCATGATGATGAAAATATACATCATGATGAAGCCCATGATGAAGAAAATATATATCATGATGAAGAAAATGAGTATCATGATGAAGAAAATATGCGTCATCTTGAAGAAAATGAACATGATGATGAAGAAAATATGCATCATGATGAAGAAAACCAGCATCATGATGAAGAAAAAAAGCATTTTGATGAAGAAAATGAGCTTTATGATTAAGAAAATATGCATAACGATGAATAAAATAAGCATCTTGATGAAGAAAATTTGCATCATAATGAAGAAAATGAGCATCGTGATGAAGAAAATGGGCATCATGATGAAGAAAATGAGAATCATGATGAAGAAAATATGCATCATGATGAAGAAAATATACATCATGATGAACAAAATGATAATCATGCTGAAGAAAATATGCATCATGAAGAAGAAAATGAGCATCATGATGAAGGAAATGAATAACATGATGAAGTAAATGAGCATCATGGTGAAGGAAATGAGCATCATGATGAAGAATATGAGCATAAAGATGAAGAAAATATGCATCATGATAAAATAATATGCATCATGATAAAGAAAATAAGCATCATGATGATGGAAATATGCATCATGATGATGGAAATTAGAATCATGATGAAAGAAATGAGAATCATGGTGAATAAAATATGCATCATGATAAAGAAAATAAGCATCATGATGAAAGAAATGAGCTTCATGATGAAGAAAATATGAATCATGATAAAGAAAATAAGCATCATGATGATGGAAATCAGAATCATGATGAAATAAATGAGAATCATGGTGAAGAAAATATGCATCTTGATGAAGAAAATATGCATCGTGATGAAGAAAATGAGAATCATGATGAAGAAAATATGCATCATGATGAAGGAAATGAACATCATGGTGAAGGAAATGAGCATCGTGTTGTAGAAAATGAGTATCAAGATGAAGAAAATGTGCATCGTGATAAAGAAAATATGCATCACTATGAGGAAAATATGCATCATGATGAAGAAAATATGCATCATGATGAATAAAATGAGATTCATGTTGAGGAAAATATGCATCATGATAAAATAAATAAGCACATGATGAAGAAAATGAGCACAAAAATGAAGAAAATAAGAATTTTGAAATATGCATCCTAATGAGCATCGTGATAAAGAAAATGAGCATCATGATGAAGAAAATCAGAATCATGTTTAATAAATAACGATGAAGGAAATGAGCAACATGATGATGAAAATAAGCATCATGATTACGAAAATATGCATCATGATGTAGAAAATGAACATCATGATAAAGAAAATATGCATCATGATGAAAGAAATGAGAATAATGATGAAGGAAATGAGCATCATGATTAAGAAAATGAGAATCAAGATGAAGAAAATGTGCATCATGATGAATAAAATATGCATCATGAAGAAGAAAATAAGCTTCATGTAGAAGAAAATATGCATCAAGAAGAAGAAAATGAGCATCATGATGAAGAAATTGAGCATCATGATGAAGAAAATAAGCATCATGATGAAGAAAATGAGCTTCATGATGAATAAAATATGCATCATAATGAAGAAAATAAGCATCATGATGAAGAAATTTAACATCATGACGAGAAATAATGATGAAGAAATGAGCATTATGATGAACAAAATGAGCATCGTGATGAAGAAAATATGCATCCTGATGAAGAAAATGAGCATCATGATGAAGAAATTGAGCATCATGATGAAGGAAATGTGCATCATGATGAATAAAATATGCATCATGATGGCGAAAATATGCATCATTATGAAGGAAATGAGCGTCATGATGAAGAAAATATGCATCCTGATGAAGAAAATGAGCATCATTATGGAGAAATTGTGCATCATGATGAAGAAAATCATGATGAAGAAAATAAGCATCATGATGAAGGAAATGAGCATCATGATGAAGAAAATATGCATCCTGATGAAGAAAATGAGCATTATATGAAGAAATTGAGCATCATGATGAAGAAATCATGATGAAGTAAATGAGCATCATGATGAAGGAAATATGCATCATTATGAAAGAAATGAGAATCATGAAGAAGGAAATGAGCATCATGATTAAGAAAATGAGCATCAAGATGAAGAAAATGTGCATCATTATGAATAAAATATGCATCATGATGAATAAAATGAGCTTTATGATGAAGAAAATATTCATCATAATGAAGAAAATGAGCATCATGATGAAGAAATTTAGCATCATGATAAGAAATCATGATAAAGAAAATGAGCGTTATGTTTAACAAAATGAGCATCGTGATGAAGAAAATATGCATCATGATGAAGAAAATGAGCATTATGATGAAAAAAATATGCATAATGATGAAGAAAATGAGCATCATGATGAAGAAATTGAGCATCATGATGAAGAAAATATGTATCAAGATGATGATAATGAGCATCTTAATGAAGAAAATATGCATCATGATGAAGAAATTGAGCATCATGATGAAGAAATCATGATGAAGAAAATGAGCATCATGATGAAGGAAATGAGCATCATGATGAAGAAAATATGCATCCTGATGAAGAAAATGAGCATCATGATGAAGAAATTGAGCATCATGATGAAGAAATAACGATGAAGGAAATGAGCAACATGATGATGAAAATATGCATCATGATGTAGAAAATGAACATCATGATAAAGAAAATATGCATCATGATGAAAGAAATGAGAATCATGATGAAGGAAATGAGCATCATGATTAAGAAAATGAACATCAAGATGAAGAAAATGTGCATCATGATGAATAAAATATGCATCATGATGAAGAAAATGAGCTTCATGATGAAGAAAATATGCATCATAATGAAGAAAATGAGCATCATGATGAAGAAATTTAGCATCATGACGAGAAATAATGATAAAGAAAATGAGCATTATGAAGAACAAAATGAGCATCGTAATGAAGAAAATATGCATCATGATAAAGAAAATGAGCATTATGATGAAGAAAATAACATAATGATGAAGAAAATGAGCATCATGATGAAGAAATTGAGCATCATGATGGAGAAATTGAGCATCATGATGAAGAAAATATGCATCATGATGATGATAATGAGCATCTTAATGAAGAAAATATGCATCATGATGAAGAAAATGAGCATCATGATGATTAAAATATGCATCATATTGACGAAAATATGCATCATGATGAAGAAAATATGCATAATGAAGAAGAAAATGAGCATCATGATGAAGAAATTGAGCATCATGATGAAGAAAATATGCATTATAATGAAGAAAATGAGCATCGTGATGAAGGAAATGAGCATAATGATAAAACAATGAGCAATTATGATGAATAAAATATGAATCATGATGAAGAAAATGAGTATCACGATGAAGAAAATGAGCCTCTTAATGAAGAAAACATGCATTATGATGAAGAAAATGAGTATCATGATGAAGAAAATATGCATTATGATTAAGAAAATGAGCATTATGATGAAGAAAATATGCATAATGAAGAAGAAAATGAGCATCACTCATGATGAAGAAATTGAGCATCATGACGAAGAAAATATGCATCATGATAAAGATTATGAGCATCATAATGAAGAAAATATGCATCATGATGAAGAAAATATACATCATGATGAAAAAAATGATAATCTTGCTGAAGAAAATATGCATCATGATGAAGAAAATGAGCATCATGATGAAGGAAATGAACATTATGATAAAGGAAATGATCATCATGGTGAAGGAAATGAGCATCATGATGAAGAAAATGAGCATAAAGATGAAGAAAATATGCATCATGATAAAGAAAGTATGCATCATGATAAAGAAAATAAGCATCATGATAATGGAAATATGCATCATGATGATGGAAATTAGAATCATGATGAAAAAAATAAGAATCATGGTGAAGAAAATATGCATCATGATAAAGAAAATAAGCATCATGATGAAAGAAATGAGCTTCATGATGAAGAAAATATGCATCATGATAATGAAAATAAGCATCATGATAATGAAAATTAGAATCATGATGAAAGAAATGAGAATCATGGTGAAGAAAATATGCATCTTGATGAAAAAAATATGCATCATGATGAAGAAAATGAGAATCATGATGAAGAAAATATGCATCAAGATGAAGGAAATGAACATCATGGTGAAGGAAATGAGCATCATGTTGTAGAAAATGAGTATAAAGATGAAGAAAATGTGCATCATGATAAAGAAAATATGCATCACTATGAAGAAAATATGCATCGTGATGAAGAAAATGAGCATCATGATGAATAAAATATGCATCATGATGAATAAAATGAGATTCATGTTGAGAAAATATGCATCATGATAAAGTAAATAAGCACATGATGAAGAAAATGAGCACAAAAATGAAGAAAATGAGAATTTTGAAATATGCATCCTGATGAAGAAAATATGCATCATGAAAAGAAAATAAGCAACATGATAAAGAAAATGAGTATCATGATGAGGAAAATATGGATCATGATAAAGAAAATAAGCATCATGATGAAAAAAATGAGCACCATGATGAATAAAATATGCATCAAGATGAAGAAAATGAGCATCATGATGAAAAAATGAGCATCATGATGAAGAAAATGAGCATCGTGATGAGTAAAATATGCATCATGATGAAGAAAATATGTATCTTGACTAATAATATGATCATCTTGATGAAGAAAATAAGCATCACGATTAAAAATATGAGCATCACGATGAAGGAAATAAACATCACGATGAAGGAAATTAGCATCAAGATGAAGAAAATATGCATCATGAAGAAGAAAATGAGCATCATGATAAAGAAAATGAGGGTCATGATGAAGAAAATATGCAGCATGATGAAGAAAATGAGGATCATGATGAAGAAAATGAGCATCATGATGAAGAAAATATGCATCTTGATGAAGAAAATGAGCATCATGATGAAGAAATTGAGCATCATGATGACGAAAATATGCATCATGATGACGAAAATATGTATCATGATGATGGAAATGAGTATCATTATTAAGAAAATGAGCATCAAGATGAAGAAAATGTGCATCATGATGAAGAAAATGAGTTTCATAATGAAGAAAATATGCAACAAGATGAAGAAAATGAGCATCATGATGAAGAAATCATTATGAAGAAAATGAGCATTATGATGAAAAAAATGAGCTCGTGATGAAGAAAATATGCATCATGATGAAAAACATATTCTTCATCATGAAGAAAATGATCATGATGATGAAGAAAATATGAATCATGATGAAGAAAATGAGCATCATGATGAAGAAAAAAAGCATCTTGGTGAAGAAAATGAGCATTATGATGAAGAAAATATGCATAATAATGAAGAAAATGAGCATCATGATGAAGAAATTGAGCATCATGATGAAGAAAATGTGCATCATAATGAATAAAATGAGCATCATGATGAAGAAAATGAGCATCATGATGATGGAAACTAACATCATGATGAAAGAAATAAAAATCATGGTGAAGAAAATATGCATCATGATGAAGAAAATATGCATCATGATGAAGAAAATGGGAATCATGATGAAGAAAATAAGCATCATGATGAAGAAAATGAGCATCATGATGAAGAAAATGAACATCGTGATGAAGAAAATGAGTATCATGGTTAAGGAAATGAGCATCATGATGATGAAAATGAGCATCAAGATGAAGAAAATGTGCATCATGATAAAGAAAATATGCATTACTATGAAGAAAATGAGCATTATGACGTTGAAAATGAGCATCACGATGAAGAAAATATGCATCATGATAAATAAAATGAGCTTCATGATGAAGTAAATATGCATCATGATGAAGAAAATGAGCATCATGATGAAGAAAATGAACATCATGATGAAGGAAATGAGTATCATGGTAAAGAAAATGAGCATCATAATGAAAAATGAGCATCAAGATGAAGAAAATGTGCATCGTGATAAATAAAATATGCATCACTATGAAGAAAATATGCATCATGATGAAGAAATTGAGCATCATTATGAAGAAAATATGCATCATGATGAATAAAATGAGTTTCATGATGAAGAAAATATGCATCATGATAAAGAAAATAAACATCATGATGAAGAAAATGAGCATCTTGAAATATGCATCCTAATGATGAAAATATGAATCATCAAAAAGAAAATGAGCGTCATGATAAAGAAAATAAGCATCACGATGAAGAAAATATGGATCATGATAAAAAAAAAGCATCATGATGAAGAAAATGAGCATCATGATGAATAAAATAAGCATCAAGATGAAGAAAATGAGCATCATGATGAAGAAATTGATTATCATGATGAAGAAATCATGATGAAGAAAATAAGCATCACGATGAAAAATGAGCATCATGATGAAGAAAACGTGCATCGTGATGAAGAAAATATGCATCATGATGAAGAAAATGAGCATCATGATGAAGAAAGTGTGCATCATGATGAAGAAAATATGGATCATGATGTTGAAAATGAGCATCATGATAAAGAAAATATGCATCATGATGAAGGAAATGAGCATCATGATGAAGGAAATGAGCATCGTGATTAAGAAAATGAGAATCATGATGAAGAAAATGTGTATCATGATGAATAAAATATGCATCATGATGAAGAAAATTAGCTTCATTATGAAGAAAATATGCATCAAGATGAACAAAATGAGCATCGTGATGAAGAAAATATGCATCATGATGAAGAAAATATGCATCACGATGAAGAAAATGAGCATTATGTTGAAGAAAATATGCATAATGATGAAGAAAAGAAGCATCATGATGAAGAAAATGAGAATCATAATGAAGAAAATATGCATCATGATGAAGAAAATGAGCATCATGATGATGAAAATATGCATCATGATGAAGAAAATATGCATCATGATGAGGCTCATGATGAAGAAAATGAGCAGCATGATGAAAAAAATATGCATCATGATGAAAAACATATGCATCATCATGTAGAAAATGATCATGATGAAGAAGAAAATATGCATCATGATGAAGAAAATGAGCACCATGATGAAGAAAAAAAGCATCTTGATGAAGAAAATGAGCGTTATGATAAAGAATATATGCATAACGATGAAGAAAATGAGCATCATGAAGAAAAAATTGAACATCATGATGAAGAAAATATGTATCATAATGAAGAAAAAGGCATCGTGATGAAGAAAATGAGCATCATGATGAAGAAAATGAGCATCAGGATGAAGAAAATGTGCATCAAGATGAAGAAAATGTGCATCGTGATACAGAAAATATGCATCACTATGAAGAAAATGAGCATTATGATGAAGAAAATGAGCATCATGATGAAGAAAATATGCATCATGAAAAAGAGAATGAGCGTCATTATAAAGAAAATGAGCATCATGATGAAGAAAATATGGGTCATGATAAAGAAAATAAGAACCATGATGAAGAAAATGAGCATCATGATGAATAAAATATGCATCAAGATGAAGAAAATGAGCATCATGATGAAGAAATTGAGCATCATAATGAAAAATCATAATGAAGAAAATGAGAATCATGATGAATAAATGAGTATCGTGATTAAGAAAATGAGTATCGTGATGAAGAAAATATGCATCATGATGAAGAAAATATGCATCGTGAAGAAGAAAATGAGCATCATGATGAAGAACATATGCATCATGATTAAGAAAATGAGCATCGTGATGAAGGAAATGAGCATCATGATGAAGAAAATATGAATCATGATGAATAAAATATGCAACATGGTGATGAAAATGAGCATCATGATGAAGAAAATGACCATCATGATGAAGACAATGTGCATCATGATGATGAAAATATGCATATTGATGAAAAGATGAGGATCATGATGAAGAAAATAAGCATCTTGATGAAAAAAATATGCATCATGATGAAGCTCATGATGAAGAAAATATATATCATGATGAAGAAAATGAGCATCTTGATGAAAAAATGAGCATCATGATGAAGAAAATATGCATCAAGATGAAGAAAATGAGCTTCACGATGAAGAAAATATGTATCATGATAAAGAAAATAAGCATCATGGTGATGGAAATTGGAATCATGATGAAAGAAATGAGAATCATGGAGAAGAAAATATGCATCATGATGAAGAAAATATGCATCATGATAAAGAAAATGAGCATTATGATGAAGAAAATAACATAATGATGAAGAAAATGAGCATCATGATGAAGAAATTGAGCATCATGATGGAGAAATTGAGCATCATGATGAAGAAAATATGCATCATGATGATGATAATGAGCATCTTAATGAAGAAAATATGCATCATGATGAAGAAAATGAGCATCATGATGATTAAAATATGCATCATATTGACGAAAATATGCATCATGATGAAGAAAATATGCATAATGAAGAAGAAAATGAGCATCATGATGAAGAAATTGAGCATCATGATGAAGAAAATATGCATTATAATGAAGAAAATGAGCATCGTGATGAAGGAAATGAGCATAATGATAAAACAATGAGCAATTATGATGAATAAAATATGAATCATGATGAAGAAAATGAGTATCACGATGAAGAAAATGAGCCTCTTAATGAAGAAAACATGCATTATGATGAAGAAAATGAGTATCATGATGAAGAAAATATGCATTATGATTAAGAAAATGAGCATTATGATGAAGAAAATATGCATAATGAAGAAGAAAATGAGCATCACTCATGATGAAGAAATTGAGCATCATGACGAAGAAAATATGCATCATGATAAAGATTATGAGCATCATAATGAAGAAAATATGCATCATGATGAAGAAAATATACATCATGATGAAAAAAATGATAATCTTGCTGAAGAAAATATGCATCATGATGAAGAAAATGAGCATCATGATGAAGGAAATGAACATTATGATAAAGGAAATGATCATCATGGTGAAGGAAATGAGCATCATGATGAAGAAAATGAGCATAAAGATGAAGAAAATATGCATCATGATAAAGAAAGTATGCATCATGATAAAGAAAATAAGCATCATGATAATGGAAATATGCATCATGATGATGGAAATTAGAATCATGATGAAAAAAATAAGAATCATGGTGAAGAAAATATGCATCATGATAAAGAAAATAAGCATCATGATGAAAGAAATGAGCTTCATGATGAAGAAAATATGCATCATGATAATGAAAATAAGCATCATGATAATGAAAATTAGAATCATGATGAAAGAAATGAGAATCATGGTGAAGAAAATATGCATCTTGATGAAAAAAATATGCATCATGATGAAGAAAATGAGAATCATGATGAAGAAAATATGCATCAAGATGAAGGAAATGAACATCATGGTGAAGGAAATGAGCATCATGTTGTAGAAAATGAGTATAAAGATGAAGAAAATGTGCATCATGATAAAGAAAATATGCATCACTATGAAGAAAATATGCATCGTGATGAAGAAAATGAGCATCATGATGAATAAAATATGCATCATGATGAATAAAATGAGATTCATGTTGAGAAAATATGCATCATGATAAAGTAAATAAGCACATGATGAAGAAAATGAGCACAAAAATGAAGAAAATGAGAATTTTGAAATATGCATCCTGATGAAGAAAATATGCATCATGAAAAGAAAATAAGCAACATGATAAAGAAAATGAGTATCATGATGAGGAAAATATGGATCATGATAAAGAAAATAAGCATCATGATGAAAAAAATGAGCACCATGATGAATAAAATATGCATCAAGATGAAGAAAATGAGCATCATGATGAAAAAATGAGCATCATGATGAAGAAAATGAGCATCGTGATGAGTAAAATATGCATCATGATGAAGAAAATATGTATCTTGACTAATAATATGATCATCTTGATGAAGAAAATAAGCATCACGATTAAAAATATGAGCATCACGATGAAGGAAATAAACATCACGATGAAGGAAATTAGCATCAAGATGAAGAAAATATGCATCATGAAGAAGAAAATGAGCATCATGATAAAGAAAATGAGGGTCATGATGAAGAAAATATGCAGCATGATGAAGAAAATGAGGATCATGATGAAGAAAATGAGCATCATGATGAAGAAAATATGCATCTTGATGAAGAAAATGAGCATCATGATGAAGAAATTGAGCATCATGATGACGAAAATATGCATCATGATGACGAAAATATGTATCATGATGATGGAAATGAGTATCATTATTAAGAAAATGAGCATCAAGATGAAGAAAATGTGCATCATGATGAAGAAAATGAGTTTCATAATGAAGAAAATATGCAACAAGATGAAGAAAATGAGCATCATGATGAAGAAATCATTATGAAGAAAATGAGCATTATGATGAAAAAAATGAGCTCGTGATGAAGAAAATATGCATCATGATGAAAAACATATTCTTCATCATGAAGAAAATGATCATGATGATGAAGAAAATATGAATCATGATGAAGAAAATGAGCATCATGATGAAGAAAAAAAGCATCTTGGTGAAGAAAATGAGCATTATGATGAAGAAAATATGCATAATAATGAAGAAAATGAGCATCATGATGAAGAAATTGAGCATCATGATGAAGAAAATGTGCATCATAATGAATAAAATGAGCATCATGATGAAGAAAATGAGCATCATGATGATGGAAACTAACATCATGATGAAAGAAATAAAAATCATGGTGAAGAAAATATGCATCATGATGAAGAAAATATGCATCATGATGAAGAAAATGGGAATCATGATGAAGAAAATAAGCATCATGATGAAGAAAATGAGCATCATGATGAAGAAAATGAACATCGTGATGAAGAAAATGAGTATCATGGTTAAGGAAATGAGCATCATGATGATGAAAATGAGCATCAAGATGAAGAAAATGTGCATCATGATAAAGAAAATATGCATTACTATGAAGAAAATGAGCATTATGACGTTGAAAATGAGCATCACGATGAAGAAAATATGCATCATGATAAATAAAATGAGCTTCATGATGAAGTAAATATGCATCATGATGAAGAAAATGAGCATCATGATGAAGAAAATGAACATCATGATGAAGGAAATGAGTATCATGGTAAAGAAAATGAGCATCATAATGAAAAATGAGCATCAAGATGAAGAAAATGTGCATCGTGATAAATAAAATATGCATCACTATGAAGAAAATATGCATCATGATGAAGAAATTGAGCATCATTATGAAGAAAATATGCATCATGATGAATAAAATGAGTTTCATGATGAAGAAAATATGCATCATGATAAAGAAAATAAACATCATGATGAAGAAAATGAGCATCTTGAAATATGCATCCTAATGATGAAAATATGAATCATCAAAAAGAAAATGAGCGTCATGATAAAGAAAATAAGCATCACGATGAAGAAAATATGGATCATGATAAAAAAAAAGCATCATGATGAAGAAAATGAGCATCATGATGAATAAAATAAGCATCAAGATGAAGAAAATGAGCATCATGATGAAGAAATTGATTATCATGATGAAGAAATCATGATGAAGAAAATAAGCATCACGATGAAAAATGAGCATCATGATGAAGAAAACGTGCATCCTGATGAAGAAAATATGCATCATGATGAAGAAAATGAGCATCATGATGAAGAAAGTGTGCATCATGATGAAGAAAATATGGATCATGATGTTGAAAATGAGCATCATGATAAAGAAAATATGCATCATGATGAAGGAAATGAGCATCATGATGAAGGAAATGAGCATCGTGATTAAGAAAATGAGAATCATGATGAAGAAAATGTGTATCATGATGAATAAAATATGCATCATGATGAAGAAAATTAGCTTCATTATGAAGAAAATATGCATCAAGATGAACAAAATGAGCATCGTGATGAAGAAAATATGCATCATGATGAAGAAAATATGCATCACGATGAAGAAAATGAGCATTATGTTGAAGAAAATATGCATAATGATGAAGAAAAGAAGCATCATGATGAAGAAAATGAGAATCATAATGAAGAAAATATGCATCATGATGAAGAAAATGAGCATCATGATGATGAAAATATGCATCATGATGAAGAAAATATGCATCATGATGAGGCTCATGATGAAGAAAATGAGCAGCATGATGAAAAAAATATGCATCATGATGAAAAACATATGCATCATCATGTAGAAAATGATCATGATGAAGAAGAAAATATGCATCATGATGAAGAAAATGAGCACCATGATGAAGAAAAAAAGCATCTTGATGAAGAAAATGAGCGTTATGATAAAGAATATATGCATAACGATGAAGAAAATGAGCATCATGAAGAAAAAATTGAACATCATGATGAAGAAAATATGTATCATAATGAAGAAAAAGGCATCGTGATGAAGAAAATGAGCATCATGATGAAGAAAATGAGCATCAGGATGAAGAAAATGTGCATCAAGATGAAGAAAATGTGCATCGTGATACAGAAAATATGCATCACTATGAAGAAAATGAGCATTATGATGAAGAAAATGAGCATCATGATGAAGAAAATATGCATCATGAAAAAGAGAATGAGCGTCATTATAAAGAAAATGAGCATCATGATGAAGAAAATATGGGTCATGATAAAGAAAATAAGAACCATGATGAAGAAAATGAGCATCATGATGAATAAAATATGCATCAAGATGAAGAAAATGAGCATCATGATGAAGAAATTGAGCATCATAATGAAAAATCATAATGAAGAAAATGAGAATCATGATGAATAAATGAGTATCGTGATTAAGAAAATGAGTATCGTGATGAAGAAAATATGCATCATGATGAAGAAAATATGCATCGTGAAGAAGAAAATGAGCATCATGATGAAGAACATATGCATCATGATTAAGAAAATGAGCATCGTGATGAAGGAAATGAGCATCATGATGAAGAAAATATGAATCATGATGAATAAAATATGCAACATGGTGATGAAAATGAGCATCATGATGAAGAAAATGACCATCATGATGAAGACAATGTGCATCATGATGATGAAAATATGCATATTGATGAAAAGATGAGGATCATGATGAAGAAAATAAGCATCTTGATGAAAAAAATATGCATCATGATGAAGCTCATGATGAAGAAAATATATATCATGATGAAGAAAATGAGCATCTTGATGAAAAAATGAGCATCATGATGAAGAAAATATGCATCAAGATGAAGAAAATGAGCTTCACGATGAAGAAAATATGTATCATGATAAAGAAAATAAGCATCATGGTGATGGAAATTGGAATCATGATGAAAGAAATGAGAATCATGGAGAAGAAAATATGCATCATGATGAAGAAAATATGCATCATGATAAAGAAAATGAGCATTATGATGAAGAAAATAACATAATGATGAAGAAAATGAGCATCATGATGAAGAAATTGAGCATCATGATGGAGAAATTGAGCATCATGATGAAGAAAATATGCATCATGATGATGATAATGAGCATCTTAATGAAGAAAATATGCATCATGATGAAGAAAATGAGCATCATGATGATTAAAATATGCATCATATTGACGAAAATATGCATCATGATGAAGAAAATATGCATAATGAAGAAGAAAATGAGCATCATGATGAAGAAATTGAGCATCATGATGAAGAAAATATGCATTATAATGAAGAAAATGAGCATCGTGATGAAGGAAATGAGCATAATGATAAAACAATGAGCAATTATGATGAATAAAATATGAATCATGATGAAGAAAATGAGTATCACGATGAAGAAAATGAGTCTCTTAATGAAGAAAACATGCATTATGATGAAGAAAATGAGTATCATGATGAAGAAAATATGCATTATGATTAAGAAAATGAGCATTATGATGAAGAAAATATGCATAATGAAGAAGAAAATGAGCATCACTCATGATGAAGAAATTGAGCATCATGACGAAGAAAATATGCATCATGATAAAGATTATGAGCATCATAATGAAGAAAATATGCATCATGATGAAGAAAATATACATCATGATGAAAAAAATGATAATCTTGCTGAAGAAAATATGCATCATGATGAAGAAAATGAGCATCATGATGAAGGAAATGAACATTATGATAAAGGAAATGATCATCATGGTGAAGGAAATGAGCATCATGATGAAGAAAATGAGCATAAAGATGAAGAAAATATGCATCATGATAAAGAAAGTATGCATCATGATAAAGAAAATAAGCATCATGATAATGGAAATATGCATCATGATGATGGAAATTAGAATCATGATGAAAAAAATAAGAATCATGGTGAAGAAAATATGCATCATGATAAAGAAAATAAGCATCATGATGAAAGAAATGAGCTTCATGATGAAGAAAATATGCATCATGATAATGAAAATAAGCATCATGATAATGAAAATTAGAATCATGATGAAAGAAATGAGAATCATGGTGAAGAAAATATGCATCTTGATGAAAAAAATATGCATCATGATGAAGAAAATGAGAATCATGATGAAGAAAATATGCATCAAGATGAAGGAAATGAACATCATGGTGAAGGAAATGAGCATCATGTTGTAGAAAATGAGTATAAAGATGAAGAAAATGTGCATCATGATAAAGAAAATATGCATCACTATGAAGAAAATATGCATCGTGATGAAGAAAATGAGCATCATGATGAATAAAATATGCATCATGATGAATAAAATGAGATTCATGTTGAGAAAATATGCATCATGATAAAGTAAATAAGCACATGATGAAGAAAATGAGCACAAAAATGAAGAAAATGAGAATTTTGAAATATGCATCCTGATGAAGAAAATATGCATCATGAAAAGAAAATAAGCAACATGATAAAGAAAATGAGTATCATGATGAGGAAAATATGGATCATGATAAAGAAAATAAGCATCATGATGAAGAAAATGAGCACCATGATGAATAAAATATGCATCAAGATGAAGAAAATGAGCATCATGATGAAAAAATGAGCATCATGATGAAGAAAATGAGCATCGTGATGAGTAAAATATGCATCATGATGAAGAAAATATGTATCTTGACTAATAATATGATCATCTTGATGAAGAAAATAAGCATCACGATTAAAAATATGAGCATCACGATGAAGGAAATAAACATCACGATGAAGGAAATTAGCATCAAGATGAAGAAAATATGCATCATGAAGAAGAAAATGAGCATCATGATAAAGAAAATGAGGGTCATGATGAAGAAAATATGCATCATGATGAAGAAAATGAGGATCATGATGAAGAAAATGAGCATCATGATGAAGAAAATATGCATCTTGATGAAGAAAATGAGCATCATGATGAAGAAATTGAGCATCATGATGACGAAAATATGCATCATGATGACGAAAATATGTATCATGATGATGGAAATGAGTATCATTATTAAGAAAATGAGCATCAAGATGAAGAAAATGTGCATCATGATGAAGAAAATGAGTTTCATAATGAAGAAAATATGCAACAAGATGAAGAAAATGAGCATCATGATGAAGAAATCATTATGAAGAAAATGAGCATTATGATGAAAAAAATGAGCTCGTGATGAAGAAAATATGCATCATGATGAAAAACATATTCTTCATCATGAAGAAAATGATCATGATGATGAAGAAAATATGAATCATGATGAAGAAAATGAGCATCATGATGAAGAAAAAAAGCATCTTGGTGAAGAAAATGAGCATTATGATGAAGAAAATATGCATAATAATGAAGAAAATGAGCATCATGATGAAGAAATTGAGCATCATGATGAAGAAAATGTGCATCATAATGAATAAAATGAGCATCATGATGAAGAAAATGAGCATCATGATGATGGAAACTAACATCATGATGAAAGAAATAAAAATCATGGTGAAGAAAATATGCATCATGATGAAGAAAATATGCATCATGATGAAGAAAATGGGAATCATGATGAAGAAAATAAGCATCATGATGAAGAAAATGAGCATCATGATGAAGAAAATGAACATCGTGATGAAGAAAATGAGTATCATGGTTAAGGAAATGAGCATCATGATGATGAAAATGAGCATCAAGATGAAGAAAATGTGCATCATGATAAAGAAAATATGCATTACTATGAAGAAAATGAGCATTATGACGTTGAAAATGAGCATCACGATGAAGAAAATATGCATCATGATAAATAAAATGAGCTTCATGATGAAGTAAATATGCATCATGATGAAGAAAATGAGCATCATGATGAAGAAAATGAACATCATGATGAAGGAAATGAGTATCATGGTAAAGAAAATGAGCATCATAATGAAAAATGAGCATCAAGATGAAGAAAATGTGCATCGTGATAAATAAAATATGCATCACTATGAAGAAAATATGCATCATGATGAAGAAATTGAGCATCATTATGAAGAAAATATGCATCATGATGAATAAAATGAGTTTCATGATGAAGAAAATATGCATCATGATAAAGAAAATAAACATCATGATGAAGAAAATGAGCATCTTGAAATATGCATCCTAATGATGAAAATATGAATCATCAAAAAGAAAATGAGCGTCATGATAAAGAAAATAAGCATCACGATGAAGAAAATATGGATCATGATAAAAAAAAAGCATCATGATGAAGAAAATGAGCATCATGATGAATAAAATAAGCATCAAGATGAAGAAAATGAGCATCATGATGAAGAAATTGATTATCATGATGAAGAAATCATGATGAAGAAAATAAGCATCACGATGAAAAATGAGCATCATGATGAAGAAAACGTGCATCGTGATGAAGAAAATATGCATCATGATGAAGAAAATGAGCATCATGATGAAGAAAGTGTGCATCATGATGAAGAAAATATGGATCATGATGTTGAAAATGAGCATCATGATAAAGAAAATATGCATCATGATGAAGGAAATGAGCATCATGATGAAGGAAATGAGCATCGTGATTAAGAAAATGAGAATCATGATGAAGAAAATGTGTATCATGATGAATAAAATATGCATCATGATGAAGAAAATTAGCTTCATTATGAAGAAAATATGCATCAAGATGAACAAAATGAGCATCGTGATGAAGAAAATATGCATCATGATGAAGAAAATATGCATCACGATGAAGAAAATGAGCATTATGTTGAAGAAAATATGCATAATGATGAAGAAAAGAAGCATCATGATGAAGAAAATGAGAATCATAATGAAGAAAATATGCATCATGATGAAGAAAATGAGCATCATGATGATGAAAATATGCATCATGATGAAGAAAATATGCATCATGATGAGGCTCATGATGAAGAAAATGAGCAGCATGATGAAAAAAATATGCATCATGATGAAAAACATATGCATCATCATGTAGAAAATGATCATGATGAAGAAGAAAATATGCATCATGATGAAGAAAATGAGCACCATGATGAAGAAAAAAAGCATCTTGATGAAGAAAATGAGCGTTATGATAAAGAATATATGCATAACGATGAAGAAAATGAGCATCATGAAGAAAAAATTGAACATCATGATGAAGAAAATATGTATCATAATGAAGAAAAAGGCATCGTGATGAAGAAAATGAGCATCATGATGAAGAAAATGAGCATCAGGATGAAGAAAATGAGCATCAAGATGAAGAAAATGTGCATCGTGATACAGAAAATATGCATCACTATGAAGAAAATGAGCATTATGATGAAGAAAATGAGCATCATGATGAAGAAAATATGCATCATGAAAAAGAGAATGAGCGTCATTATAAAGAAAATGAGCATCATGATGAAGAAAATATGGGTCATGATAAAGAAAATAAGAACCATGATGAAGAAAATGAGCATCATGATGAATAAAATATGCATCAAGATGAAGAAAATGAGCATCATGATGAAGAAATTGAGCATCATAATGAAAAATCATAATGAAGAAAATGAGAATCATGATGAATAAATGAGTATCGTGATTAAGAAAATGAGTATCGTGATGAAGAAAATATGCATCATGATGAAGAAAATATGCATCGTGAAGAAGAAAATGAGCATCATGATGAAGAACATATGCATCATGATTAAGAAAATGAGCATCGTGATGAAGGAAATGAGCATCATGATGAAGAAAATATGAATCATGATGAATAAAATATGCAACATGGTGATGAAAATGAGCATCATGATGAAGAAAATGACCATCATGATGAAGACAATGTGCATCATGATGATGAAAATATGCATATTGATGAAAAGATGAGGATCATGATGAAGAAAATAAGCATCTTGATGAAAAAAATATGCATCATGATGAAGCTCATGATGAAGAAAATATATATCATGATGAAGAAAATGAGCATCTTGATGAAAAAATGAGCATCATGATGAAGAAAATATGCATCAAGATGAAGAAAATGAGCTTCACGATGAAGAAAATATGTATCATGATAAAGAAAATAAGCATCATGGTGATGGAAATTGGAATCATGATGAAAGAAATGAGAATCATGGAGAAGAAAATATGCATCATGATGAAGAAAATATGCATCATGATGAAGAAAATGAGAATCATGATGAAGAAAATATGCATCGTGATGAAGGAAATGAACATCATGGTGAAGGAAATGAGCATCATGTTGTAGAAAATGAGTATCAAGATGAAGAAAATGTGCATCGTGATAAATAAAATATGCATCACTATGAAGAAAATATGCATCACTATGAAGAAAATGAGCATCATGACGATGAAAATGAGCATCATGATGAAGAAAATATGCATCATGATGAATAAAATGAGCTTCATGATGAAGAAAATATGTATCATGATGAAGAAAATGAGCATCATGATGAAGGAAATGAACATCATGATGAAGGAAATGAGTATCATGGTAAAGAAAATGAGCATCATGATGAAAAATGAGGATCAAGATGAAGAAAATGTGCATCGTGATAACGAAAATATGCATCATCATGACAAAATTGAGCATCATTGTGAAGAAAATATGCATCATGATGAATAAAATGAGCTTCATGATGAAGAAAATATGCATCATGATAAAGAAAATAAGCATCATATTGAAGAAAATGAGCACCATAATGAAAAAAGAAAATGAGCGTCATGATAAAGAAAATGAGAATCATGATGAATAAAATGAGAATCATGATGAATAAAATGAGAATCATGATGAATAAAAAAAGCATCACGATGAAGAAAATGAGAATCATGATGAATAAAATATGCATCAAGATGAAGAAAATGAGCATCATGATGAATAAATTGATTATCATGAAGAAGAAAATAAGCATCATGATGAAAAAAATGAGCATCATGATGAAGAAAATGTGCATTGTGATGAAGAAAATATGCATCATGATGAAGAAAATGAGCATCATGATGAAGAAAATATGCATCATGATGTAGAAAATGAGCATCATGATAAAGAAAATATTCATCATTATGAAGGAAATGAGCATCATGATGAAGGAAATGAGCATCATGATTAAGAAAATGAGCATCATGATGAAGAAAATGTGCATCATGATGAATAAAATTTGTATTATGATGAAGAAAATGAGCTTCATGATGAAGAAAATATGCATCAAGATGAACAAAATGAGCATCATGATGAAGAAATTTAGATTCATGATTAAGAAAATGAACTTTATGATGAACAAAATGAGCATCGTGATGAAGAAAATATGCATCATGATGAAGAAAATATGCATCATGATGAAGAAAATGAACATTATGTTGAAGAAAATATGCATAATGATGAAGAAATTGAGCATCATGATGAAGAAAATGAGAATCATAATGAAGAAAATATGTATCATTATGAAGAAAATGAGCATCATGATGATGAAAATATGCATCATGATGAAGAAAATATGCATCATGATGAAGCTCATGATGAAGAAAATATATATCTTGATGAAGAAAATGAGCATCATGATGAAAAATATATGCATCATGAGGAAAAAATATGCATCATCATGAAGAAAATGATCATGATGATGAAGAAAATATGCATCATGATGAAGAAAATGAGCATCATGATGAAGAAAAAAAGCATCTTGATGAAAAAAATGAGCATCATGAAGAAATTGAACATCATGATGAAGAAAATATATATCAGAATGATGAAAAAGAGCATCGTGATGAAGAAAATGAGCATCATGATGAAGAAAATGAACATCATGATGAAGAAAATATGTATTATGATGAAGAAAATGAGCATCATGATGATTGATATTAGCATCATGATGAAGGAAACGAGAATCAGGGTGAAGAAAATATACATCATGATGAAGAAAATTTGCATCATGATGAAGAAAATGAGAATCATGATGAAGAAAATATGCATCACGATGAAGAAAATGAGCATCATGATGAAGGAAATGAACATCATGATGAAGGAAATGAGTTTCATGGTGAAGGAAATGAGCATCACGATGAACAAAATGAGGATCAGGATGAAGAAAATGTGCTTCGTGATACAGAAAGTATGCATCACTATGAAGAAAATGAACATCATGATGAAGAAAACATGAATCTTGATGAATAAAATGAGCTTTATGATGAAGAAAATATGCATCGTGATAAAGAAAATAAGCATCATGATGAAGAAAATGAGCACCATAATGAGGAAAATTAGCATCTTGAAATATACATCCTGATGAAGAAAATATGCATTATGAAAAAGAAAATGAGCGTCATGATAAAGAAAATGAGCATCATGATGAAGAGAATATGGATCATGATAAAGAAAATAAGAATCATGATGAAGAAAATGAGCATCATGATGAATAAAATATGCATCAAGATGAAGAAAATGAGCATCATGATGAAGAAATTGAGCATCATGATGAAGAAATCATAATGAAGAAAATGAGCATCATGATGAATAAATGAGCATCATGATGAAGAAAATGAGTATCGTGATGAAGAAAATATGCATCATGATGAAGAAAATATGCATCATGAAGAAGAAAATGAGCATCATAATGAAGAACATATGCATCAAGATTAAGAAAATGAGCATCGTGATGAAGGAAATGAGCATCATGATAAAGAAAATATGAATCATGATGAAGAAAATATGCATCATGGTGATGAAAATGAGCATCATGATGAAGAAAATGTGCATCATGAAGATGAAAATATGCAACTTTATGAAAAAAAGAGGATCATGATGAAGAAAATAAGCATCTTGATGAAGAAAATATGCATCATGATGAAGCTCATGATGAAGAAAATATATATCATGATGAAGAAAAATAGCATCTTGATGAAAAAATGAGCATCATGATGAAGAAAATATGCATCAAGATGAAGAAAATGAGCTTCATGATAAAGAAAATATGCATCATGATAAAGAAAATAAGCATCATGGTGATGGAAATTAGAATCATGAAGAAAGAAATGAGAATCATGGTGAAGAAAATATGCATCATGATGAAGAAAATATGCATCATGATGAAGAAAATGAGAATCATGATGAAGAAAATATGCATCATGATGAAGGAATGAACATCATGGTGAAGGAAATGAGCATCATGTTGTAGAAAATGAGTATCAAGACGAAGAAAATGTGCATCGTGATAAAGAAAATATGCATCACTATGAAGAAAATATGTATCATGATGAATAAAATGAGCATCATGATGAAGAAAATATGGATCATGATAAAGAAAATAAGCATCATGATGAAGAAAATGAGCATCATGATGAATAAAATATGCATCAAGATGAAGAAAATGAGCATCATGATGTATAAATTGATTATCATGATGAAAAAATGAGCATCATGATGAAAAAATGAGCATCATGATGAAGAAAATATGCATCATGATGAAGAAAATGAACATCATGATGAAGAAAGTGAGCATAATGATGAAGAAAATATGCATCATGATGAAGAAAATGAGCATCATGATGAAGGAAATGAGCATCGCGATGAAGGAAATGAGCATCATGATGAAGGAAATGAGCATCATGATGAAGAAAATGTGCATAATGATGAATAAAATGTGCATCATGATGAATAAAATATGCATCATGATGAAGAAAATGAGCTTCATGATGAAGAAAATATGCATCTAGATAAAGAAAATGAGCATCATGATGAAGAAATTTAGAATCATGATGAAGAAATCATGATTAAAAAATGAAGTTTATGATTAACAAAATGAGCATCGTGATGAAGAAAATATGCATCATGATGAAGAAAATATGCATCATGATGAAGAAAATGAGCATTATATTGCAGAAATTATGCATAATGATGAAGAAAAGGAGCATCATGATGAAGAAAATGAGAATCATAATGAAGAAAATATGCATCATGATGATGAAAATATACATCATGATGAAGAAAATATGCATCATGATGAAGATCATGATGAAGAAAATATATATCTTGACGAAAAAAATTAGCATCATGATGAAGAAAATATGCATCATGATGAAAAAAATATGCATCATCATGAAGAAAATGATCATGATGATGAAGAAAATGTGCATCATGATGAAGAAAATGAGCATCATGTTGAAAAAAAAAGCATCTTGATGAAGAAAATAAGCATTATGATAAAGAATATATGCATAATGATGAAGAAAATGAGCATCATGAAGAAGAAATTGAACATCATGATGATGAAAATATGTATCGTAATGAAGAAAATGAGCATTGTGATGAAGAAAATTAGCATCATGATGAAGAAAATGAGCATCATGATGAAGAAAATATGCATTATGATGAATAAAATGAGCATCATGATGATTGAAATTAGCATCATGATGAAGGAAATGAGAATTATGGTTAAGAAAATATGCATCATGATGAAGAAAATTTGCATCATGATGAAGAAAATGAGAATCATGATGAAGAAAATATGCATCACGATGAAGAAAATGAGCATCATGATGAAGGAAATGAACATCATGATGAATGAAATGAGTTTCATGGTGAAGGAAATGAGCATCATGATGAAGAAAATGTGCATCGTGATACAGAAAATATGCATCACTATGAAGAATATGAGCATTATGATAAAGAAAATGAGCATCATGATGAAGAAATTATGCATCTTGATGAATAAAATGAGCTTTATGATGAAGAAAATATGCATCATGATAAAAAAATAAGCATCATTATGAAGAAAATGAGCAACATAATGAAGAAAATGAGCATTTAGAAATATGCATCCTGATGAAGAAATAGAGCATCATGATGAAGAAATCATAATGAAGAAAATGAGTATCATGATTAATAAATGAGCATCATGATGAAGAAAATGAGTATCATGATGAAGAAAATATGCATCATGATGAAGAAAATATGCATCATGAAGAAGAAAATGAGCATCATGATGAAGAACATATGCATCATGATTAAGAATATGAGCATCGTGAAGAAGGAAATGAGCATCATGATAAAGAAAATATGCATCATGGTGATGAAAATGAGCATCATGATGAAGAAAATGATCATCATTATGAAGAAAATGTGCATCATGATGATGAAAATATGCATCTTGATGAAAAAAATGAGGATCATGATGAAGAAAATGAACCTCTTGATGAAGAAAATATGCATCATGATGAAGCTCATGATGAAGAAAATATATTTCATGATGAAGAAAATGAGCATCTTGATGAAAAATGAGCATCATGAGGAAGAAAATATGCATCAAGATGAAGAAAATGAGCTTCATGATGAAGAAAATATGCATCATGATAAAGAAAATAAGCATCATGGTGATGGAAATTAGAATCATGATGAAAGAAATGAGAATCATGGTGAAGAAAATATGTATCATGATGAATAAAATATGCATCATGATGAAGAAAATGAGAATCATGATGAAGAAAATATGCATCATGATGAAGGAAATGAACAATATGGTGAAGGAAATGAGCATCATGTTGTAGAAAATGAGTATCAAGGTGAAGAAAATGTGCATCGTGAAAAAGAAAATGTGCATCACTATGAAGAAAATATGCATCATGATGAAGAAATCAGGAGCATCATGATGAAGAAAATATGGATCATGATAAAGAAAATAAGCATAATGATGAAGAAAATGAGCATCATGATGAATAAAATATGCATCGAGATGAAGAAAATGAGCATCATGATGAAGAAATTGATTATCATGATGAAGAAATCGTGATGAAGAAAATGAGCATCATGATGAAGAAAATATGCATCGTGATAAAGAAAATATGCATCACTACGAAGAAAATGATCATTATGATGAAGAAAATGAGCACCCTGATGAAGAAAATATGAATCTTCATGAATAAAATGAGCTTCATGATGAAGAAAATATGCATCATGATAAAGAAAATAAGCATTATGATGAAGAAAATGAGCACCATAGTGAAGAAAATGAGCATCATGTTGAAGAAAATGAGCATCATGAAAAAGAGAATGAGAGTCATGATAAAGAAAATGAGCATCATGTTGAAGAAAATATGGATCATGATAAAGAAAATAAGAATCGTGATGAAGAAAATGAGCATCATGATGAAGAAAATAAGCATTATATTGAAGAAAATGAGCATCATGATGATTGAAATTAGCATCATTATGAAGGAAATGAGAATCATGGTGTAGAAAATATGCATCATGATGAAGAAAATTTGCATCATGATGAAGAAAATGAGAATCATGATGAAGAAAATATGCATCACGATGAAGAAAATGAGCATCATGATGAAGGAAATGAACATCATGATGAAGGAAATGAGTTTCATGGTGAAGGAAATGAGCATCATGATGAAGAAAATGTGCATCGTGATACAGAAAATATGCATCACTATTAAGAAAATGAGCATTATGATGAAAATAAGAGCATCATGATGAAGAAAATATGCATCTTGATGAATAAAATGAGCTTTATGATGAAGAAAATATGCATCATGATAAAGAAAATAAGCATCATGATGAAGAAAATGAGCAACATAATGAAGAAAATGAGCATCTTGAAATATGCATCCTAATGAAGAAAATATACATCATTAAAAAGAGAATGAGCATCATGATAAAGAAAATGAGCATCATGATGAAGAAAATTTGGATCATGATAAAGAAAATAAGAATCATGATGAAGAAAATGAGAATCATGATGAATAAAATATGCATCAAGATGTAGAAAATGAGCATCTTGATGAAGAAATTGAGCATCATGATGAAGAAATAATAATGAAGAAAATGTGCATCATGATGAAGAAAATGAGTATCGTGATGAAGAAAATATGCATCATGATGAAGAAAATATGCATCATGAAGAAGAAAATAAGCATCATGGTGATGAAAATGAGCATCATGATGAAGAAAATATGCATCATGATGATGAAAATATGCAACTTGATGAAAAAAAAGAGGATCATGATGAAGAAAATAAGCATCTTGATGAAGAAAATATGCATCATGATGAAGCTCATGATGAAGAAAATATATATTATGATGAATAAAATGAGCATCTTGATGAAAAAATGATCATCATGATGAAGAAAATATTCATTAAGATGAAGAAAATGAGCTTCATGATGAAGAAAATATGCATCATGATAAAGAAAATAAGCATCATGGTGATGGAAATTTGAATCATGATGAAAGAAATTAGAATCATGGTGAAGAAAATATGCATCATGATGAAGAAAATATGCATCAAGATGAAGAAAATGAGAATCATGATGAAGAAAATGAGTATCAAGATGAAGAAAATGTGCATCGTGATAAAGAAAATATGCATCACTATGAAGAAAATATGAATCATGATGAATAAAATGAGCATCATGATGAAGAAAATATGGATAATGATAAAGAAAATAAGCATCATGATGAAGAAAATGAGCATCATGATGAATAAAATATGCATCAAGATGAAGAAAATGAGCATCATGATGAATAAATTGATTATCATGATGAAAAAATGAGCATCATGATGAAAAAATGAGCATCATGATGAAGAAAATATGCATCATGATGAAGAAAATTAACATCATGATGAAGAAAGTGAGCATAATGATGAAGAAAATGTGCATCATGATGAAGAAAATGAGCATCATGATGAAGGAAATGAACATCATGATGAAGGAAATGAGTTTCATGGTGAAGGAAATGAGCATCATGATGAAGAAAATGTGCATCGTGATACAGAAAATATGCATCACTATTAAGAAAATGAGCATTATGATGAAGAATATGAGCATCATGATGAAGAAAATATGCATCTTGATGAATAAAATGAGCTTTATGATGAAGAAAATATGCATCATGATAAAGAAAATAAGCATCATGATGAAGAAATTGAGCAACATAATGAAGAAAATGAGCATCTTGAAATATGCATCCTAATGAAGAAAATATGCATCATGAAAAAGAGAATGAGCATCATGATAAAGAAAATGAGCATCATGATGAAGAAAATTTGGATCATGAAAAAGAAAATAAGAATCATGATGAAGAAATTGAGAATCATGATGAATAAAATATGCATCAAGATGAAGAAAATGAGCATCTTGATGAAGAAATTGAGCATCATGATGAAGAAATCATAATGAAGAAAATGAGCATCATGATGAATAAATGAGCATCATGATGAAGAAAATGAGTATCGTGATGAAGAAAATATGCATCATGATGAAGAAAATATGCATCATGAAGAAGAAAATGAGCATCATAATGAAGAACATATGCAACATGATTAAGAAAATGAGCATCGTGATGATGGAAATGAGCATCATGATAAAGAAATATGAATCATGATGAAGAAAATATGCATCATGGTGATGAAAATGAGCATCATGATGAAGAAAATGTGCATCATGATGATGAAAATATGCAACTTGATGAAAAAAAAGAGGATCATGATGAAGAAAATATGCATCATGATGAAGCTCATGATGAAGAAAATATATATTATGATGAATAAAATGAGAATCTTGATGAAAAAATGAGCATCATGATGAAGAAAATATTCATCAAGATGAAGAAAATGAGCTTCATGATGAAGAAAATATGCATCATGATAAAGAAAATAAGCATCATGGTGATGGAAATTAGAATCATGATGAAAGAAATGAGAATCATGGTGAAGAAAATATGCATTATGATGAAGAAAATGAGCATCATGATGATTGAAATTAGCATCATGATGAAGGAAATGAGAATCATGGTTAAGAAAATAAGCATCATGATGAAGAAAATTTGCATCATGATGAAGAAAATGAGAATCATGATGAAGAAAATATACATCACGATGAAGAAAATGAGCATCATGATGAAGGAAATGAACATCATGATGAATGAAATGAGTTTCATGGTGAAGGAAATGAGCATCATGATGAAGAAAATGTGCATCGTGATACAGAAAATATGCATCACTATGAAGAATATGAGCATTATGATAAAGAAAATGAGCATCATGATGAAGAAATTATGCATCTTGATGAATAAAATGAGCTTTATGATGAAGAAAATATGCATCATGATAAAAAAATAAGCATCATTATGAAGAAAATGAGCAACATAATGAAGAAAATGAGCATCTAGAAATATGCATCCTGATGAAGAAATAGAGCATCATGATGAAGAAATCATAATGAAGAAAATATGCATCATGATGAAGAAAATGAACATCATGATGAAGAAAGTGAGCATAATGATGAAGAAAATATGCATCATGATGAAGAAAATCAGCATCATGATGAAGGAAATGAGCATCGCGATGAAGGAAATGAGCATCATGATGGAGGAAATGAGCAACATAATGAAGAAAATGTGCATAATGATGAATAAAATGTGCATCATGATGAATAAAATATGCATCATGATGAAGAAAATGAGCTTCATGATGAAGAAAATATGCATCTAGATAAAGAAAATGAGCATCATGATGAAGAAATTTAGAATCATGATGAAGAAATCATGATTAAAAAATGAAGTTTATGATTAACAAAATGAGCATCGTGATGAAGAAAATATGCATCATGATGAAGAAAGTATGCATCATGATGAAGAAAATGAGCATTATATTGAAGAAATTATGCATAATGATGAAGAAAAGGAGCATCATGATGAAGAAAATGAGAATCATAATGAAGAAAATATTCATCATGATGATGAAAATATACATCATGATGAAGAAAATATGCATCATGATGAAGATCATGATGAAGAAAATATATATCTTGACGAAAAAAATTAGCATCATGATGAAGAATATATGCATCATGATGAAAAAAATATGCATCATCATGAAGAAAATGATCATGATGATGAAGAAAATGTGCATCATGATGAAGAAAATGAGCATCATGTTGAAAAAAAAAGCATCTTGATGAAGAAAATAAGCATTATGATAAAGAATATATGCATAATGATGAAGAAAATGAGCATCATGAAGAAGAAATTGAACATCATGATGATGTAAATATGTATCATAATGAAGAAAATGAGCATTGTGATGAAGAAAATTAGCATCATTATGAAGAAAATAAGCATCATTATGAAGAAAATATGCATTATGATGAAGAAAATGAGCATCATGATGATTGAAATTAGCATCATGATGAAGGAAATGAGAATCATGGTTAAGAAAATATGCATCATGATGAAGAAAATTTGCATCATGATGAAGAAAATGAGAATCATGATGAAGAAAATATGCATCACGATGAAGAAAATGAGCATCATGATGAAGGAAATGAACATCATGATGAATGAAATGAGTTTCATGGTGAAGGAAATGAGCATCATGATGAAGAAAATGTGCATCGTGATACAGAAAATATGCATCACTATGAAGAATATGAGCATTATGATAAAGAAAATGAGCATCATGATGAAGAAATTATGCATCTTGATGAATAAAATGAGCTTTATGATGAAGAAAATATGCATCATGATAAAAAAATAAGCATCATTACGAAGAAAATGAGCAACATAATGAAGAAAATAAGCATCTAGAAATATGCATCCTGATGAAGAAATAGAGCATCATGATGAAGAAATCATAATGAAGAAAATGAGTATCATGATTAATAAATGAGCATCATGATGAAGAAAATGAGTATCATGATGAAGAAAATATGCATTATGATGAAGAAAATATGCATCATGAAGAAGAAAATGAGCATCATGATGAAGAACATATGCATCATGATTAAGAATATGAGCATCGTGATGAAGGAAATGAGCATCATGATGAAGAAAATATGCATCATGGTGATGAAAATGAGCATCATGATGAAGAAAATGATCATCATTATGAAGAAAATGTGCATCATGATGATGAAAATATGCATCTTGATGAAAAAAATGAGGATCATGATGAAGAAAATGAACCTCTTGATGAAGAAAATATGCATCATGATGAAGCTCATGATCAAGAAAATATATTTCATGATGAAGAAAATGAGCATCTTGATGAAAAATGAGCATCATGAGGAAGAAAATATGCATCAAGATGAAGAAAATGAGCTTCATGATGAAGAAAATATGCATCATGATAAAGAAAATAAGCATCATGGTGATGGAAATTAGAATCATGATGAAAGAAATGAGAATCATGGTGAAGAAAATATGTATCATGATGAATAAAATATGCATCATGATGAAGAAAATAAGAATCATGATGAAGAAAATATGCATCATGATGAAGGAAATGAACAATATGGTGAAGGAAATGAGCATCATGTTGTAGAAAATGAGTATCAAGGTGAAGAAAATGTGCATCGTGAAAAAGAAAATATGCATCACTAAGAAGAAAATATGCATCATGATGAAGAAATCAGGAGCATCATGATGAAGAAAATATGGATCATGATAAAGAAAATAAACATCATGATGAAGAAAATGAGCATCATGATGAATAAAATATGCATCGAGATGAAGAAAATGAGCATCATGATGAAGAAATTGATTATCATGATGAAGAAATCGTGATGAAGAAAATGAGCATCATGATAAAGAAAATATGCATCGTGATAAAGAAAATATGCATCACTACGAAGAAAATGAGCATTATGATGAAGAAAATTGTCACCATGTTGAAGAAAATATGAATCTTCATGAATAAAATGAGCTTCATGATGAAGAAAATATGCATCATGATAAAGAAAATAAGCATTATGATGAAGAAAATGAGCACCATAATGAAGAAAATGAGCATCATGTTGAAGAAAATGAGCATCATGAAAAAGAGAATGAGAGTCATGATAAAGAAAATGAGCATCATGTTGAAGAAAATATGGATCATGATAAAGAAAATAAGAATCGTGATGAAGAAAATTAGCATCATGATGAAGAAAATGAGCATCATGATGAAGAAAATAAGCATTATGATGAAGAAAATGAGCATCATGATGATTGAAATTAGCATCATTATGAAGGAAATGAGAATCATGGTGTAGAAAATATGCATCATGATGAAGAAAATTTGCATCATGATGAAGAAAATGAGAATCATGATGAAGAAAATATGCATCACGATGAAGAAAATGAGCATCATGATGAAGGAAATGAACATCATGATGAAGGAAATGAGTTTCATGGTGAAGGAAATGAGCATCATGATGAAGAAAATGTGCATCGTGATACAGAAAATATGCATCACTATTAAGAAAATGAGCATTATGATGAAGAATATGAGCATCATGATGAAGAAAATATGCATCTTGATGAATAAAATGAGCTTTATGAGGAAGAAAATATGCATCATGATAAAGAAAATAAGCATCATGATGAAGAAAATGAGCAACATAATGAAGAAAATGAGCATCTTGAAATATGCATCCTAATGAAGAAAATATGCATCATTAAAAAGAGAATGAGCATCATGATAAAGAAAATTAGCATCATGATGAAGAAAATTTGGATCATGATAAAGAAAATAAGAATCATGATGAAGAAAATGAGAATCATGATGAATAAAATATGCATCAAGATGAAGAAAATGAGCATCTTGATGAAGAAATTGAGCATCATGATGAAGAAATCATAATGAAGAAAATGAGCATCATGATGAATAAATGAGCATCATGATGAAGAAAATGAGTATCGTGATGAAGAAAATATGCATCATGATGAAGAAAATATGCATCATGAAGAAGAAAATGAGCATCATAATGAAGAACATATGCATCATGATTAAGAAAATGAGCATCGTGATGAAGGAAATGAGCATCATGATAAAGAAAATATGAATCATGATGAAGAAAATATGCATCATGGTGATGAAAATGAGCATCATGATGAAGAAAATGTGCATCATGATGATGAAAATATGCAACTTGATGAAAAAAAGAGGATCATGATGAAGAAAATAAGCATCTTGATGAAGAAAATATGCATCATGATGAAGCTCATGATGAAGAAAATATATATTATGATGAATAAAATGAGCATCATGATGAAAAAATGAGCATCATGATGAAGAAAATATTCATTAAGATGAAGAAAATGAGCTTCATGATGAAGAAAATATGCATCATGATAAAGAAAATAAGCATCATGGTGATGGAAATTAGAATCATGATGAAAGAAATGAGAATCATGGTGAAGAAAATATGCATCATGATGAAGAAAATATGCATCAAGATGAAGAAAATGAGAATCATGATGAAGAAAATGAGTATCAAGATGAAGAAAATGTGCATCGTGATAAAGAAAATATGCATCACTATGAAGAAAATATGCATCATGATGAATAAAATGAGCATCATGATGAAGAAAATATGGATAATGATAAAGAAAATAAGCATCATGATGAAGAAAATGAGCATCATGATGAATAAAATATGCATCAAGATGAAGAAAATGAGCATCATGATGAATAAATTGATTATCATGATGAAAAAATGAGCTTCATGATGAAAAAATGAGCATCATGATGAAGAAAATATGCATCATGATGAAGAAAATTAACATCATGATGAAGAAAGTGAGCATAATGATGAAGAAAATATGCATCATGATGAAGAAAATGAGCATCATGATGAAGGAAATGAACATCATGATGAAGGAAAAGAGTTTCATGGGGAAGGAAATGAGCATCATGATGAAGAAAATGTGCATCGTGATACAGAAAATATGCATCACTATTAAGAAAATGAGCATTATGATGAAGAATATGAGCATCATGATGAAGAAAATATGCATCTTGATGAATAAAATGAGCTTTATGATGAAGAAAATATGCATCATGATAAAGAAAATAAGCATCATGATGAAGAAATTGAGCAACATAATGAAGAAAATGAGCATCTTGAAATATGCATCCTAATGAAGAAAATATGCATCATGAAAAAGAGAATGAGCATCATGATAAAGAAAATGAGCATCATGATGAAGAAAATTCGGATCATGATAAAGAAAATAAGAATCATGATGAAGAAATTGAGAATCATGATGAATAAAGTATGCATCAAGATGAAGAAAATGAGCATCTTGATGAAGAAATTGAGCATCATGATGACGAAATCATAATGAAGAAAATGAGCATCATGATGAATAAATGAGCATCATGATGAAGAAAATGAGTATCGTGATGAAGGAAATATGCATCATGATGAAGAAAATATGCATCATGAAGAAGAAAATGAGCATCATAATGAAGAACATATGCATCATGATTAAGAAAATGAGCATCGTGATGAAGGAAATGAGCATCATGATAAAGAAAATATGAATCATGATGAAGAAAATATGCATCATGGTGATGAAAATGAGCATCATGATGAAGAAAATGTGCATCATGATGATGAAAATATGCAACTTGATGAAAAAAAAGAGGATCATGATGAAGAAAATAAGCATCTTGATGAAGAAAATATGCATCATGATGAAGCTCATGATGAAGAAAATATATATTATGATGAATAAAATGAGCATCTTGATGAAAAAATGAGCATCATGATGAAGAAAATATTCATCAAGATGAAGAAAATGAGCTTCATGATGAAGAAAATATGCATCATGATAAAGAAAATAAGCATCATGGTGATGGAAATTAGAATCATGATGAAAGAAATGAGAATCATGGTGAAGAAAATATGCATTATGATGAAGAAAATGAGCATCATGATGATTGAAATTAGCATCATGATGAAGGAAATGAGAATCATGGTTAAGAAAATATGCATCATGATGAAGAAAATTTGCATCATGATGAAGAAAATGAGAATCATGATGAAGAAAATATGCATCACGATGAAGAAAATGAGCATCATGATGAAGGAAATGAACATCATGATGAATGAAATCATGGTGAAGGAAATGAGCATCATGATGAAGAAAATGTGCATCGTGATACAGAAAATATGCATCACTATGAAGAATATGAGCATTATGATAAAGAAAATGAGCATCATGATGAAGAAATTATGCATCTTGATGAATAAAATGAGCTTTATGATGAAGAAAATATGCATCATGATAAAAAATAAGCATCATTATGAAGAAAATGAGCAACATAATGAAGAAAATGAGCATCTAGAAATATGCATCCTGATGAAGAAATAGAGCATCATGATGAAGAAATCATAATGAAGAAAATGAGTATCATGATTAAAAAATGAGCATCATGATGAAGAAAATGAGTATCATGATGAAGAAAATATGCATCATGATGAAGAAAATATGCATCATGAAGAAGAAAATGAGCATCATGATGAAGAACATATGCATCATGATTAAGAATATGAGCATCGTGATGAAGGAAATGAGCATCATGATGAAGAAAATATGCATCATGGTGATGAAAATGAGCATCATGATGAAGAAAATGATTATCATTATGAAGAAAATGTGCATCATGATGATGAAATTATGCATATTGATGAAAAAAATGAGGATCATGATGAAGAAAATGAACCTCTTGATGAAGAAAATATGCATCATGATGAAGCTCATGATGAAGAAAATATATTTCATGATGAAGAAAATGAGCATCTTGATGAAAAATGAGCATCATGAGGAAGAAAATATGCATCAAGATGAAGAAAATGAGCTTCATGATGAAGAAAATATGCATCATGATAAAGAAAATAAGCATCATGGTGATGGAAATTAGAATCATGATGAAAGAAATGAGAATCATGGTGAAGAAAATATGTATCATGATGAATAAAATATGCATCATGATGAAGAAAATGAGAACCATGATGAGGAAAATATGCATCATGATGAAGGAAATGAACAATATGGTGAAGGAAATGAGCATCATGTTGTAGAAAATGAGTATCAAGGTGAAGAAAATGTGCATCGTGAAAAAGAAAATATGCATCACTATGAAAAAATATGCATCATGATGAAGAAATCAGGAGCATCATGACGAAGAAAATATGGATCATGATAAAGAAAATAAGAATCATGATGAAGAAAATGAGCATCATGATGAATAAAATATGCATAGAGATGAAGAAAATGAGCATCATGATAAAGAAATTGATTATCATGATGAAGAAATCGTGATGAAGAAAATGAGCATCATGATGAAGAAAATGTGCATCGTGATAAAGAAAATATGCATCACTATGAAGAAAATGAGCATTATGATAAAGAAATTGATTATCATGATGAAGAAATCGTGATGAAGAAAATGAGCATCATGATGAAGAAAATGTGCATCGTGATAAAGAAAATATGCATCACTATGAAGAAAATGAGCATTATGATGAAGAAAATGAGCACCCTGATGAAGAAAATATGAATCTTCATGAATAAAATGAGCTTCATGATGAAGAAAATATGCATCATGATAAAGAAAATAAGCATTATGATGAAGAAAATGAGCACCATAATGAAGAAAATGAGCATCATGTTGAAGAAAATGAGCATCATGAAAAAGAGAATGAGAGTCATGATAAAGAAAATGAGCATCATGTTGAAGAAAATATGGATCATGATAAAGAAAATAAGAATCGTGATGAAGAAAATGAGCATCATGATGAAGAAAATGAGCATCATGATGAAGAAAATAAGCATTATGATGAAGAAAATGAGCATCATGATGATTGAAATTAGCATCATTATGAAGGAAATGAGAATCATGGTGTAGAAAATATGCATCATGATGAAGAAAATTTGCATCATGATGAAGAAAATGAGAATCATGATGAAGAATATATGCATCACGATGAAGAAAATGAGCATCATGATGAAGGAAATGAACATCATGATGAAGGAAATGAGTTTCATGGTGAAGGAAATGAACATCATGATGAAGAAAATGTGCATCGTGATACAGAAAATATGCATCACTATTAAGAAAATGAGCATTATGATGAAGAATATGAGCATCATGATGAAGAAAATATGCATCTTGATGAATAAAATGAGCTTTATGATGAAGAAAATATGCATCATGATAAAGAAAATAAGCATCATGATGAAGAAAATGAGCAACATAATGAAGAAAATGAGCATCTTGAAATATGCATCCTAATGAAGAAAATATGCATCATTAAAAAGAGAATGAGCATCATGATAAAGAAAATGAGCATCATGATGAAGAAAATTTGGATCATGATAAAGAAAATAAGAATCATGATGAAGAAAATGAGAATCATGATGAATAAAATATGCATCAAGATGAAGAAAATGAGCATCTTGATGAAGAAATTGAGCATCATGATGAAGAAATCATAATGAAGAAAATGAGCATCATGATGAATAAATGAGCATCATGATGAAGAAAATGAGTATCGTGATGAAGAAAATATGCATCATGATGAAGAAAATATGCATCATGAAGAAGAAAATGAGCATCATAATGAAGAACATATGCATCATGATTAAGAAAATGAGCATCGTGATGAAGGAAATGAGCATCATGATAAAGAAAATATGAATCATGATGAAGAAAATATGCATCATGGTGATGAAAATGAGCATCATGATGAAGAAAATGTGCATCATGATGATGAAAATATGCAACTTGATAAAAAAAAAGAGGATCATGATGAAGAAAATAAGCATCTTGATGAAGAAAATATGCATCATGATGAAGCTCATGATGAAGAAAATATACATTATGATGAATAAAATGAATATCTTGATGAAAAAATGAGCATCATGATGAAGAAAATATTCATCAAGATGAAGAAAATGAGCTTCATGATGAAGAAAATATGCATCATGATAAAGAAAATAAGCATCATGGTGATAGAAATTAGAATCATGATGAAAGAAATGAGAATCATGGTGAAAAAAATATGCATCATGATGAAGAAAATATGCATCATGATGAAGAAAATGAGAATCATGATGAAGAAAATGAGTATCAAGATGAAGAAAATATGCATCGTGATAAAGAAAATATGCATCACTATGAAGAAAATATGCATCATGATGAATAAAATGAGCATCATGATGAAGAAAATATGGATAATGATAAAGAAAATAAGCATCATGATGAAGAAAATGAGCATCATGATGAATAAAATATGCATCAAGATGAAGAAAATGAGCATCGTGATGAATAAATTGTTTATCATAATGAAAAAATGAGCATCATGATGAAAAAATGAGCATCATGATGAAGAAAATATGCATCATGATGAAGAAAATTAACATCATGATGAAGAAAGTGAGCATAATGATGAAGAAAATATGCATCATGATGAAGAAAATGAGCATCATGATGAAGGAAATGAACATCATGATGAAGGAAATGAGTTTCATGGTGAAGGAAATGAGCATCATGATGAAGAAAATGTGCATCGTGATACAGAAAATATGAATCACTATTAAGAAAATGAGCATTATGATGAAGAATATGAGCATCATAATGAAGAAAATATGCATCTTGATGAATAAAATGAGCTTTATGATGAAGAAAATATGCATCATGATAAATAAAATAAGCATCATGATGAAGAAATTGAGCAACATAATGAAGAAAATGAGCATCTTGAAATATGCATCCTAATGAAGAAAATATGCATCATAAAAAAGAGAATGAGCATCATGATAAAGAAAATGAGCATCATGATGATGAAAATTTGGATCATGATAAAGAAAATAAGAATCATGATGAAGAAATTGAGAATCATGATGAATAAAATATGCATCAAGATGAAGAAAATGAGCATCTTGATGAAGAAATTGAGCATCATGATGAAGAAATCATAATGAAGAAAATGAGCATCATGATGAATAAATGAGCATCATGATGAAGAAAATGAGTATCGTGATGACGAAAATATGCATCATGATGAAGAAAATATGCATCATGAAGAAGAAAATGAGCATCATAATGAAGAACATATGCATCATGATTAAGAAAATGAGCATCGTGATGAAGGAAATGAGCATCATGATAAAGAAAATATGAATCATGATGAAGAAAATATGCATCATGGTGATGAAAATGAGCATCATGATGAAGAAAATGTGCATCATGATGACGAAAATATGCAACTTGATGAAAAAAAAGAGGATCATGATGAAGAAAATAAGCATCTTGATGAAGAAAATATGCATCATGATGAAGCTCATGATGAAGAAAATATATATTATGATGAATAAAATGAGCATCTTGATGAAAAAATGAGCATCATGATGAAGAAAATATTCATCAAGATGAAGAAAATGAGCTTCATGATGAAGAAAATATGCAACATGATAAAGAAAATAAGCATCATGGTGATGGAAATTAGAATCATGATGAAAGAAATGAGAATCATGGTGAAGAAAATATGCATCATGATGAAGAAAATATGCATCAAGATGAAGAAAATGAGAATCATGATGAAGAAAATGAGTATCAAGATGAAGAAAATGTGCATCGTGATAAAGAAAATATGCATCACTATGAAGAAAATATGCATCATGATGAATAAAATGAGCATCATGATGAAGAAAATATGGATAATGATAAAGAAAATAAGCATCATGATGAAGAAAATGAGCATCATGATGAATAAAATATGCATCAAGATGAAGAAAATGAGCATCATGATGAATAAATTGTTTATCATAATGAAAAAATGAGCATCATGATGAAAAAATGAGAATCTTGATGAAGAAAATATGCATCATGATGAAGCTCTTGATGAAGAAAATATATATTATGATGAATAAAATGAGCATCTTGATGAAAAAATGAGCATCATGATGAAGAAAATATTCATTAAGATGAAGAAAATGAGCTTCATGATGAAGAAAATATGCATCATGATAAAGAAAATAAGCATCATGGTGATGGAAATTAGAATCATGATGAAAGAAATGAGAATCATGGTGAAGAAAATATGCATCATGATGAAGAAAATATGCATCAAGATGAAGAAAATGAGAATCATGATGAAGAAAATGAGTATCAAGATGAAGAAAATGTGCATCGTGATAAAGAAAATATGCATCACTATGAAGAAAATATGCATCATGATGAATAAAATGAGCATCATGATGAAGAAAATATGGATAATGATAAAGAAAATAAGCATCACGATGAAGAAAATGAGCATCATGATGAATAAAATATGCATCAAGATGAAGAAAATGAGCATCATGATGAATAAATTGTTTATCATAATGAAAAAATGAGCATCATGATGAAAAAATGAGCATCATGATGAAGAAAATATGCATCATGATGAAGAAAATTAACATCATGATGAAGAAAGTGAGCATAATGATGAAGAAAATATGCATCATGATGAAGAAAATGAGCATCATGATGAAGGAAATGAACATCATGATGAAGGAAATGAGTTTCATGGTGAAGGAAATGAGCATCATGATGAAGAAAATGTGCATCGTGATACAGAAAATATGCATCACTATTAAGAAAATGAGCATTATGATGAAGAATATGAGCATCATGATGAAGAAAATATGCATCTTGATGAATAAAATGAGCTTTATGATGAAGAAAATATGCATCATGATAAAGAAAATAAGCATCATGATGAAGAAATTGAGCAACATAATGAAGAAAATGAGCATCTTGAAATATGCATCCTAATGAAGAAAATATGCATCATAAAAAAGAGAATGAGCATCATGATAAAGAAAATGAGCATCATGATGAAGAAAATTTGGATCATGATAAAGAAAATAAGAATCATGATGAAGAAATTGAGAATCATGATGAATAAAATATGCATCAAGATGAAGAAAATGAGCATCTTGATGAAGAAATTGAGCATCATGATGAAGAAATCATAATGAAGAAAATGAGCATCATGATGAATAAATGAGCATCATGATGAAGAAAATAAGTATCGTGATGAAGAAAATATGCATCATGATGAAGAAAATATGCATCATGAAGAAGAAAATGAGCATCATAATGAAGAACATATGCATCATGATTAAGAAAATGAGCATCGTGATGAAGGAAATGAGCATCATGATAAAGAAAATATGAATCATGATGAAGAAAATATGCATCATGGTGATGAAAATGAGCATCATGATGAAGAAAATGTGCATCATGATGATGAAAATATGCAACTTGATGAAAAAAAAGAGGATCATGATGAAGAAAATAAGCATCTTGATGAAGAAAATATGCATCATGATGAAGCTCATGATGAAGAAAATATATATTATGATGAATAAAATGAGCATCTTGATGAAAAAATGAGCATCATGATGAAGAAAATATTCATCAAGATGAAGAAAATGAGCTTCATGATGAAGAAAATATGCATCATGATAAAGAAAATAAGCATCATGGTGATGGAAATTAGAATCATGATGAAAGAAATGAGAATCATGGTGAAGAAAATATGCATCATGATGAAGAAAATATGCATCATGATGAAGAAAATGAGAATCATGATGAAGAAAATGAGTATCAAGATGAAGAAAATGTGCATCGTGATAAAGAAAATATGCATCACTATGAAGAAAATATGCATCATGATGAATAAAATGAGCATCATGATGAAGAAAATATGGATAATGATAAAGAAAATAAGCATCATGATGAAGAAAATGAGCATCATGATGAATAAAATATGCATCAAGATGAAGAAAATGAGCATCATGATGAATAAATTGTTTATCATAATGAAAAAATGAGCATCATGATGAAAAAATGAGCATCATGATGAAGAAAATATGCATCATGATGAAGAAAATTAACATCATGATGAAGAAAGTGAGCATAATGATGAAGAAAATATGCATCATGATGAAGAAAATGAGCATCATGATGAATAAAATATGCATCAAGATGAATAAAATGAGCATCATGATGAATAAATTGATTATCATGATGAAAAAATGAGCATCATGATGAAAAAATGAGCATCATGATGAAGAAAATATGCATCATGATGAAGAAAATGAACATCATGATGAAGAAAGTGAGCATAATGATGAAGAAAATATGCATCATGATGAAGAAAATGAGCATCATGATGAAGGAAATGAGCATCACGATGAAGGAAATGAGCATCATCATGAAGGAAATGAGCATCATGATGAAGAAAATGTGCATAATGATGAATAAAATGTGCATCATGATGAATAAAATATGCATCACGATGAAGAAAATGAGCTTCATGATAAAGAAAATATGCATCTAGATAAAGAAAATGAGCATCATGATGAAGAAATTTAGAATCATGATGAAGAAATCATGATTAAAAAATGAAGTTTATGATTAACAAAATGAGCATCGTGATGAAGAAAATATGCATCATGATGAAGAAAATATGCATCATGATGAAGAAAATGAGCATTATATTGAAGAAAATATGCATAATGATGAAGAAAAGGAGCATCATGATGAAGAAAATGAGAATCATAATGAAGAAAATATGCATTATGATGATGAAAATATACATCATGATGAAGAAAATATGCATCATGATGAAGCTCATGATGAAGAAAATATATATCTTGACGAAAAAAATTAGCATCATGATGAAGAAAATATGCATCATGATGAAAAAAATATGCCTCATCATGAAGAAAATGATCATGATGATGAAGAAAATGTGCATCATGATGAAGAAAATGAGCATCATGTTGAAAAAAAAAGCATCTCGATGAAGAAAATGAGCATTATGATAAAGAATATATGCATAATGATGAAGAAAATGAGCATCATGAAGAAGAAATTGAACATCATGATGATGAAAATATGTATCATAATGAAGAAAATGACCATTGTGATGAAGAAAATTAGCATCATGATGAAGAAAATGAGCATCATGATGAAGAAAATATGCATTATGATGAAGAAAATGAGCATCATGATGATTGAAATTAGCATCATGATGAAGGAAATGAGAATCATGGTTAAGAAAATATGCATCATGATGAAGAAAATTTGCATCATGATGAAGAAAATGAGAATCATGATGAAGAAAATATGCATCACGATGAAGAAAATGAGCATCATGATGAAGGAAATGAACATCATGATGAATGAAATGAGTTTCATGGTGAAGGAAATGAGCATCATGATGAAGAAAATGTGCATCGTGATACAGAAAATATGCATCACTATGAAGAATATGAGCATTATGATAAAGAAAATGAGCATCATGATGAAGAAATTATGCATCTTGATGAATAAAATGAGCTTTATGATGAAGAAAATATGCATCATGATAAAAAAATAAGCATCATTATGAAGAAAATGAGCAACATAATGAAGAAAATGAGCATTTAGAAATATGCATCCTGATGAAGAAATAGAGCATCATGATGAAGAAATCATAATGAAGAAAATGAGTATCATGATTAATAAATGAGCATCATGATGAAGAAAATGAGTATCATGATGAAGAAAATATGCATCATGATGAAGAAAATATGCATCATGAAGAAGAAAATGAGCATCATGATGAAGAACATATGCATCATGATTAAGAATATGAGCATCGTGATGAAGGAAATGAGCATCATGATGAAGAAAATATGCATCATGGTGATGAAAATGAGCATCATGATGAAGAAAATGATCATCATTATGAAGAAAATGTGCATCATGATGATGAAAATATGCATCTTGATGAAAAAAATGAGGATCATGATGAAGAAAATGAACCTCTTGATGAAGAAAATATGCATCATGATGAAGCTCATGATCAAGAAAATATATTTCATGATGAAGAAAATGAGCATCTTGATGAAAAATGAGCATCATGAGGAAGAAAATATGCATCAAGATGAAGAAAATGAGCTTCATGATGAAGAAAATATGCATCATGATAAAGAAAATAAGCATCATGGTGATGGAAATTATAATCATGATGAAAGAAATGAGAATCATGGTGAAGAAAATGAGTATCGTGATGAAGAAAATATGCTTCATGATGAAGAAAATATGCATCATGAAGAAGAAAATAAGCATCATAATGAAGAACATATGCATCATGATTAAGAAAATGAGCATCGTGATGAAGGAAATGAGCATCATGATAAAGAAAATATGAATCATGATGAAGAAAATATGCATCATGGTGATGAAAATGAGCATCATGATGAAGAAAATGTGCATCATGATGATGAAAATATGCAACTTGATGAAAAAAAGAGGATCATGATGAAGAAAATAAGCATCTTGATGAAGAAAATATGCATCATGATGAAGCTCATGATGAAGAAAATATATATTATGATAAATAAAATGAGCATCTTGATGAAAAAATGAGCATCATGATGAAGAAAATATGCATCAAGATGAAGAAAATGAGCATCATGATGAAGAAAATATGCATCATGATAAAGAAAATAAGCATCATGGTGATGGAAATAAGAATCATGATGAAAGAAATGAGAATCATGGTGAAGAAAATATGCATCATGATGAAGAAAATATGCATCATGATGAAGAAAATGAGAATCATGATGAAGAAAATATGCATCATGATGAAGGAAATGAACATCATGTTGAAGGAAATGAGCATCATGTTGTAGAAAATGAGTATCAAGATGAAGAAAATGTGCATCGTGATAAAGAAAATATGCATTACTATGAAGAAAATATGCATCATGATAAATAAAATGAGCGTCATGATGAAGAAAATATGGATCATGATAAAGAAAATAAGCATCATGATGAAGAAAATGAGCATCATGATGAATAAAATATGCATCAAGATGAAGAAAATGAGCATCATGATGAATAAATTGATTATCATGATGAAAAAATGAGCATCATGATGAAAAAATGAGCATTATGATGAATAAAATGAGCATCATGATGAAGGAAATGAGCATCACGATGAAGGAAATGAGCATCATGATGAAGGAAATGAGCATCATGATGAAGAAAATGTGCATAATGATGAATAAAATGTGCATCATGATGAATAAAATATGCATCATGATGAAGAAAATGAGCTTCATGATGAAGAAAATATGCATCTAGATAAAGACAATGAGCATCATGATGAAGAAATTTAGAATCATGATGAAGAAATTATGATTAAAAAATGAAGTTTATGATTAACAAAATGAGCATCGTGATGAAGAAAATATGCATCATGATGAAGAAAATATGCATCATGATGAAGAAAATGAGCATTATATTGAAGAAAATATGCATAATGATGAAGAAAAGGAGCATCATGATGAAGAAAATTAGAATCATAATGAAGAAAATATGCATCATGATGATGAAAATATACATCATGATGAAGAAAATATGCATCATGATGAAGCTCATGATGAAGAAAATATATATCTTGACGAAAAAAATTAGCATCATGATGAAGAAAATATGCATCATGATGAAAAAAATATGCCTCATCATGAAGAAAATGATCATGATGATGAAGAAAATGTGCATCATGATGAAGAAAATGAGCATCATGTTGAAAAAAAAAAGCATCTTGATGAAGAAAATGAGCATTATGATAAAGAATATATGCATAATGATGAAGAAAATGAGCATCATGAAGAAGAAATTGAACATCATTATGATGAAAATATGTATCATAATGAAGAAAATGAGCATTGTGATGAAGAAAATTAGCATCATGATGAAGAAAATGAGCATCATGATGAAGAAAATATGCATCATGATGAAGAAAATGAGCATCATGATGATTGAAATTAGCATCATGATGAAGGAAATGAGAATCATGGTTAAGAAAATATGCATCATGATGAAGAAAATTTGCATCATGATGAAGAAAATGAGAATCATGATGAAGAAAATATGCATCACGATGAAGAAAATGAGCATCATGATGAAGGAAATGAACATCATGATGAATGAAATGAGTTTCATGGTGAAGGAAATGAGCATCATGATGAAGAAAATGTGCATCGTGATACAGAAAATATGCATCACTATGAAGAATATGAGCATTATGATAAAGAAAATGAGCATCATGATGAAGAAATTATGCATCTTGATGAATAAAATGAGCTTTATGATGAAGAAAATATGCATCATGATAAAAAAATAAGCATCATTACGAAGAAAATGAGCAACATAATGAAGAAAATAAGCATCTAGAAATATGCATCCTGATGAAGAAATAGAGCATCATGATGAAGAAATCATAATGAAGAAAATGAGTATCATGATTAATAAATGAGCATCATGATGAAGAAAATGAGTATCATGATGAAGAAAATATGCATCATGATGAAGAAAATATGCATCATGAAGAAGAAAATGAGCATCATGATGAAGAACATATGCATCATGATTAAGAATATGAGCATCGTGATGAAGGAAATGAGCATCATGATGAAGAAAATATGCATCATGGTGATGAAAATGAGCATCATGATGAAGAAAATGATCATCATTATGAAGAAAATGTGCATCATGATGATGAAAATATGCATCTTGATGAAAAAAATGAGGATCATGATGGAGAAAATGAACCTCTTGATGAAGAAAATATGCATCATGATGAAGCTCATGATCAAGAAAATATATTTCATGATGAAGAAAATGAGCATCTTGATGAAAAATGAGCATCATGAGGGAGAAAATATGCATCAAGATGAAGAAAATGAGCTTCATGATGAAGAAAATATGCATCATGATAAAGAAAATAAGCATCATGGTGATGGAAATTATAATCATGATGAAAGAAATGAGAATCATGGTGAAGAAAATGAGTATCGTGATGAAGAAAATATGCTTCATGATGAAGAAAATATGCATCATGAAGAAGAAAATAAGCATCATAATGAAGAACATATGCATCATGATTAAGAAAATGAGCATCGTGATGAAGGAAATGAGCATCATGATAAAGAAAATATGAATCATGATGAAGAAAATATGCATCATGGTGATGAAAATGAGCATCATGATGAAGAAAATGTGCATCATGATGATGAAAATATGCAACTTGATGAAAAAAAGAGGATCATGATGAAGAAAATAAGCATCTTGATGAAGAAAATATGCATCATGATGAAGCTCATGATGAAGAAAATATATATTATGATAAATAAAATGAGCATCTTGATGAAAAAATGAGCATCATGATGAAGAAAATATGCATCAAGATGAAGAAAATGAGCATCATGATGAAGAAAATATGCATCATGATAAAGAAAATAAGCATCATGGTGATGGAAATAAGAATCATGATGAAAGAAATGAGAATCATGGTGAAGAAAATATGCATCATGATGAAGAAAATATGCATCATGATGAAGAAAATGAGAATCATGATGAAGAAAATATGCATCATGATGAAGGAAATGAACATCATGGTGAAGGAAATGAGCATCATGTTGTAGAAAATGAGTATCAAGATGAAGAAAATGTGCATCGTGATAAAGAAAATATGCATTACTATGAAGAAAATATGCATCATGATAAATAAAATGAGCGTCATGATGAAGAAAATATGGATCATGATAAAGAAAATAAGCATCATGATGAAGAAAATGAGCATCATGATGAATAAAATATGCATCAAGATGAAGAAAATGAGCATCATGATGAATAAATTGATTATCATGATGAAAAAATGAGCATCATGATGAAAAAATGAGCATTATGATGAATAAAATGAGCATCATGATGAAGGAAATGAGCATCACGATGAAGGAAATGAGCATCATGATGAAGGAAATGAGCATCATGATGAAGAAAATGTGCATAATGATGAATAAAATGTGCATCATGATGAATAAAATATGCATCATGATGAAGAAAATGAGCTTCATGATGAAGAAAATATGCATCTAGATAAAGACAATGAGCATCATGATGAAGAAATTTAGAATCATGATGAAGAAATTATGATTAAAAAATGAAGTTTATGATTAACAAAATGAGCATCGTGATGAAGAAAATATGCATCATGATGAAGAAAATATGCATCATGATGAAGAAAATGAGCATTATATTGAAGAAAATATGCATAATGATGAAGAAAAGGAGCATCATGATGAAGAAAATTAGAATCATAATGAAGAAAATATGCATCATGATGATGAAAATATACATCATGATGAAGAAAATATGCATCATGATGAAGCTCATGATGAAGAAAATATATATCTTGACGAAAAAAATTAGCATCATGATGAAGAAAATATGCATCATGATGAAAAAAATATGCCTCATCATGAAGAAAATGATCATGATGATGAAGAAAATGTGCATCATGATGAAGAAAATGAGCATCATGTTGAAAAAAAAAGCATCTTGATGAAGAAAATGAGCATTATGATAAAGAATATATGCATAATGATGAAGAAAATGAGCATCATGAAGAAGAAATTGAACATCATTATGATGAAAATATGTATCATAATGAAGAAAATGAGCATTGTGATGAAGAAAATTAGCATCATGATGAAGAAAATGAGCATCATGATGAAGAAAATATGCATCATGATGAAGAAAATGAGCATCATGATTATTGAAATTAGCATCATGATGAAGGAAATGAGAATCATGGTTAAGAAAATATGCATCATGATGAAGAAAATTTGCATCATGATGAAGAAAATGAGAATCATGATGAAGAAAATATGCATCACGATGAAGAAAATGAGCATCATGATGAAGGAAATGAACATCATGATGAATGAAATGAGTTTCATGGTGAAGGAAATGAGCATCATGATGAAGAAAATGTGCATCGTGATACAGAAAATATGCATCACTATGAAGAATATGAGCATTATGATAAAGAAAATGAGCATCATGATGAAGAAATTATGCATCTTGATGAATAAAATGAGCTTTATGATGAAGAAAATATGCATCATGATAAAAAAATAAGCATCATTACGAAGAAAATGAGCAACATAATGAAGAAAATAAGCATCTAGAAATATGCATCCTGATGAAGAAATAGAGCATCATGATGAAGAAATCATAATGAAGAAAATGAGTATCATGATTAATAAATGAGCATCATGATGAAGAAAATGAGTATCATGATGAAGAAAATATGCATCATGATGAAGAAAATATGCATCATGAAGAAGAAAATGAGCATCATGATGAAGAACATATGCATCATGATTAAGAATATGAGCATCGTGATGAAGGAAATGAGCATCATGATGAAGAAAATATGCATCATGGTGATGAAAATGAGCATCATGATGAAGAAAATGATCATCATTATGAAGAAAATGTGCATCATGATGATGAAAATATGCATCTTGATGAAAAAAATGAGGATCATGATGAAGAAAATGAACCTCTTGATGAAGAAAATAAGCATCATGATGAAGCTCATGATCAAGAAAATATATTTCATGATGAAGAAAATGAGCATCTTGATGAAAAATGAGCATCATGAGGAAGAAAATATGCATCAAGATGAAGAAAATGAGCTTCATGATGAAGAAAATATGCATCATGATAAAGAAAATAAGCATCATGGTGATGGAAATTATAATCATGATGAAAGAAATGAGAATCATGGTGAAGAAAATATGCATCATGATGAATAAAATATGCATCATGATGAAGAAAATTAGCATCATGATGATTGAAATTAGCATTATTATGAAGGAAATGAGAATCATGGTGTAGAAAATATGCATCATGATGAAGAAAATTTGCATCATGATGAAGAAAATGAGAATCATGATGAAGAAAATATGCATCACGATGAAGAAAATGAGCATCATGATGAAGGAAATGAACATCATGATGAAGGAAATGAGTTTCATGGTGAAGGAAATGAGCATCATGATGAAGAAAATGTGCATCGTGATACAGAAAATATGCATCAATATGAAGAAAATGAGCATTATGATGAAGAATATGAGCATCATGATGAAGAAAATATGCATCTTGATGAATAAAATGAGCTATATGATTAAGAAAATATGCATCATAATAAAGAAAATAAGCATCATGATGAAGAAAATGAGCAACATAATGAAGAAAATGAGCATCTTGAAATATGCATCCTAATGAAGAAAATATGCATCATGAAAAAGAGAATGAGCATCATGATAAAGAAAATGAGCATCATGATGAAGAAAATTTGGATCATGATAAAGAAAATAAGAATCATGATGAAAGAAATTGAGCATCATGATGAAGAAATCATAATGAAGAAAATGAGCATCATGATGAATAAATGAGCATCATGATGAAGAAAATGAGTATCGTGATGAAGAAAATATGCATCATGATGAAGAAAATATGCATCATGAAGAAGAAAATGAGCATCATAATGAAGAACATATGCATCATGATTAAGAAAATGAGCATCGTGATGAAGGAAATGAGCATCATGATAAAGAAAATATGAATCATGATGAAGAAAATATGCATCATGGTGATGAAAATGAGCATCATGATGAAGAAAATGTGCATCATGATGATGAAAATATGCAACTTGATGAAAAAAAGAGGATCATGATGAAGAAAATAAGCATCTTGATGAAGAAAATATGCATCATGATGAAGCTCATGATGAAGAAAATATATATTATGATGAATAAAATGAGCATCTTGATGAAAAAATGAGCATCATGATGAAGAAAATATGCATCAAGATGAAGAAAATGAGCATCATGATGAAGAAAATATGCATCATGATAAAGAAAATAAGCATCATGGTAATGGAAATAAGAATCATGATGAAAGAAATGAGAATCATGGTGAAGAAAATATGCATCATGATGAAGAAAATATGCATCATGATGAAGAAAATGAGAATCATGATGAAGAAAATATGCATCATGATGAAGGAAATGAACATCATGGTGAAGGAAATGAGCATCATGTTGTAGAAAATGAGTATCAAGATGAAGAAAATGTGCATCGTGATAAAGAAAATATGCATTACTATGAAGAAAATATGCATCATGATGAATAAAATGAGCGTCATGATGAAGAAAATATGGATCATGATAAAGAAAATAAGCATCATGATGAAGAAAATGAGCATCATGATGAATAAAATATGCATCAAGATGAAGAAAATGAGCATCATGATGAATAAATTGATTATCATGATGAAAAAATGAGCATCATGATGAAAAAATGAGCATTATGATGAATAAAATGAGCATCATGATGAAGGAAATGAGCATCACGATGAAGGAAATGAGCATCATGATGAAGGAAATGAGCATCATGATGAAGAAAATGTGCATAATGATGAATAAAATGTGCATCATGATGAATAAAATATGCATCATGATGAAGAAAATGAGCTTCATGATGAAGAAAATATGCATCTAGATAAAGACAATGAGCATCATGATGAAGAAATTTAGAATCATGATGAAGAAATTATGATTAAAAAATGAAGTTTATGATTAACAAAATGAGCATCGTGATGAAGAAAATATGCATCATGATGAAGAAAATATGCATCATGATGAAGAAAATGAGCATTATATTGAAGAAAATATGCATAATGATGAAGAAAAGGAGCATCATGATGAAGAAAATGAGAATCATAATGAAGAAAATATGCATCATGATGATGAAAATATACATCATGATGAAGAAAATATGCATCATGATGAAGCTCATGATGAAGAAAATATATATCTTGACGAAAAAAATTAGCATCATGATGAAGAAAATATGCATCATGATGAAAAAAATATGCCTCATCATGAAGAAAATGATCATGATGATGAAGAAAATGTGCATCATGATGAAGAAAATGAGCATCATGTTGAAAAAAAAAGCATCTTGATGAAGAAAATGAGAATTATGATAAAGAATATATGCATAATGATGAAGAAAATGAGCATCATGAAGAAGAAATTGAACATCATTATGATGAAAATATGTATCATAATGAAGAAAATGAGCATTGTGATGAAGAAAATTAGCATCATGATGAAGAAAATGAGCATCATGATGAAGAAAATATGCATTATGATGAAGAAAATGAGCATCATGATGATTGAAATTAGCATCATGATGAAGGAAATGAGAATCATGGTTAAGAAAATATGCATCATGATGAAGAAAATTTGCATCATGATGAAGAAAATGAGAATCATGATGAAGAAAATATGCATCACGATGAAGAAAATGAGCATCATGATGAAGGAAATGAACATCATGATGAATGAAATGAGTTTCATGGTGAAGGAAATGAGCATCATGATGAAGAAAATGTGCATCGTGATACAGAAAATATGCATCACTATGAAGAATATGAGCATTATGATAAAGAAAATGAGCATCATGATGAAGAAATTATGCATCTTGATGAATAAAATGAGCTTTATGATGAAGAAAATATGCATCATGATAAAAAAATAAGCATCATTACGAAGAAAATGAGCAACATAATGAAGAAAATAAGCATCTAGAAATATGCATCCTGATGAAGAAATAGAGCATCATGATGAAGAAATCATAATGAAGAAAATGAGTATCATGATTAATAAATGAGCATCATGATGAAGAAAATGAGTATCATGATGAAGAAAATATGCATCATGATGAAGAAAATATGCATCATGAAGAAGAAAATGAGCATCATGATGAAGAACATATGCATCATGATTAAGAATATGAGCATCGTGATGAAGGAAATGAGCATCATGATGAAGAAAATATGCATCATGGTGATGAAAATGAGCATCATGATGAAGAAAATGATCATCATTATGAAGAAAATGTGCATCATGATGATGAAAATATGCATCTTGATGAAAAAAATGAGGATCATGATGAAGAAAATGAACCTCTTGATGAAGAAAATAAGCATCATGATGAAGCTCATGATCAAGAAAATATATTTCATGATGAAGAAAATGAGCATCTTGATGAAAAATGAGCATCATGAGGAAGAAAATATGCATCAAGATGAAGAAAATGAGCTTCATGATGAAGAAAATATGCATCATGATAAAGAAAATAAGCATCATGGTGATGGAAATTATAATCATGATGAAAGAAATGAGAATCATGGTGAAGAAAATATGCATCATGATGAATAAAATATGCATCATGATGAAGAAAATTAGCATCATGATGATTGAAATTAGCATTATTATGAAGGAAATGAGAATCATGGTGTAGAAAATATGCATCATGATGAAGAAAATTTGCATCATGATGAAGAAAATGAGAATCATGATGAAGAAAATATGCATCACGATGAAGAAAATGAGCATCATGATGAAGGAAATGAACATCATGATGAAGGAAATGAGTTTCATGGTGAAGGAAATGAGCATCATGATGAAGAAAATGTGCATCGTGATACAGAAAATATGCATCAATATGAAGAAAATGAGCATTATGATGAAGAATATGAGCATCATGATGAAGAAAATATGCATCTTGATGAATAAAATGAGCTATATGATTAAGAAAATATGCATCATAATAAAGAAAATAAGCATCATGATGAAGAAAATGAGCAACATAATGAAGAAAATGAGCATCTTGAAATATGCATCCTAATGAAGAAAATATGCATCATGAAAAAGAGAATGAGCATCATGATAAAGAAAATGAGCATCATGATGAAGAAAATTTGGATCATGATAAAGAAAATAAGAATCATGATGAAAGAAATTGAGCATCATGATGAAGAAATCATAATGAAGAAAATGAGCATCATGATGAATAAATGAGCATCATGATGAAGAAAATGAGTATCGTGATGAAGAAAATATGCATCATGATGAAGAAAATATGCATCATGAAGAAGAAAATGAGCATCATAATGAAGAACATATGCATCATGATTAAGAAAATGAGCATCGTGATGAAGGAAATGAGCATCATGATAAAGAAAATATGAATCATGATGAAGAAAATATGCATCATGGTGATGAAAATGAGCATCATGATGAAGAAAATGTGCATCATGATGATGAAAATATGCAACTTGATGAAAAAAAGAGGATCATGATGAAGAAAATAAGCATCTTGATGAAGAAAATATGCATCATGATGAAGCTCATGATGAAGAAAATATATATTATGATGAATAAAATGAGCATCTTGATGAAAAAATGAGCATCATGATGAAGAAAATATGCATCAAGATGAAGAAAATGAGCATCATGATGAAGAAAATATGCATCATGATAAAGAAAATAAGCATCATGGTAATGGAAATAAGAATCATGATGAAAGAAATGAGAATCATGGTGAAGAAAATATGCATCATGATGAAGAAAATATGCATCATGATGAAGAAAATGAGAATCATGATGAAGAAAATATGCATCATGATGAAGGAAATGAACATCATGGTGAAGGAAATGAGCATCATGTTGTAGAAAATGAGTATCAAGATGAAGAAAATGTGCATCGTGATAAAGAAAATATGCATTACTATGAAGAAAATATGCATCATGATGAATAAAATGAGCGTCATGATGAAGAAAATATGGATCATGATAAAGAAAATAAGCATCATGATGAAGAAAATGAGCATCATGATGAATAAAATATGCATCAAGATGAAGAAAATGAGCATCATGATGAATAAATTGATTATCATGATGAAAAAATGAGCATCATGATGAAAAAATGAGCATTATGATGAATAAAATAAGCATCATGATGAAGGAAATGAGCATCACGATGAAGGAAATGAGCATCATGATGAAGGAAATGAGCATCATGATGAAGAAAATGTGCATAATGATGAATAAAATGTGCATCATGATGAATAAAATATGCATCATGATGAAGAAAATGAGCTTCATGATGAAGAAAATATGCATCTAGATAAAGACAATGAGCATCATGATGAAGAAATTTAGAATCATGATGAAGAAATTATGATTAAAAAATGAAGTTTATGATTAACAAAATGAGCAACGTGATGAAGAAAATATGCATCATGATGAAGAAAATATGCATCATGATGAAGAAAATGAGCATTATATTGAAGAAAATATGCATAATGATGAAGAAAAGGAGCATCATGATGAAGAAAATGAGAATCATAATGAAGAAAATATGCATCATGATGATGAAAATATACATCATGATGAAGAAAATATGCATCATGATGAAGCTCATGATGAAGAAAATATATATCTTGACGAAAAAAATTAGCATCATGATGAAGAAAATATGCATCATGATGAAAAAAATATGCCTCATCATGAAGAAAATGATCATGATGATGAAGAAAATGTGCATCATGATGAAGAAAATGAGCATCATGTTGAAAAAAAAAGCATCTTGATGAAGAAAATGAGCATTATGATAAAGAATATATGCATAATGATGAAGAAAATGAGCATCATGAAGAAGAAATTGAACATCATTATGATGAAAATATGTATCATAATGAAGAAAATGAGCATTGTGATGAAGAAAATTAGCATCATGATGAAGAAAATGAGCATCATGATGAAGAAAAATGCATTATGATGAAGAAAATGAGCATCATGATGATTGAAATTAGCATCATGATGAAGGAAATGAGAATCATGGTTAAGAAAATATGCATCATGATGAAGAAAATTTGCATCATGATGAAGAAAATGAGAATCATGATGAAGAAAATATGCATCACGATGAAGAAAATGAGCATCATGATGAAGGAAATGAACATCATGATGAATGAAATGAGTTTCATGGTGAAGGAAATGAGCATCATGATGAAGAAAATGTGCATCGTGATACAGAAAATATGCATCACTATGAAGAATATGAGCATTATGATAAAGAAAATGAGCATCATGATGAAGAAATTATGCATCTTGATGAATAAAATGAGCTTTATGATGAAGAAAATATGCATCATGATAAAAAAATAAGCATCATTACGAAGAAAATGAGCAACATAATGAAGAAAATAAGCATCTAGAAATATGCATCCTGATGAAGAAATAGAGCATCATGATGAAGAAATCATAATGAAGAAAATGAGTATCATGATTAATAAATGAGCATCATGATGAAGAAAATGAGTATCATGATGAAGAAAATATGCATCATGATGAAGAAAATATGCATCATGAAGAAGAAAATGAGCATCATGATGAAGAACATATGCATCATGATTAAGAATATGAGCATCGTGATGAAGGAAATGAGCATCATGATGAAGAAAATATGCATCATGGTGATGAAAATGAGCATCATGATGAAGAAAATGATCATCATTATGAAGAAAATGTGCATCATGATGATGAAAATATGCATCTTGATGAAAAAAATGAGGATCATGATGAAGAAAATGAACCTCTTGATGAAGAAAATAAGCATCATGATGAAGCTCATGATCAAGAAAATATATTTCATGATGAAGAAAATGAGCATCTTGATGAAAAATGAGCATCATGAGGAAGAAAATATGCATCAAGATGAAGAAAATGAGCTTCATGATGAAGAAAATATGCATCATGATAAAGAAAATAAGCATCATGGTGATGGAAATTATAATCATGATGAAAGAAATGAGAATCATGGTGAAGAAAATATGCATCATGATGAATAAAATATGCATCATGATGAAGAAAATTAGCATCATGATGATTGAAATTAGCATTATTATGAAGGAAATGAGAATCATGGTGTAGAAAATATGCATCATGATGAAGAAAATTTGCATCATGTTGAAGAAAATGAGAATCATGATGAAGAAAATATGCATCACGATGAAGAAAATGAGCATCATGATGAAGGAAATGAACATCATGATGAAGGAAATGAGTTTCATGGTGAAGGAAATGAGCATCATGATGAAGAAAATGTGCATCGTGATACAGAAAATATGCATCAATATGAAGAAAATGAGCATTATGATGAAGAATATGAGCATCATGATGAAGAAAATATGCATCTTGATGAATAAAATGAGCTATATGATGAAGAAAATATGCATCATAATAAAGAAAATAAGCATCATGATGAAGAAAATGAGCAACATAATGAAGAAAATGAGCATCTTGAAATATGCATCCTAATGAAGAAAATATGCATCATGAAAAAGAGAATGAGCATCATGATAAAGAAAATGAGCATCATGATGAAGAAAATTTGGATCATGATAAAGAAAATAAGAATCATGATGAAAGAAATTGAGCATCATGATGAAGAAATCATAATGAAGAAAATGAGCACATGATGAATAAATGAGCATCATGATGAAGAAAATGAGTATCGTGATGAAGAAAATATGCATCATGATGAAGAAAATATGCATCATGAAGAAGAAAATGAGCATCATAATGAAGAACATATGCATCATGATTAAGAAAATGAGCATCGTGATGAAGGAAATGAGCATCATGATAAAGAAAATATGAATCATGATGAAGAAAATATGCATCATGGTGATGAAAATGAGCATCATGATGAAGAAAATGTGCATCATGATGATGAAAATATGCAACTTGATGAAAAAAAGAGGATCATGATGAAGAAAATAAGCATCTTGATGAAGAAAATATGCATCATGATGAAGCTCATGATGAAGAAAATATATATTATGATGAATAAAATGAGCATCTTGATGAAAAAATGAGCATCATGATGAAGAAAATATGCATCAAGATGAAGAAAATGAGCATCATGATGAAGAAAATATGCATCATGATAAAGAAAATAAGCATCATGGTAATGGAAATAAGAATCATGATGAAAGAAATGAGAATCATGGTGAAGAAAATATGCATCATGATGAAGAAAATATGCATCATGATGAAGAAAATGAGAATCATGATGAAGAAAATATGCATCATGATGAAGGAAATGAACATCATGGTGAAGGAAATGAGCATCATGTTGTAGAAAATGAGTATCAAGATGAAGAAAATGTGCATCGTGATAAAGAAAATATGCATTACTATGAAGAAAATATGCATCATGATGAATAAAATGAGCGTCATGATGAAGAAAATATGGATCATGATAAAGAAAATAAGCATCATGATGAAGAAAATGAGCATCATGATGAATAAAATATGCATCAAGATGAAGAAAATGAGCATCATGATGAATAAATTGATTATCATGATGAAAAAATGAGCATCATGATGAAAAAATGAGCATTATGATGAATAAAATGAGCATCATGATGAAGGAAATGAGCATCACGATGAAGGAAATGAGCATCATGATGAAGGAAATGAGCATCATGATGAAGAAAATGTGCATAATGATGAATAAAATGTGCATCATGATGAATAAAATATGCATCATGATGAAGAAAATGAGCTTCATGATGAAGAAAATATGCATCTAGATAAAGACAATGAGCATCATGATGAAGAAATTTAGAATCATGATGAAGAAATTATGATTAAAAAATGAAGTTTATGATTAACAAAATGAGCATCGTGATGAAGAAAATATGCATCATGATGAAGAAAATATGCATCATGATGAAGAAAATGAGCATTATATTGAAGAAAATATGCATAATGATGAAGAAAAGGAGCATCATGATGAAGAAAATGAGAATCATAATGAAGAAAATATGCATCATGATGATGAAAATATACATCATGATGAAGAAAATATGCATCATGATGAAACTCATGATGAAGAAAATATATATCTTGACGAAAAAAATTAGCATCATGATGAAGAAAATATGCATCATGATGAAAAAAATATGCCTCATCATGAAGAAAATGATCATGATGATGAAGAAAATGTGCATCATGATGAAGAAAATGAGCATCATGTTGAAAAAAAAAGCATCTTGATGAAGAAAATGAGCATTATGATAAAGAATATATGCATAAGATGAAGAAAATGAGCATCATGAAGAAGAAATTGAACATCATGATGATGAAAATATGTATCATAATGAAGAAAATGAGCATTGTGATGAAGAAAATTAGCATCATGATGAAGAAAATGAGCATCATGATGAAGAAAATATGCATTATGATGAAGAAAATGAGCATCATGATGATTGAAATTAGCATCATGATGAAGGAAATGAGAATCATGGTTAAGAAAATATGCATCATGATGAAGAAAATTTGCATCATGATGAAGAAAATGAGAATCATGATGAAGAAAATATGCATCACGATGAAGAAAATGAGCATCATGATGAAGGAAATGAACATCATGATGAATGAAATGAGTTTCATGGTGAAGGAAATGAGCATCATGATGAAGAAAATATGCATCGTGATACAGAAAATATGCATCACTATGAAGAATATGAGCATTATGATAAAGAAAATGAGCATCATGATGAAGAAATTATGCATCTTGATGAATAAAATGAGCTTTATGATGAAGAAAATATGCATCATGATAAAAAAATAAGCATCATTACGAAGAAAATGAGCAACATAATGAAGAAAATAAGCATCTAGAAATATGCATCCTGATGAAGAAATAGAGCATCATGATGAAGAAATCATAATGAAGAAAATGAGTATCATGATTAATAAATGAGCATCATGATGAAGAAAATGAGTATCATGATGAAGAAAATATGCATCATGATGAAGAAAATATGCATCATGAAGAAGAAAATGAGCATCATGATGAAGAACATATGCATCATGATTAAGAATATGAGCATCGTGATGAAGGAAATGAGCATCATGATGAAGAAAATATGCATCATGGTGATGAAAATGAGCATCATGATGAAGAAAATGATCATCATTATGAAGAAAATGTGCATCATGATGATGAAAATATGCATCTTGATGAAAAAAATGAGGATCATGATGAAGAAAATGAACCTCTTGATGAAGAAAATATGCATCATGATGAAGCTCATGATCAAGAAAATATATTTCATGATGAAGAAAATGAGCATCTTGATGAAAAATGAGCATCATGAGGGAGAAAATATGCATCAAGATGAAGAAAATGAGCTTCATGATGAAGAAAATATGCATCATGATAAAGAAAATAAGCATCATGGTGATGGAAATTATAATCATGATGAAAGAAATGAGAATCATGGTGAAGAAAATGAGTATCGTGATGAAGAAAATATGCATCATGATGAAGAAAATATGCATCATGAAGAAGAAAATGAGCATCATAATGAAGAACATATGCATCATGATTAAGAAAATGAGCATCGTGATGAAGGAAATGAGCATCATGATAAAGAAAATATGAATCATGATGAAGAAAATATGCATCATGGTGATGAAAATGAGCATCATGATGAAGAAAATGTGCATCATGATGATGAAAATATGCAACTTGATGAAAAAAAGAGGATCATGATGAAGAAAATAAGCATCTTGATGAAGAAAATATGCATCATGATGAAGCTCATGATGAAGAAAATATATATTATGATAAATAAAATGAGCATCTTGATGAAAAAATGAGCATCATGATGAAGAAAATATGCATCAAGATGAAGAAAATGAGCATCATGATGAAGAAAATATGCATCATGATAAAGAAAATAAGCATCATGGTGATGGAAATAAGAATCATGATGAAAGAAATGAGAATCATGGTGAAGAAAATATGCATCATGATGAAGAAAATATGCATCATGATGAAGAAAATGAGAATCATGATGAAGAAAATATGCATCATGATGAAGGAAATGAACATCATGGTGAAGGAAATGAGCATCATGTTGTAGAAAATGAGTATCAAGATGAAGAAAATGTGCATCGTGATAAAGAAAATATGCATTACTATGAAGAAAATATGCATCATGATGAATAAAATGAGCGTCATGATGAAGAAAATATGGATCATGATAAAGAAAATAAGCATCATGATGAAGAAAATGAGCATCATGATGAATAAAATATGCATCAAGATGAAGAAAATGAGCATCATGATGAATAAATTGATTATCATGATAAAAAATGAGCATCATGATGAAAAAATGAGCATTATGATGAATAAAATGAGCATCATGATGAAGGAAATGAGCATCACGATGAAGGAAATGAGCATCATGATGAAGGAAATGAGCATCATGATGAAGAAAATGTGCATAATGATGAATAAAATGTGCATCATGATGAATAAAATATGCATCATGATGAAGAAAATGAGCTTCATGATGAAGAAAATATGCATCTAGATAAAGACAATGAGCATCATGATGAAGAAATTTAGAATCATGATGAAGAAATTATGATTAAAAAATGAAGTTTATGATTAACAAAATGAGCATCGTGATGAAGAAAATATGCATCATGATGAAGAAAATATGCATCATGATGAAGAAAATGAGCATTATATTGAAGAAAATATGCATAATGATGAAGAAAAGGAGCATCATGATGAAGAAAATGAGAATCATAATGAAGAAAATATGCATCATGATGATGAAAATATACATCATGATGAAGAAAATATGCATCATGATGAAGCTCATGATGAAGAAAATATATATCTTGACGAAAAAAATTAGCATCATGATGAAGAAAATATGCATCATGATGAAAAAAATATGCCTCATCATGAAGAAAATGATCATGATGATGAAGAAAATGTGCATCATGATGAAGAAAATGAGCATCATGTTGAAAAAAAAAGCATCTTGATGAAGAAAATGAGCATTATGATAAAGAATATATGCATAATGATGAAGAAAATGAGCATCATGAAGAAGAAATTGAACATCATTATGATGAAAATATGTATCATAATGAAGAAAATGAGCATTGTGATGAAGAAAATTAGCATCATGATGAAGAAAATGAGCATCATGATGAAGAAAATATGCATTATGATGAAGAAAATGAGCATCATGATGATTGAAATTAGCATCATGATGAAGGAAATGAGAATCATGGTTAAGAAAATATGCATCATGATGAAGAAAATTTGCATCATGATGAAGAAAATGAGAATCATGATGAAGAAAATATGCATCACGATGAAGAAAATGAGCATCATGATGAAGGAAATGAACATCATGATGAATGAAATGAGTTTCATGGTGAAGGAAATGAGCATCATGATGAAGAAAATGTGCATCGTGATACAGAAAATATGCATCACTATGAAGAATATGAGCATTATGATAAAGAAAATGAGCATCATGATGAAGAAATTATGCATCTTGATGAATAAAATGAGCTTTATGATGAAGAAAATATGCATCATGATAAAAAAATAAGCATCATTACGAAGAAAATGAGCAACATAATGAAGAAAATAAGCATCTAGAAATATGCATCCTGATGAAGAAATAGAGCATCATGATGAAGAAATCATAATGAAGAAAATGAGTATCATGATTAATAAATGAGCATCATGATGAAGAAAATGAGTATCATGATGAAGAAAATATGCATCATGATGAAGAAAATATGCATCATGAAGAAGAAAATGAGCATCATGATGAAGAACATATGCATCATGATTAAGAATATGAGCATCGTGATGAAGGAAATGAGCATCATGATGAAGAAAATATGCATCATGGTGATGAAAATGAGCATCATGATGAAGAAAATGATCATCATTATGAAGAAAATGTGCATCATGATGATGAAAATATGCATCTTGATGAAAAAAATGAGGATCATGATGAAGAAAATGAACCTCTTGATGAAGAAAATAAGCATCATGATGAAGCTCATGATCAAGAAAATATATTTCATGATGAAGAAAATGAGCATCTTGATGAAAAATGAGCATCATGAGGAAGAAAATATGCATCAAGATGAAGAAAATGAGCTTCATGATGAAGAAAATATGCATCATGATAAAGAAAATAAGCATCATGGTGATGGAAATTATAATCATGATGAAAGAAATGAGAATCATGGTGAAGAAAATATGCATCATGATGAATAAAATATGCATCATGATGAAGAAAATTAGCATCATGATGATTGAAATTAGCATTATTATGAAGGAAATGAGAATCATGGTGTAGAAAATATGCATCATGATGAAGAAAATTTGCATCATGATGAAGAAAATGAGAATCATGATGAAGAAAATATGCATCACGATGAAGAAAATGAGCATCATGATGAAGGAAATGAACATCATGATGAAGGAAATGAGTTTCATGGTGAAGGAAATGAGCATCATGATGAAGAAAATGTGCATCGTGATACAGAAAATATGCATCAATATGAAGAAAATGAGCATTATGATGAAGAATATGAGCATCATGATGAAGAAAATATGCATCTTGATGAATAAAATGAGCTATATGATGAAGAAAATATGCATCATAATAAAGAAAATAAGCATCATGATGAAGAAAATGAGCAACATAATGAAGAAAATGAGCATCTTGAAATATGCATCCTAATGAAGAAAATATGCATCATGAAAAAGAGAATGAGCATCATGATAAAGAAAATGAGCATCATGATGAAGAAAATTTGGATCATGATAAAGAAAATAAGAATCATGATGAAAGAAATTGAGCATCATGATGAAGAAATCATAATGAAGAAAATGAGCATCATGATGAATAAATGAGCATCATGATGAAGAAAATGAGTATCGTGATGAAGAAAATATGCATCATGATGAAGAAAATATGCATCATGAAGAAGAAAATGAGCATCATAATGAAGAACATATGCATCATGATTAAGAAAATGAGCATCGTGATGAAGGAAATGAGCATCATGATAAAGAAAATATGAATCATGATGAAGAAAATATGCATCATGGTGATGAAAATGAGCATCATGATGAAGAAAATGTGCATCATGATGATGAAAATATGCAACTTGATGAAAAAAAGAGGATCATGATGAAGAAAATAAGCATCTTGATGAAGAAAATATGCATCATGATGAAGCTCATGATGAAGAAAATATATATTATGATGAATAAAATGAGCATCTTGATGAAAAAATGAGCATCATGATGAAGAAAATATGCATCAAGATGAAGAAAATGAGCATCATGATGAAGAAAATATGCATCATGATAAAGAAAATAAGCATCATGGTAATGGAAATAAGAATCATGATGAAAGAAATGAGAATCATGGTGAAGAAAATATGCATCATGATGAAGAAAATATGCATCATGATGAAGAAAATGAGAATCATGATGAAGAAAATATGCATCATGATGAAGGAAATGAACATCATGGTGAAGGAAATGAGCATCATGTTGTAGAAAATGAGTATCAAGATGAAGAAAATGTGCATCGTGATAAAGAAAATATGCATTACTATGAAGAAAATATGCATCATGATGAATAAAATGAGCGTCATGATGAAGAAAATATGGATCATGATAAAGAAAATAAGCATCATGATGAAGAAAATGAGCATCATGATGAATAAAATATGCATCAAGATGAAGAAAATGAGCATCATGATGAATAAATTGATTATCATGATGAAAAAATGAGCATCATGATGAAAAAATGAGCATTATGATGAATAAAATGAGCATCATGATGAAGGAAATGAGCATCACGATGAAGGAAATGAGCATCATGATGAAGGAAATGAGCATCATGATGAAGAAAATGTGCATAATGATGAATAAAATGTGCATCATGATGAATAAAATATGCATCATGATGAAGAAAATGAGCTTCATGATGAAGAAAATATGCATCTAGATAAAGACAATGAGCATCATGATGAAGAAATTTAGAATCATGATGAAGAAATTATGATTAAAAAATGAGGTTTATGATTAACAAAATGAGCATCGTGATGAAGAAAATATGCATCATGATGAAGAAAATATGCATCATGATGAAGAAAATGAGCATTATATTGAAGAAAATATGCATAATGATGAAGAAAAGGAGCATCATGATGAAGAAAATGAGAATCATAATGAAGAAAATATGCATCATGATGATGAAAATATACATCATGATGAAGAAAATATGCATCATGATGAAGCTCATGATGAAGAAAATATATATCTTGACGAAAAAAATTAGCATCATGATGAAGAAAATATGCATCATGATGAAAAAAATATGCCTCATCATGAAGAAAATGATCATGATGATGAAGAAAATGTGCATCATGATGAAGAAAATGAGCATCATGTTGAAAAAAAAAGCATCTTGATGAAGAAAATGAGCATTATGATAAAGAATATATGCATAATGATGAAGAAAATGAGCATCATGAAGAAGAAATTGAACATCATTATGATGAAAATATGTATCATAATGAAGAAAATGAGCATTGTGATGAAGAAAATTAGCATCATGATGAAGAAAATGAGCATCATGATGAAGAAAATATGCATTATGATGAAGAAAATGAGCATCATGATGATTGAAATTAGCATCATGATGAAGGAAATGAGAATCATGGTTAAGAAAATATGCATCATGATGAAGAAAATTTGCATCATGATGAAGAAAATGAGAATCATGATGAAGAAAATATGCATCACGATGAAGAAAATGAGCATCATGATGAAGGAAATGAACATCATGATGAATGAAATGAGTTTCATGGTGAAGGAAATGAGCATCATGATGAAGAAAATGTGCATCGTGATACAGAAAATATGCATCACTATGAAGAATATGAGCATTATGATAAAGAAAATGAGCATCATGATGAAGAAATTATGCATCTTGATGAATAAAATGAGCTTTATGATGAAGAAAATATGCATCATGATAAAAAAATAAGCATCATTACGAAGAAAATGAGCAACATAATGAAGAAAATAAGCATCTAGAAATATGCATCCTGATGAAGAAATAGAGCATCATGATGAAGAAATCATAATGAAGAAAATGAGTATCATGATTAATAAATGAGCATCATGATGAAGAAAATGAGTATCATGATGAAGAAAATATGCATCATGATGAAGAAAATATGCATCATGAAGAAGAAAATGAGCATCATGATGAAGAACATATGCATCATGATTAAGAATATGAGCATCGTGATGAAGGAAATGAGCATCATGATGAAGAAAATATGCATCATGGTGATGAAAATGAGCATCATGATGAAGAAAATGATCATCATTATGAAGAAAATGTGCATCATGATGATGAAAATATGCATCTTGATGAAAAAAATGAGGATCATGATGAAGAAAATGAACCTCTTGATGAAGAAAATAAGCATCATGATGAAGCTCATGATCAAGAAAATATATTTCATGATGAAGAAAATGAGCATCTTGATGAAAAATGAGCATCATGAGGAAGAAAATATGCATCAAGATGAAGAAAATGAGCTTCATGATGAAGAAAATATGCATCATGATAAAGAAAATAAGCATCATGGTGATGGAAATTATAATCATGATGAAAGAAATGAGAATCATGGTGAAGAAAATATGCATCATGATGAATAAAATATGCATCATGATGAAGAAAATTAGCATCATGATGATTGAAATTAGCATTATTATGAAGGAAATGAGATCATGGTGTAGAAAATATGCATCATGATGAAGAAAATTTGCATCATGATGAAGAAAATGAGAATCATGATGAAGAAAATATGCATCACGATGAAGAAAATGAGCATCATGATGAAGGAAATGAACATCATGATGAAGGAAATGAGTTTCATGGTGAAGGAAATGAGCATCATGATGAAGAAAATGTGCATCGTGATACAGAAAATATGCATCAATATGAAGAAAATGAGCATTATGATGAAGAATATGAGCATCATGATGAAGAAAATATGCATCTTGATGAATAAAATGAGCTATATGATGAAGAAAATATGCATCATAATAAAGAAAATAAGCATCATGATGAAGAAAATGAGCAACATAATGAAGAAAATGAGCATCTTGAAATATGCATCCTAATGAAGAAAATATGCATCATGAAAAAGAGAATGAGCATCATGATAAAGAAAATGAGCATCATGATGAAGAAAATTTGGATCATGATAAAGAAAATAAGAATCATGATGAAAGAAATTGAGCATCATGATGAAGAAATCATAATGAAGAAAATGAGCATCATGATGAATAAATGAGCATCATGATGAAGAAAATGAGTATCGTGATGAAGAAAATATGCATCATGATGAAGAAAATATGCATCATGAAGAAGAAAATGAGCATCATAATGAAGAACATATGCATCATGATTAAGAAAATGAGCATCGTGATGAAGGAAATGAGCATCATGATAAAGAAAATATGAATCATGATGAAGAAAATATGCATCATGGTGATGAAAATGAGCATCATGATGAAGAAAATGTGCATCATGATGATGAAAATATGCAACTTGATGAAAAAAAGAGGATCATGATGAAGAAAATAAGCATCTTGATGAAGAAAATATGCATCATGATGAAGCTCATGATGAAGAAAATATATATTATGATGAATAAAATGAGCATCTTGATGAAAAAATGAGCATCATGATGAAGAAAATATGCATCAAGATGAAGAAAATGAGCATCATGATGAAGAAAATATGCATCATGATAAAGAAAATAAGCATCATGGTAATGGAAATAAGAATCATGATGAAAGAAATGAGAATCATGGTGAAGAAAATATGCATCATGATGAAGAAAATATGCATCATGATGAAGAAAATGAGAATCATGATGAAGAAAATATGCATCATGATGAAGGAAATGAACATCATGGTGAAGGAAATGAGCATCATGTTGTAGAAAATGAGTATCAAGATGAAGAAAATGTGCATCGTGATAAAGAAAATATGCATTACTATGAAGAAAATATGCATCATGATGAATAAAATGAGCGTCATGATGAAGAAAATATGGATCATGATAAAGAAAATAAGCATCATGATGAAGAAAATGAGCATCATGATGAATAAAATATGCATCAAGATGAAGAAAATGAGCATCATGATGAATAAATTGATTATCATGATGAAAAAATGAGCATCATGATGAAAAAATGAGCATTATGATGAATAAAATGAGCATCATGATGAAGGAAATGAGCATCACGATGAAGGAAATGAGCATCATGATGAAGGAAATGAGCATCATGATGAAGAAAATGTGCATAATGATGAATAAAATGTGCATCATGATGAATAAAATATGCATCATGATGAAGAAAATGAGCTTCATGATGAAGAAAATATGCATCTAGATAAAGACAATGAGCATCATGATGAAGAAATTTAGAATCATGATGAAGAAATTATGATTAAAAAATGAAGTTTATGATTAACAAAATGAGCATCGTGATGAAGAAAATATGCATCATGATGAAGAAAATATGCATCATGATGAAGAAAATGAGCATTATATTGAAGAAAATATGCATAATGATGAAGAAAAGGAGCATCATGATGAAGAAAATGAGAATCATAATGAAGAAAATATGCATCATGATGATGAAAATATACATCATGATGAAGAAAATATGCATCATGATGAAACTCATGATGAAGAAAATATATATCTTGACGAAAAAAATTAGCATCATGATGAAGAAAATATGCATCATGATGAAAAAATATGCCTCATCATGAAGAAAATGATCATGATGATGAAGAAAATGTGCATCATGATGAAGAAAATGAGCATCATGTTGAAAAAAAAAGCATCTTGATGAAGAAAATGAGCATTATGATAAAGAATATATGCATAAGATGAAGAAAATGAGCATCATGAAGAAGAAATTGAACATCATGATGATGAAAATATGTATCATAATGAAGAAAATGAGCATTGTGATGAAGAAAATTAGCATCATGATGAAGAAAATGAGCATCATGATGAAGAAAATATGCATTATGATGAAGAAAATGAGCATCATGATGATTGAAATTAGCATCATGATGAAGGAAATGAGAATCATGGTTAAGAAAATATGCATCATGATGAAGAAAATTTGCATCATGATGAAGAAAATGAGAATCATGATGAAGAAAATATGCATCACGATGAAGAAAATGAGCATCATGATGAAGGAAATGAACATCATGATGAATGAAATGAGTTTCATGGTGAAGGAAATGAGCATCATGATGAAGAAAATATGCATCGTGATACAGAAAATATGCATCACTATGAAGAATATGAGCATTATGATAAAGAAAATGAGCATCATGATGAAGAAATTATGCATCTTGATGAATAAAATGAGCTTTATGATGAAGAAAATATGCATCATGATAAAAAAATAAGCATCATTACGAAGAAAATGAGCAACATAATGAAGAAAATGAGCATCTAGAAATATGCATCCTGATGAAGAAATAGAGCATCATGATGAAGAAATCATAATGAAGAAAATGAGTATCATGATTAATAAATGAGCATCATGATGAAGAAAATGAGTATCATGATGAAGAAAATATGCATCATGATGAAGAAAATATGCATCATGAAGAAGAAAATGAGCTTCATGATGAAGAACATATGCATCATGATTAAGAATATGAGCATCGTGATGAAGGAAATGAGCATCATGATGCAGAAAATATGCATCATGGTGATGAAAATGAGCATCATGATGAAGAAAATGATCATCATTATGAAGAAAATGTGCATCATGATGATGAAAATATGCATCTTGATGAAAAAAAATGAGGATCATGATGAAGAAAATGAACCTCTTGATGAAGAAAATATGCATCATGATGAAGCTCATGATGAAGAAAATATATTTCATGATGAAGAAAATGAGCATCTTGACGAAAAATGAGCATCATGAGGAAGAAAATATGCATCAAGATGAAGAAAATGAGCTTCATGATGAAGAAAATATGCATCATGATAAAGAAAATAAGCATCATGGTGATGGAAATTATAATCATGATGAAAGAAATGAGAATCATGGTGAAGAAAATATGCATCATGATGAATAAAATATGCATCATGATGAAGAAAATGAGAATCATGATGAAGAAAATATGCATCATGATGAAGGAAATGAACAACATGGTGAAGGAAATGAGCATCATGTTGTAGAAAATGAGTATCAAGGTGAAGAAAATATGCATCACTATGAAGAAAATATGCATCATGATGAAGAAAATATGGATCATGATAAAGAAAATAAGCATCATGATGAAGAAAATGAGCATCATGATGAATAAAATATGCATCAAGATGAAGAAAATGAGCATCATGATGAAGAAATTGATTATCATGATGAAGAAATCGTGATGAAGAAAATGAGCATCATGATGAAGAAAATGTGCATCGTGATAAAGAAAATATGCATCACTACGAAGAAAATGAGCATTATGATGAAGAAAATGAGCACCCTGATGAAGAAAATATGAATCTTCATGAATAAAATGAGCTTCATGATGAAGAAAATATGCATCATGATAAAGAAAATAAGCTTTATGATGAAGAAAATGAGCACCATAATGAAGAAAATGAGCATCATGTTGAAGAAAATGAGGATCATGAAAAAGAGAATGAGAGTCATGATAAAGAAAATGAGCATCATGTTGAAGAAAATATATATCATGATAAAGAAAATAAGAATCGTGATGAAGAAAATGAGCATCATGATGAAGAAAATGAGCATCATGATGAAGAAAATAAGCATTATGATGAAGAAAATGAGCATCATGATGAATGAAATTAGCATCATTGTGAAGGAAATGAGAATCATGGTGTAGAAAATATGCATCATGATGACGAAAATTTGCATCATGATGAAGAAAATGAGAATCATGATGAAGAAAATATGCATCACGATGAAGAAAATGAGCATCATGATGAAGGAAATGAACATCATGATGAAGGAAAAGAGTTTCATGGTGAAGGAAATGAGCATCATGATGAAGAAAATGTACATCGTGATACAGAAAATATGCATCACTATGAAGAAAATGAGCATTATGATGAAGAATATGAGCATCATGATGAAGAAAATATGCATCTTGATGAATAAAATGAGCTTTATGATGAAGAAAATATGCATCATGATAAAGAAAATAAGCATCATGATGAAGAAAATGAGCAACATAATGAAGAAATGAGCATCTTGAAATATGCATCCTAATGAAGAAAATATGCATCATTAAAAAGAGAATGAGCATCATGATAAAGAAAATGAGCATCATGATGAAGAAAATTTGGATCATGATAAAGAAAATAAGAATCATGATGAAGAAAATGAGAATCATGATGAATAAAATGCATCAAGATGAAGAAAATGAGCATCATGATGAAGAAATTGAGCATCACGATGAAGAAATCATAATGAAGAAAATGAGCATCATGATGAATAAATGAGCATCATGATGAAGAAAATGAGTATCGTGATGAAGAAAATATGCATCATGATGAAGAAAATATGCATCATGAAGAATAAAATGAGCATCATAATGAAGAACATATGCATCATGATTAAGAAAATGAGCATCGTGATGAAGGAAATGAGCATCATGATAAAGAAAATATGAATCATGATGAAGAAAATATGCATCAAGGTGATGAAAATGAGCATCATGATGAAGAAAATGAGTATCATGATGAAGAAAATATGCATCAAGATGAAGAAAATTTGCATCATGAAGAAGAAAATGAGCATCATGATGAAGAACATATGCATCATGATTAAGAATATGAGCATCGTGATGAAGGAAATGAGCATCATGATGAAGAAAATATGCATCATGGTGATGAAAATGAGCATCATGATGAAGAAAATGATCATCATTATGAAGAAAATGTGCATCATGATGATGAAAATATGCATCTTGATGAAAAAAATGAGGATCATGATGAAGAAAATGAACCTCTTGATGAAGAAAATATGCATCACGATGAAGCTCATGATGAAGAAAATATATTTCATGATGAAGAAAATGAGCATCTTGATGAAAAATGAGCATCATGAGGAATAAAATATGCATCAAGATGAAGAAAATGAGCTTCATGATGAAGAAAATATGCATCATGATAAAGAAAATAAGCATCATGGTGATGGAAATTAGAATCATGATGAAAGAAATGAGAATCATGGTGAAGAAAATATGCATCATGATGAATAAAATATGTATCATGATGAAGAAAATGAAAATCATGATGAAGAAAATATGCATCATGATGAAGGAAATGAACAACATGGTGAAGGAAATGAGCATCATGTTTTAGAAAATGAGTATCAAGGTGAAGAAAATGTGCATCGTGAAAAAGAAAATATGCATCACTATGAAGAAAATATGCATCATGATGAAGAAATCAGGAGCATCATGATGAAGAAAATATGGATCATGATAAAGAAAATAAGCATCATGATGAAGAAAATGAGAATCATGATGAATAAAATATGCATCGAGATGAAGAAAATGAGCATCATGATGAAGAAATTGATTATCATGATGAAGATATCGTGATAAAGAAAATGAGCATCATGATGAAGAAAATGTGCATCGTGATAAAGAAAATATGCATCACTACGAAGAAAATGAGCATTATGATGAAGAAAATGAGCACCCTGATGAAGAAAATATGAATCTTCATTAATAAAATGAGCTTCATGATGAAGAAAATATGCATCATGATAAAGAAAATAAGCATTATGATGAAGAAAATGAGCACCATAAAGAAGAAAATGAGCATCATGTTGAAGAAAATGAGCATCATGAAAAAGAGAATGAGAGTCATGATAAAGAAAATGAGCATCATGTTGAAGAAAATATGGATCATGATAAAGAAAATAAGAATCGTGATGAAGAAAATAAGCATCATGATGAAGAAAATGAGCATCATGATGAAGAAAATAAGCATTATGATGAAGAAAATGAGCATCATGATGATTGAAATTAGCATCATTATGAAGGAAATGAGAATCATGGTGTAGAAAATATGCATCATGATGAAGAAAATTTGCATCATGATGAAGAAAATGAGAATCATGATGAAGAAAATATGCATCACGATGAAGAAAATGAGCATCATGATGAAGGAAATGAACATCATGATGAAGGAAATGAGTTTCATGGTGAAGGAAATGAGCATCATGATGAAGAAAATGTGCATCGTGATACAGAAAATATGCATCACTATAAAAAAAATGAGCATTATGATGAAGAATATGAGCATCATGATGAAGAAAATATGCATCTTGATGATTAAAATGAGCTTTATGATTAAGAAAATATGCATCATGATAAAGAAAATAAGCATCATGATGAAGAAAATGAGCAACATAATGAAGAAAATGAGCATCTTGAAATATGCATCCTAATGAAGAAAATATGCATCATTAAAAAGAGAATGAGCATCATGATAAAGAAATTGAGCATCATGATGAAGAAAATTTGGATCATGATAAAGAAAATAAGAATCATGATGAAGAAAATGAGAATCATGATGAATAAAATATGCATCAAGATGAAGAAAATGAGCATCATGATGAAGAAATTGAGCATCGTGATGAAGAAATCATAATGAAGAAAATGAGCATCATGATGAATAAATGAGCATCATGATGAAGAAAATGAGTATCGTGATGAAGAAAATATGCATCATGAAGAAGAAAATGAGCATCATAATGAAGAACATATGCATCATGATTAAGAAAATGAGCATCGTGATGAAGGAAATGAGCATCATGATAAAGAAAATATGAATCATGATGAAGAAAATATGCATCATGGTGATGAAAATGAGCATCATGATGAAGAAAATGTGCATCATGATGATGAAAATATGCAACTTGATGAAAAAAAAGAGGATCATGATGAAGAAAATAAGCATATTGATGAAGAAAATATGCATCATGATGAAGCTCATGATGAAGAAAATATATATTATGATGAATAAAATGAGCATCTTGATGAAAAAATGAGCATCATGATGAAGAAAATATTCATCAAGATGAAGAAAATGAGCTTCATGATGAAGAAAATATGCATCATAATAAAGAAAATAAGCATCATGGTGATGAAAATTAGAATCATGATGAAAGAAATGAAAATCATGGTGAAGAAAATATGCATCATGATGAAGAAAATATGCATCATGATGAAGAAAATGAGAATCATGATGAAGAAAATATGCATCATGATGAAGGAAATGAACATCATGGTGAAGGAAATGAGCATCATGTTGTAGAAAATGAGTATCAAGATGAAGAAAATGTGCATCGTGATAAAGAAAATATGCATCACTATGAAGAAAATATGCATCATGATGAATAAAATGAGCATCATGATGATGAAAATATGGATCATGATAAAGAAAATAAGCATCATGATGAAGAAAATGAGCATCATGATGTATAAAATATTCATCAAGATGAAGAAAATGAGCATCATGATGAATAAATTGATTATCATGATGAAAAAATGAGCATCATGATGAAAAAATGAGCATCATGATGAAGAAAATATGCATCATGATGAAGAAAATGAACATCATGATGAAGAAAGTGAGCATAATGATGAATAAAATATGCATCATGATAAAGAAAATGAGCATCACGATGAAAGAAATGAGCATCACGATGAAGGAAATGAGCATCATGATGAAGAAAATGTGCATAATGATGAATAAAATGTGCATCATGATGAATAAAATATGCATCATGATGAAGAAAATGAGCTTCATGATGAAGAAAATATGCATCTAGATAAAGAAAATGAGCATCATGATGAAGAAATTTATAATCATGATGAAGAAATCATGATTAAAAAATGAAGTTTATGATTAACAAAATGAGCATCGTGATGAAGAAAATATGCATCATGATGAAGATAATATGCATCATGATGAAGAAAATGAGCATTATATTGAAGAAATTATGCATAATGATGAAGAAAAGGAGCATCATGATGAAGAAAATGAGAATCATAATGAAGAAAATATGCATCATGATGATGAAAATATACATCATGATGAAGAAAATATGCATCATGATGAAGCTCATTATGAAGAAAATATATATCTTGACGAAAAAAATTAGCATCATGTTGAAGAAAATATGCATCATGATGAAAAAAATATGCATCATCATGAAGAAAATGATCATGATGATGAAGAAAATGTGCATCATGATGAAGAAAATGAGCATCATGTTGATAAAAAAAAGTATCCTGATGAAGAAAATAAGAATTATGATAAAGAATATATGCATGATGATGAAGAAAATGAGCATCATGAAGAAGAAATTGAACATCATGATGATGAAAATATGTATCATAATGAAGAAAATGAGCATTGTGATGAAGAAAATTAGCATCATGATGAAGAAAATGAGCATCATGATGAAGAAAATATGCATTATGATGAGGAAAATGAGCATCATGATGATTGAAATTAGCATCATGATGAAGGAAATGAGAATCATGGTTAAGAAAATATGCATCATGATGAAGAAAATTTGCATCATGATGAAGAAAATGAGAAAAATGACGAAGAAAATATGCATCACGATGAAGAAAATGAGCATCATGATGAAGGAAATGAACATCATGATGAATGAAATGAGTTTCATGGTGAAGGAAATGAGCATCATGATGAAGAATATGTGCATCGTGTTACAGAAAATATGCATCACTATGAAGAATATGAGCATTATGATAAAGAAAATGAGCATCATGATGAAGAAATTATGCATCTTGATGAATAAAATGAGCTTTATGATGAAGAAAATATGCATCATGATAAAAAAATAAGCATCATTATGAAGAAAATGAGCAACATAATGAAGAAAATGAGCATCTAGAAATATGCATCCTGATGAAGAAATAGAGTATCATGATGAAGAAATCATAATGAAGAAATGAGTATCATGATTAATAAATGAGTATCATGATGAAGAAAATGAGTATCATGATGAAGAAAATATGCATCATGATGAAGAAAATATGCATCATGAAGAAGAAAATGAGCATCATGATGAAGAACATATGCATCATGATTAAGAATATGAGCATCGTGTTGAAGGAAATGAGCATCATGATGATGAAAATATGCATCATGGTGATGAAAATGAGCATCATGATGAAGAAAATGATCATCATTATGAAGAAAATGAGCATCATGATGATGAAAATATGCATCTTGATGAAAAAATGAGGATCATGATGAAGAAAATGAACCTCTTGATGAAGAAAATATGCATCATGAGCATGAAGAAAATATATTTCATGATGAAGAAAATGAGCATCTTGATGAAAAATGAGCATCATGAGCAAGAAAATATGCATCAAGATGAAGAAAATGAGCTTCATGATGAAGAAAATATGCATCATGATAAAGAAAATAAGCATCATGGTGATGGAAATTAGAATCATGATGTAAGAAATGAGAATCATGGTGAAGAAAATATGCATCATGATGAATAAAATATGCATCATGATGAAGAAAATGAGAATCATGATGAAGAAAATATGCATCATGATGAAGGAAATGAACAACATGGTGAAGGAAATGAGCATCATGTTGTAGAAAATGAGTATCAAGGTGAAGAAAATGTGCATCGTGAAAAAGAAAATATGCATCACTATGAAGAAAATATGCATCATGATGAAGAAATCAGGAGCATCATGATGAAGAAAATATGGATCATGATAAAGAAAATAAGCATCATGATGAAGAAAATGAGCATCATGATGAATAAAATATGCATCGAGATGAAGAAAATGAGCATCATGATGAAGAAATTGATTATCATGATGATGAAATCGTGATGAAGAAAATGAGCATCATGATGAAGGAAATGAGCATCACGATGAAGGAAATGAGCATCATGATGAAGGAAATGAGCATCATGATGAAGAAAATGTGCATAATGATGAATAAAATGTGCATCATGATGAATAAAATATGCATCATGATGAAGAAAATGAGCTTCATGATGAAGAAATATATGCATCTAGATAAAGAAAATGAGCATCATGATGAAGAAATTTAGAATCATGATGAAGAAATTATGATTAAAAAATGAAGTTTATGATTAACAAAATGAGCATCGTGATGAAGAAAATATGCATCATGATGAAGAAAATATGCATCATGATGAAGAAAATGAGCATTATATTGAAGAAAATATGCATAATGATGAAGAAAAGGGGCATCATGATGAAGAAAATGAGAATCATAATGAAGAAAATATGCATCATGATGATGAAAATGTACATCATGATGAAGAAAATATGCATCATGATGAAGCTCATGATGAAGAAAATATATATCTTGACGAAAAAAATTAGCATCATGATGAAGAAAATATGCATCATGATGAAAAAAATATGCCTCATCATGAAGAAAATGATCATGATGATGAAGAAAATGTGCATCATGATGAAGAAAATGAGCATCATGTTGAAAAAAAAAGCATCTTGATGAAGAAAATGAGCATTATGATAAAGAATATATGCATAATGATGAAGAAAATGAGCATCATGAAGAAGAAATTGAACATCATGATGATGAAAATATGTATCATAATGAAGAAAATGAGCATTGTGATGAAGAAAATTAGCATCATGATGAAGAAAATGAGCATCATGATGAAGAAAATATGCATTATGATGAAGAAAATGAGAATCATGATGAATAAAATATGCATCATGATGAATAGAATATGCATCATGATAAAGAAAATAAGCATCATAATGAAGAAAATGAGCATCATGATGAATAAAATATGCATCGAGATGAAGAAAATGAGCATCATGATGAAGAAATTGATTATCATGATGATGAAATCGTGATGAAGAAAATGTGCATCATGATGAAGAAAATGAGCATCATGATGAAGGAAATGAGCATCACGATGAAGGAAATGAGCATCATGATGAAGGAAATGAGCATCATGATGAAGAAAATGTGCATAATGATGAATAAAATGTGCATCATGATGAATAAAATATGCATCATGATGAAGAAAATGAGCTTCATGATGAAGAAAATATGCATCTAGATAAAGAAAATGAGCATCATGATGAAGAAATTTATAATCATGATGAAGAAATCATGATTAAAAAATAAAGTTTATGATTAACAAAATGAGCATCGTGATGAAGAAAATATGCATCATGATGAAGATAATATGCATCATGATGAAGAAAATGAGCATTATATTGAAGAAATTATGCATAATGATGAAGAAAAGGAGCATCATGATGAAGAAAATGAGAATCATAATGAAGAAAATATGCATCATGATGATGAAAATATACATCATGATGAAGAAAATATGCATCATGATGAAGCTCATTATGAAGAAAATATATATCTTGACGAAAAAAATTAGCATCATGTTGAAGAAAATATGCATCATGATGAAAAATATATGCATCATCATGAAGAAAATGATCATGATGATGAAGAAAAACTGCATCATGATGAAGAAAATGAACATCATGTTGAAAAAAAAAGCATCTTGATGAAGAAAATAAGCATTATGATAAAGAATATATGCATAATGATGAAGAAAATGAGCATCATGAAGAAGAAATTGAACATCATGATGATGAAAATATGTATCATAATGAAGAAAATGAGCATTGTGATGAAGAAAATTAGCATCATGATGAAGAAAATGAGCATCATGATGAAGAAAATATGCATTATGATGAAGAAAATGAGCATAATGATGATTGAAATTAGCATCATGATGAAGGAAATGAGAATCATGGTTAAGAAAATATGCATCATGATGAAGAAAATTTGCATCATGATGAAGAAAATGAGAATCATGATGAAGAAAATATGCATCACGATGAAGAAAGTGAGCATCATGATGAAGGAAATGAACATCATGATGAATGAAATGAGTTTCATGGTGAAGGAAATGAGCATCATGATGAAGAAAATGTGCACTGTGATACAGAAAATATGCATCACTATGAAGAATATGAGCATTATGATAAAGAAAATGAGCATCATGATGAAGAAATTATGCATCTTGATGAATAAAATGAGCTTTATGATGAAGACAATATGCATCATGATAAAAAAATAAGCATCATTACGAAGAAAATGAGCAACATAATGAAGAAAATGAGCATCTAGAAATATGCATCCTGATGAAGAAATAGAGCAACATGATGAAGAAATCATAATGAAGAAAATGAGTATCATGATTAATAAATGAGCATCATGATGAAGAAAATGAGTATCATGATGAAGAAAATATGCATCATGATGAAGAAAATATGCATCATGAAGAAGAAAATGAGCATCATGATGAAGAACATATGCATCATGATTAAGAATATGAGCATCGTGATGAAGGAAATGAGCATCATGATGAAGAAAATATGCATCATGGTGATGAAAATGAGCATCATGATGAAGAAAATGATCATCATTATGAAGAAAATGTGCATCATGATGATAAAAATATGCATCTTGATGAAAAAAATGAGGATCATGATGAAGAAAATGAACCTCTTGATGAAGAAAATATGCATCATGATGAAGCTCATGATGAAGAAAATATATTTCATGATGAAGAAAATGAGCATCTTGATGAAAAATGAGCATCATGAGGAAGAAAATATGCATCAAGATGAAGAAAATGAGCTTCATGATGAAGAAAATATGCATCATGATAAAGAAAATAAGCATCATGGTGATGGAAATTATAATCATGATGAAAGAAATGAGAATCATGGTGAAGAAAATATGCATCATGATGAATAAAATATGCATCATGATGAAGAAAATGAGAATCATGATGAAGAAAATATGCATCATGATGAAGGAAATGAACAACATGGTGTAGGAAATGAGCATCATGTTGTAGAAAATGAGTATCAAGGTGAAGAAAATGTGCATCGTGAAAAAGAAAATATGCATCACTATGAAGAAAATATGCATCATGATGAAGAAAATATGGATCATGATAAAGAAAATAAGCATCATGATGAAGAAAATGAGCATCATGATGAATAAAATATGCATCGAGATGAAGAAAATGAGCATCATGATGAAGAAATTGATTATCATGATGAAGAAATCGTGATGAAGAAAATGAGCATCATGATGAAGAAAATGTGCATCGTGATAAAGAAAATATGCATCACTACGAAGAAAATGAGCATTATGATGAAGAAAATGAGCACCCTGATGAAGAAAATATGAATCTTCATGAATAAAATGAGCTTCATGATGAAGAAAATATGCATTATGATAAAGAAAATAAGCATTATGATGAAGAAAATGAGCACCATAATGAAGAAAATGAGCATCATGTTGAAGAAAATGAGCATCATGAAAAAGAGAATGAGAGTCATGATAAAGAAAATGAGCATCATGTTGAAGAAAATATGGATCATGATAAAGAAAATAAGAATCGTGATGAAGAAAATGAGCATCATGATGAAGAAAATGAACATCATGATGAAGAAAATAAGCATTATGATGAAGAAAATGAGCATCATGATGATTGAAATTAGCATCATTGTGAAGGAAATGAGAATCATGGTGTAGAAAATATGCATCATGATGAAGAAAATTTGCATCATGATGAAGAAAATGAGAATCATGATAAAGAAAATATGCATCACGATGAAGAAAATGAGCATCATGATGAAGGAAATGAACATCATGATGAAGGAAATGAGTTTCATGGTAAAGGAAATGAGCATCATGATGAAGAAAATGTGCATCGTGATACAGAAAATATGCATCACTATGAAGAAAATGAGCATTATGATGAAGAATATGAGCATCATGATGAAGAAAATATGCATCTTCATTTATAAAATGAGCTTTATGATGAAGAAAATATGCATCATGATAAAGAAAATAAGCATCATGATGAAGAAAATGAGCAACATAATGAAGAAAATGAGCATCTAGAAATATGCATCCTAATGAAGAAAATATGCATCATTAAAAAGAGAATGAGCATCATGATAAAGAAAATGAGCATCATGATGAAGAAAATTTGGATCATGATAAAGAAAATAAGAATCATGATGAAGAAAATGAGAATCATGATGAATAAAATGCATCAAGATGAAGAAAATGAGCATCATGATGAAGAAATTGAGCATCATGATGAAGAAATCATAATGAAGAAAATGAGCATCATGATGAATAAATGAGCATCATGATGAAGAAAATGAGTATCGTGATGAAGAAAATATGCATCATGATGAAGAAAATATGCATCATGAAGAAGAAAATGAGCATCATAATGAAGAACATATGCATCATGATTAAGAAAATGAGCATCGTGATGAAGGTAATGAGCATCATGATAAAGAAAATATGAATCATGATGAAGAAAATATGCATCATGGTGATGAAAATGAGCATCATGATGAAGAAAATGAGTATCATGATGAAGAAAATATGCATCGAGATGAAGAAAATATGCATCATGAAGAAGAAAATGAGCATCATGATGAAGAACATATGCATCATGATTAAGAATATGAGCATCGTGATGAAGGAAATGAGCATCATGATGAAGAAAATATGCATCATGGTGATGAAAATGAGCATCATGATGAAGAAAATGATCATCATTATGAAGAAAATGTGCATGATGATGATGAAAATATGCATCTTGATGAAAAAAATGAGGATCATGATGAAGAAAATGAACCTCTTGATGAAGAAAATATGCATCATGATGAAGCTCATGATGAAGAAAATATATTTCATGATGAAGAAAATGAGCATCTTGATGAAAAATGAGCATCATGAGGAAGAAAATATGCATCAAGATGAAGAAAATGAGCTTCATGATGAAGAAAATATGCATCATGATAAAGAAAATAAGCATCATGGTGATGGAAATTAGAATCATGATGAAAGAAATGAGAATCATTGTCACGCCCCGACCCCAGACAGAGCGCGACAACCGCCACGTTAACCATAAATTTCATAGAATGGGTGCACTCCACTCCACAAAGTTTATAGAAAACGTAAGGCTTGCTATCAAGTACCTGTAGAACTGAACAACTGATAACAACTGGTACAACCCGAGGACATCATCTCATAAAGTATCAACAAGGATTTACAAAGGTACAAAATTCAACGGTGTAACTTAGTTTAAATAAAATATACATGAACGATATAACATCGCGAAGATACAAAAAGAACATCAAGGGGGTCACCAAATATAAACTATACAATCTCGCCAATGAATCCGTCAATTTACATAAAAGAGAAAGTACCCAAAACACGGATTGGATGATGAGCAAACGATAGGCAAACCTCCAACCAAAACGATATCAACAGCCTGAAAAGGAAAGAATGATGGGGGTGAGCAAAACCACTAGCTCAGTGAGGTGATAAGCCGGTCACCCCGACCCTTATACGAAGCATGTATTCCACTCGCGGTTCATAACATAAAATCCCACATTTCGTCCCACAATAACTATTTCTCACTCAGTATACATATTAATGAAAATAAAAACCTTAGTGCACATTTACGAATAACACAATTAGTTCAAACAACATGTTATCACATAAAAGACGCGTGGGTAGTCAATATCCTCCTCGAACTGAGCTCTCCGTCGAGAGACAGTCCAAGCCCGTCACCGTTACTCTAGATAAAATGCACATTAATATTCTTTCTCAATACGCCAAGTGCTAAAGTTCACAATTCAATATCGACGTGAATACTTGAAATGATCAAACATATAAACATATATGATATGCATGTCCCACACCGGTGACGTTGACTGAGCCTATAATAGACTGATCCATCTAACGATCACCCTCCAGAGTATCAGAATTTGGCAAATGGACAGGTGCCCCGTTAGATCTAACTCACCCAGGTTTGCCAATCACGGGCAACTTGGTTGTCACTCTAACTCACCCGAACCGCGACAAATTCGGGCTACTTAATCAATGTCGCTCCAACTCACCCGAACCGTGACCAATTCGGGCTACATAACCTTGGTACCAGGCATACATATGCATGTGCATCATAAGATGAATAACGACTCAAGTTAGAGTCTTAATTGGCACACAAGAATAACCAGAAATCAATAATACTCATAAAATGGCTAACATGACTCTAACCAGAGCAATCGAGCCAATCAGGCTCTTTACCACATAACATAATACCAAATAATTTTCTTATCAATTAACTAAAACTAAAATAAATGCACATTTATCGAGGGTCCACACTTCCCACAAGAGAAGGCGTTCCCGAATTATCAACTCACAAGGAAGTGATTAACTCTCTCCGGAATCTGAAGTCGGTCCCTTGCCCTTCGTCGATGGTTCTTTACCTAGAAAGGAGATGAGCAATTAAAGACAAATTAAATATAACTAACTATTAGCGGTAACATCCCTTTCATTGCTAAAAATAAATCCTAATCGAGTTCGAACGAGTAGATATTAAATAAAAATGGCATGTAACTCCTTAACATTAGTTCCCAATCCCACATAACCCGTTTCATTACATTAACTAAATGAAACGATAGAAAATAAGGTTGAATTCGACATAAAAATTCTGAAATTTTCCAGCTAGCGGCAGTTTACGAGAAAAATCATAACTAATTGTAGAATAATCGGATTGAGGCGTTTCAAGTGGCAACGGAAAGCTAATGAGTTCAGCTACGTAAAGAAATTAAGTTTGCAACGTTTCGAGGGCAATAGCTATCTCAAAGTCAGTTCGAACAGTCTGCGAATTACCCACATACCAAAAAGAAAAACCCACAAAATTACAAAATCATGGAAGATGGTAGCTTAATTCACACACCACTTACCTCAAAACAACTTAAAAACCACCTAGGATGAGGGTTGTAAGGGAGAATTTGATCAACAAGGGTTTCTCCTCTTCCTCTCTTCTTTCCCCTCTTTTGCTTTTCTTCTCCCGTTCTTCTCTCTCTTTTTTTTTTAACTTTAGCCTTAATAATTATATATCAGGCCATTTAAGTGGGCTGAAACTTTGGGCCACAAAATAAATAAATAAATAAATTTGGGCTTTCTAAAAAAAATATAGTTGGGCTTAATTGGGCTGGCCTTTTGGGCCATAAAAATAAATAATTAGGTTTTGGGCTTTCTAACAAATTCTAGTTGGGCTAAGATAGGGCTGGCCTTTTGGGCCATAAAATAAATAAATAGGTTTTGGGCTTTCTAAAAAAAATCTAGTTGAACTAAGATATTATAATCATGGTGAAGAAAATATGCATCATGATGAATAAAATATGCATCATGATGAAGAAAATGAGAATCATGATGAAGAAAATATGCATCATGATGAAGGAAATGAACAACATGGTGAAGGAAATGAGCATCATGTTGTAAAAAATGATTATCAAGGTGAAGAAAATGTGCATCGTGAAAAAGAAAATATGCATCACTATGAAGAAAATATGCATCATGATGAAGAAATAAGGAGCATCATGATGAAGAAAATATGGATCATCATAAAGAAAATAAGCATCATGATGAAGAAAATGAGCATCATGATGAATAAAATATGCATCGAGATGAAGAAAATGAGCTTCATGATGAAGAAATTGATTATCATGATGAAGAAATCGTGATGAAGAAAATGAGCATCATTATGAAGAAAATGTGCATCGTGATAAAGAAAATATGCATCACTTCGAAGAAAATGAGCATTATGATGAAGAAAATGAGCACCCTGATGAAGAAAATATGAATCTTCATGAATAAAATGAGCTTCATGATGAAGAAAATATGCATCATGATAAAGAAAATAAGCATTATGATGAAGAAAATGAGCACCATAATGAAGAAAATGAGCATCATGTTGAAGAAAATGAGCATCATGAAAAAGAGAATGAGAGTCATGATAAAGAAAATGAGCATCATGTTGAAGAAAATATGGATCATGATAAAGAAAATAAGAATCGTGATGAAGAAAATGAGCATCATGATGAAGAAAATGAGCATCATAATGAATAAAATAAGCATTATGATGAAGAAAATGAGCATTATGATGATTGAAATTAGCATCATTATGAAGGAAATGAGAATCATGGTGTAGAAAATATGCATCATGATGAAGAAAATTTGCATCATGATGAAGAAAATGAGAATCATGATGAAGAAAATATGCATCACGATGAAGAAAATGAGCATCATGATGAAGGAAATGAACATCATGATGAAGGAAATGAGTTTCATGGTGAAGGAAATGAGCATCATGATGAAGAAAATGTGCATCGTGATACCAAAAATATGCATCACTATGAAGAAAATGAGCATTATGATGAAGAATATGAGCATCATGATGAAGAAAATATGCATCTTGATGAATAAAATGAGCTTTATGATGAAGAAAATATGCATCATGATAAAGAAAATAAGCATCATGATGAAGAAAATGAGCAACATAATGAAGAAAATGAGCATCTTGAAATATGCATCCTAATGAAGAAAATATGCATCATTAAAAAGAGAATGAGCATCATGATAAAGAAAATGAGCATCATGATGAAGAAAATTTGGATCATGATAAAGAAAATAAGAATCATGATGAAGAAAATGAGAATCATGATGAATAAAATAAGCATCAAGATGAAGAAAATGAGCATCATGATGAAGAAATTGAGCATCATGATGAAGAAATCATAATGAAGAAAATGAGCATCATGATGAATAAATGAGCATCATGATGAAGAAAATGAGTATCCTGATGAAGAAAATATGCATCATGATGAAGAAAATATGCATCATGAAGAAGAAAATGAGCATCATAATGAATAACATATGCATCATGATTAAGAAAATGAGCATCGTGATGAAGGAAATGAGCATCATGATAAAGAAAATATGAATCATGATGAAGAAAATATGCATCATGGTGATGAAAATGAGCATCATGATGAAGAAAATGTGCATCATGATGATGAAAATATGCAACTTGATGAAAAAAAGAGGATCATGATGAAGAAAATAAGCATCTTGATGAAGAAAATATGCATCATGATGAAGCTCATGATGAAGAAAATATATATTATGATGAATAAAATGAGCATCTTGATGAATAAATGATCATCTTGATGAAGAAAATATGCATCAAGATGAAGAAAATGAGCTTCATGATGAAGAAAATATGCATCATGATAAAGAAAATAAGCATCATGGTGATGGAAATTAGAATCATGATGAAAGAACTGAGAATCATGGTGAAGAAAATATGCATCATGATGAAGAAAATATGCATCATGATGAAGAAAATGAGAATCATGATGAAGAAAATATGCATCATGATGAAGGAAATGAACATCATGGTGAAGGAAATGAGCATCATGTTGTAGAAAATGAGTATCAAGATGAAGCAAATGTGCATCGTGATAAAGAAAATATGCATCACTATGAAGAAAATATGCATCATGATGAATAAAATGAGCATCATGATGAAGAAAATATGGATCATGATAAAGAAAATAAGCATCATGATGAAGAAAATGAGCATCATGATGAATAAAATATGCATCAAGATGAAGAAAATGAGCATCATGATGAATAAATTGATTATCATGATGAAAAAATGAGCATCATGATGAAAAAATGAGCATCATGATGAAGAAAATATGTATCATGATGAAGAAAATGAACATCATGATGAAGAAAGTGAGCATAATGATGAAGAAAATATGCATCATGATGAAGAAAATGAGCATCATGATGAAGGAATGAGCATCACGATGAAGGAAATGAGCATCATGATGAAGGAAATGAGCATCATGATGAAGAAAATGTGCATAATGATGAATAAAATGTGCATCATGATGAATAAAATATGCATCACGATGAAGAAAATGAGCTTCATGATGAAGAAAATATGCATCTAGATAAAGAAAATGAGCGTCATGATGAAGAAATTTATAATCATGATGAAGAAATCATGATTAAAAAATGAAGTTTATGATTAACAAAATGAGCATTGTGATGAAGAAAATATGCATCATGATGAAGAAAATATGCATCATGATGAAGAAAATGAGCATTATATTGAAGAAATTATGCATAATGATGAAGAAAAGGAGCATCATGATGAAGAAAATGAGAATCATAATGAAGAAAATATGCATCATGATGATGAAAATATACATCATGATGAAGAAAATATGCATCATGATGAAGCTCATGATGAAGAAAATATATATCTTGACGAAAAAAATTAGCATCATGATGAAGAAAATATGCATCATGATGAAAAAAATATGCATCATCATGAAGAAAACGATCATGATGATGAAGAAAATGTGCATCATGATGAAGAAAATGAGCATCATGTTGAAAAAAAAAAGCATCTTGATGAAGAAAATAAGCATTATGATAAAGAATATATGTATAATGATGAAGAAAATGTGCATCATGAAGAAGAAATTGAACATCATGATGATGAAAGTATGTATCATAATGAAGAAAATGAGCATTGTGATGAAGAAAATTAGCATCATGATGAAGAAAATGAGCATCATGATGAAGAAAATAGGCATTATGATGAAGAAAATGAGCATCATGATGATTGAAATTAGCATCATGATGAAGGAAATGAGAATCATGGTTAAGAAAATATGCATCATGATGAAGAAAATTTGCATCATGATGAAGAAAATGAGAATCATGATGAAGAAAATATGCATCACGATGAAGAAAATGAGCATCATGATGAAGGAAATGAACATCATGATGAATGAAATGAGTTTCATGGTGAAGGAAATGAGCATCATGATAAAGAAAATATGCATCGTGATACAGAAAATATGCATCACTATGAAGAATATGAGCATTATGATAAAGAAAATGAGCATCATGATGGAGAAATTATGCATCTTGATGAATAAAATGAGCTTTATGATGAAGAAAATATGCATCATGATAAAAAAATAAGCATCATTATGAAGAAAATGAGCAACATAATCAAGAAAATGAGCATCTAGAAATATGCATCCTGATGAAGAAATAGAGCATCATGATGAAGAAATCATAATGAAGAAAATGAGTATCATGATGAATAAATGAGCATCATGATGAAGAAAATGAGTATCATGATGAAGAAAATATGCATCATGATGAAGAAAATATGCGTCATGAAGAAGAAAATGAGCATCATGATGAAGAACATATGCATCATGATTAAGAATATGAGCATCGTGATGAAGGAAATGAGCATCATGATGAAGAAAATATGCATCATGATGATGAAAATGAGCATCATGATGAAGAAAATGATCATCATTATGAAGAAAATGTGCATCATGATGATGAAAATATGCATCTTGATGAAAAAAATGAGGATCATGATGAAAAAAATGAACCTCTTGATGAAGAAAAAATGCATCATGATGAAGCTCATGATGAAGAAAATATATTTCATGATGAAGAAAATGAGCATCTTGATTAAAAATGAGCATCATGAGGAAGAAAATATACATCAAGATGAAGAAAATGAGCTTCATGATGAAGAAAATATGCATCATGATAAAGAAAATAAGAATCATGGTGATGGAATTAGAATCATGATGAAAGAAATGAGAATCATGGTGAAGAAAATATGCATCATGATGAATAAAATATGCATCATGATGAAGAAAATGAGAATCATGATGAAGAAAATATGCATCATGATGAAGGAAATAAACAACATGGTGAAGGAAATGAGCATCATGTTGTAGAAAATGAGTATCAAGGTGAAGAAAATGTGCATCGTGAAAAAGAAAATATGCATCACTATGAAGAAAATATGCATCAAGATGAAGAAATCAGGAGCATCATGATGAAGAAAATATGGATCATGATAAAGAAAATAAGCATCATGATGAAGAAAATGAGCATCATGATGAATAAAATATGCATCGAGATGAAGAAAATGAGCATCATGATGAAGAAATTGATTATCATGATGAAGAAATCGTGATGAAGAAAATGAGCATCATGATGAAGAAAATGTGCATCGTGATAAAGAAAATATGCATTACTCGGAAGAAAATGAGCATTATGATGAAGAAAATATGAATCTTCATGAATAAAATGAGCTTCATGATGAAGAAAATATGCATCATGATAAAGAAAATAAGCATTATGATGAAGAAAATGAGCACCATAATGAAGAAAATGAGCATCATGTTGAAGAAAATGAGCATCATGATGAATAAAATATGCATCGAGATGAAGAAAATGAGCATCATGATGAAGAAATTGATTATCATGATGAAGAAATCGTGATGAAGAAAATGTGCATCATGATGAAGAAAATGTGCATCGTGATAAAGAAAATATGCATCACTAGGAAGAAAATGAGCATTATGATGAAGAAAATATGAATCTTCATGAATAAAATGAGCTTCATGATGAAGAAAATATGCATCATGATAAAGAAAATAAGCATTATGATGAAGAAAATGAGCACCATAATGAAGAAAATGAGCATCATGTTGAAGAAAATGAGCATCATGAAAAAGAGAATGAGAGTCATGATAAAGAAAAATATGCATCATGTTGAAGAAAATATGGATCATGATAAAGAAAATAAGAATCGTGATGAAGAAAATGAGCATCATGATGAATAAATTGATTATCATGATGAAAAAATGAGCATCATGATGAAAAAATGAGCATCATGATGAAGAAAATATGTATCATGATGAAGAAAATGAACATCATGATGAAGAAAGTGAGCATAATGATGAAGAAAATATGCATCATGATGAAGAAAATGAGCATCATGATGAAGGAATGAGCATCACGATGAAGGAAATGAGCATCATGATGAAGGAAATGAGCATCATGATGAAGAAAATGTGCATAATGATGAATAAAATGTGCATCATGATGAATAAAATATGCATCACGATGAAGAAAATGAGCTTCATGATGAAGAAAATATGCATCTAGATAAAGAAAATGAGCGTCATGATGAAGAAATTTATAATCATGATGAAGAAATCATAATTAAAAAATGAAGTTTATGATTAACAAAATGAGCATTGTGATGAAGAAAATATGCATCATGATGAAGAAAATATGCATCATGATGAAGAAAATGAGCATTATATTGAAGAAATTATGCATAATGATGAAGAAAAGGAGCATCATGATGAAGAAAATGAGAATCATAATGAAGAAAATATGCATCATGATGATGAAAATATACATCATGATGAAGAAAATATGCATCATGATGAAGCTCATGATGAAGAAAATATATATCTTGACGAAAAAAATTAGCATCATGATGAAGAAAATATGCATCATGATGAAAAAAATATGCATCATCATGAAGAAAACGATCATGATGATGAAGAAAATGTGCATCATGATGAAGAAAATGAGCATCATGTTGAAAAAAAAAAGCATCTTGATGAAGAAAATAAGCATTATGATAAAGAATATATGTATAATGATGAAGAAAATGTGCATCATGAAGAAGAAATTGAACATCATGATGATGAAAGTATGTATCATAATGAAGAAAATGAGCATTGTGATGAAGAAAATTAGCATCATGATGAAGAAAATGAGCATCATGATGAAGAAAATAGGCATTATGATGAAGAAAATGAGCATCATGATGATTGAAATTAGCATCATGATGAAGGAAATGAGAATCATGGTTAAGAAAATATGCATCATGATGAAGAAAATTTGCATCATGATGAAGAAAATGAGAATCATGATGAAGAAAATATGCATCACGATGAAGAAAATGAGCATCATGATGAAGGAAATGAACATCATGATGAATGAAATGAGTTTCATGGTGAAGGAAATGAGCATCATGATAAAGAAAATATGCATCGTGATACAGAAAATATGCATCACTATGAAGAATATGAGCATTATGATAAAGAAAATGAGCATCATGATGGAGAAATTATGCATCTTGATGAATAAAATGAGCTTTATGATGAAGAAAATATGCATCATGATAAAAAAATAAGCATCATTATGAAGAAAATGAGCAACATAATCAAGAAAATGAGCATCTAGAAATATGCATCCTGATGAAGAAATAGAGCATCATGATGAAGAAATCATAATGAAGAAAATGAGTATCATGATGAATAAATGAGCATCATGATGAAGAAAATGAGTATCATGATGAAGAAAATATGCATCATGATGAAGAAAATATGCGTCATGAAGAAGAAAATGAGCATCATGATGAAGAACATATGCATCATGATTAAGAATATGAGCATCGTGATGAAGGAAATGAGCATCATGATGAAGAAAATATGCATCATGATGATGAAAATGAGCATCATGATGAAGAAAATGATCATCATTATGAAGAAAATGTGCATCATGATGATGAAAATATGCATCTTGATGAAAAAAATGAGGATCATGATGAAAAAAATGAACCTCTTGATGAAGAAAAAATGCATCATGATGAAGCTCATGATGAAGAAAATATATTTCATGATGAAGAAAATGAGCATCTTGATTAAAAATGAGCATCATGAGGAAGAAAATATACATCAAGATGAAGAAAATGAGCTTCATGATGAAGAAAATATGCATCATGATAAAGAAAATAAGAATCATGGTGATGGAATTAGAATCATGATGAAAGAAATGAGAATCATGGTGAAGAAAATATGCATCATGATGAATAAAATATGCATCATGATGAAGAAAATGAGAATCATGATGAAGAAAATATGCATCATGATGAAGGAAATAAACAACATGGTGAAGGAAATGAGCATCATGTTGTAGAAAATGAGTATCAAGGTGAAGAAAATGTGCATCGTGAAAAAGAAAATATGCATCACTATGAAGAAAATATGCATCAAGATGAAGAAATCAGGAGCATCATGATGAAGAAAATATGGATCATGATAAAGAAAATAAGCATCATGATGAAGAAAATGAGCATCATGATGAATAAAATATGCATCGAGATGAAGAAAATGAGCATCATGATGAAGAAATTGATTATCATGATGAAGAAATCGTGATGAAGAAAATGAGCATCATGATGAAGAAAATGTGCATCGTGATAAAGAAAATATGCATTACTCGGAAGAAAATGAGCATTATGATGAAGAAAATATGAATCTTCATGAATAAAATGAGCTTCATGATGAAGAAAATATGCATCATGATAAAGAAAATAAGCATTATGATGAAGAAAATGAGCACCATAATGAAGAAAATGAGCATCATGTTGAAGAAAATGAGCATCATGATGAATAAAATATGCATCGAGATGAAGAAAATGAGCATCATGATGAAGAAATTGATTATCATGATGAAGAAATCGTGATGAAGAAAATGTGCATCATGATGAAGAAAATGTGCATCGTGATAAAGAAAATATGCATCACTAGGAAGAAAATGAGCATTATGATGAAGAAAATATGAATCTTCATGAATAAAATGAGCTTCATGATGAAGAAAATATGCATCATGATAAAGAAAATAAGCATTATGATGAAGAAAATGAGCACCATAATGAAGAAAATGAGCATCATGTTGAAGAAAATGAGCATCATGAAAAAGAGAATGAGAGTCATGATAAAGAAAAATATGCATCATGTTGAAGAAAATATGGATCATGATAAAGAAAATAAGAATCGTGATGAAGAAAATGAGCATCATGATGAAGAAAATGAGCATCATGATGAAGAAAATAAGCATTATGATGAAGAAAATGAGCATCATGATGATTGAAATTAGCATCATTATGAAGGAAATGAGAATCATGGTGTAGAAAATATGCATCATGATGAAGAAAATTTGCATCATGATGAAGAAAATGAGAATCATGGTGAAGAAAATATGCATCACGATGAAGAAAATGAGTATCATGATGAAGGAAATGAACATCATGATGAAGGAAATGAGTTTCATGGTGAAGGAAATGAGCATCATGATGAAGAAATGTGTATCGTGATACAGAAAATATGCATCACTATGAAGAAAATGAGCATTATGATGAAGAATATGAGCATCATGATGAAGAAAATATGCATCTTGATGAATAAAATGAGCTTTATGATGAAGAAAATATGCATCATGATAAAGAAAATAAGCATCATGATGAAGAAAATGAGCAACATAATGAAGAAAATGAGCATCTTGAAATATGCATCCTAATGAAGAAAATATGCATCATGAAAAAGAGAATGAGCATCATGATAAAGAAAATGAGCATCAAGATGAAGAAAATTTGGATCATGATAAAGAAAGTAAGAATCATGATGAAGAAAATGAGAATCATGATGAATAAAATATGCATCAAGATGAAGAAAATGAGCATCATGATGAAGAAATTGAGTATCATGATGAAGAAATCATAATGAAGAAAATGAGCATCATGATGAATAAATGAGCATCATGATGAAGAAAATGAGTATCGTGAGGAAGAGAATATGCATCATGATGAAGAAAATATGCATCATGAAGAAGAAAATGGGCATCATGATGAAGAACATATGCATCATGATTAAGAAAATGAGCATCGTGATGAAGGATACGAGCATCATGATGAAGAAAATATAAATCATAATGAAGAAAATATGCATCATGGTGATGAAAATAAGCATCATGATGAAGAAAATGATCATCATGAAGAAGAAAATGTGCATCATGATGATGAAAATATGCATCTTGATGAAAAAAATGAGGGTCACGATGAAGAAAATGAGTATCTTGATGAAGAAAATATGCATCATGATGAATCTCTTGATGAAGAAAATATATACCATGATGAAGAAAATGAGCATCTTGATGAAAAAATAAGCATCATGATGAAGAAAATATGCATCAAGATGAAGAAAATGAGATTCATAATGAAGAAAATATGCATCATGATAAAGTAAATAAGCATCATGGTGATGAAAATTAGAATCATGATGAAAGAAATGAGAATCATGGTGAAGAAAATATGCATCATGATGAAGAAATTACGCATCATGATGAAGAAAATGAGAATCATAATGAAGAAAATATGCATCATGATGAAGGAAATGAACATCATGGTGAAGGAAATGAGCATCATGTTGTAGAAAATGAGTATCAAGATGAAGAAAATGCGCATTGTGATAAAGAAAATATGCCTCACTATGAAGAAAATATGCATCATGATGAAGAAACTGAGCATCATGATGAAGAAAATATGGATCATGATAATGAAAATAAGCATCATGATGAAGAAAATAAGTATCATGATTAATAAAATATGCATCAAGATGAAGAAAATGAGCATCATCATGAAGAAATTGATTATCATGATGAAGAAATCATGATGAAGAAAATGAGCATCATGATGAAGAAAATGAGCATCAAGATGAAGAAAATGTGCATAGTGTTAAAGAAAATATGCATCACTATGAAAAAATGTGCATTATGATGAAGAAATTGATTATCATGATGAAGAAATCGTGATGAAGAAAATGAGCATCATGATAAGGAAAATGATCATCAAGATGAAGAAAATGTGCATTATGATGAAGAAAATGAGCACCATGATGAAGAAAATATGCATCTTGATGAATAAAATGAGCTTCATGATGAAGAAAATATGCATCATGATAAAGAAAATAAGCATCATGATGAAAAAAATATGCATCATGAAAAATAGAATGAGCGTCGTGATAAAGAAAATGAGCATCATGATGAAGAAAATATGGATCATGATAAATAAAATAAGAATCATGATGAAGAAAATGAGCATCGTGATGAATAAAATATGCATCAAGATGAAGAAAATGAGCATCATGATGAAGAAATTGAGCATCATGATGCAGAAATCATAATGAAGAAGTGAGCATCATGATGAAAGAATGAACATCATCATGATGAAGAAAATGAGTATAGTGATGAAGAAAATATGCATCATGATTAAGAAAATATGCATCATGAAGAAGAAAATGAACATCATGATGAAGAACATATGCATCATGATTAAGAAAATGAGCATTGTGATGAAGGAAATGAGCATAATGATGAAAAACATACGAATCATGATGAAGAAAATATGCATCATGGTGATAAAAATGAGCAACATGATGAAGAAAATGATCATCATGATGAAGAAAATGTGCATCATGATGATGAAAATATGCATCTTAATGTACATAATGAGGTTTATGATTAAGAAAATGAGCATCTTGATGAAGAAAATATGCATCATGATGAAGCTCATGATGAAGAAAATATATATCTTGATGAAGAAAATGAGCATCTTGATGAAAAAAATGAGCATCATGATAAAGAAAATATTCTTCAAGATGAAGAAAATGAGCATCATGATGAAGAAATTGAGCATCATGATGAAGATAATGAGCATCATGTAGAAGAAAATGGGCATCGTGATGAAGAAAATATGCCTCATGATGAAGAAAATATGCATCATGATTAAGAAAATATGCATCATGATAAAGAAAAAGAGCATCATGATGAAAAAATTGAGCACCATGATGAAGAAAATGAGCATCATGAAAAATAAAATGAGCATCATGATGAAGAAAATGAGCATCATGATGTAGAAAATATGCACCATGATGAAGAAAATATGCATCATGATAAAGAAAATAAGAATCATGACATCATGATGAAGAAAATGAGCATCGTGATGAATAAAATATGCATCGTGATGAAGAAAATGAGCATCATGATGAAAAATATGCATCATGATTAATAATATGAGCATTATGATGAAGAAAATGAGCACCATGATGAAGAAAATATGCATCCTGATAAAGAAAATGAGCATCATGATGAAGAAATTGAGTATCATGAAAAATAAAATGAGCGTCATGATGAAGAAAATGAACATCATGATGTAGAAAATATGCTTCATGATAAAGAAAATAACCATCGTGAGATAATGATGAATAAAATGAGCATAATGATGAATAAAATTTGCATCGTGATGAAGAAATGAGCAACAAGATGAAGAAAATATGCATCAAGATGAAGAAATGAGCATCATGGTGAAGAAATTGAGCATCATGATGAAGAAAATGAGAATCGTGATGAAGAAAATGAGCATCGCGATGAACAAAATGTGCATCATGATGAAAAAAATATGCATCATGATGAAGAACATATGCATCATGATTAAGAAAATAATTATCGTGATGAGGAAAGTGAGCATCATGATGAAAGAAATGAGCATCATGATGAAGGAAATGAGAATCATGATGAATAAAATATGAATCATGATGAACAAAATATGAATCATGATGAAGAAAATGAGCATCATGATGAAGAAAGTATGCATCATGATGACGAAAATGAAAATCATGATGAGAAAAATGTGCATCATGATGAAGAAAATATGCATCATGATAAAGAAAATAAGCATCTTGATGAAAAAAATGAGCATCATGATGAACAAAATGAGAATCTTGTTGAAGAAAATATGCATCATGATGAAGAAAATAAGCTTCTTGATGAAGAAATTGATCATCATGAATAAGAAAATGAACATCATGATGAAGTAAATGAGCTTCATGATGAAGAAAATATGCATCATGATAAAGAAAATGAGCATCATGATGAAGAAAATAAGAATCAGGATAAAGAAAAAGAGCATCATGATGAAAAAATTGAGCACCATGATGAAGAAAATGAGAATCTTGATAAATAAAATATGCATCATGATGAAGAAAATATGCATCATGAAAAATAAAATGAGCGTCATGATGAAGAAAATGAGCATCATGATGAAGAAATCATGATGAAGAAAATGAACATCATATTGAAGAAAATGGGCATCATGATGAAGATAATGAGCATCGTGATGAAGAAAATATGCATCATGATGAAGAAAATGAGCATCATGATGAAGAAAATATGCATTATGATGAAGAAAATGAGCATCATGAAGATTGAAATTAGCATCATGATGAAGGAAATGAGAATCATGGTTAAGAAAATATGCATCATGATGAAGAAAAATTGCATCATGATGAAGAAAATGAGAATCATGATGAAGAAAATATGCATCACGATGAAGAAAATGAGCATCATGATGAAGGAAATGAACATCATGATGAATGAAATGAGTTTCATGGTAAAGGAAATGAGCATCATGATGAAGAAAATGTGCATCGTGATACCGAAAATATGCATCACTATGAAGAATATGAGCATTATGATAAAGAAAATGAGCATCATGATGAAGAAATTATGCATCTTGATGAATAAAATGAGCTTTATGATGAAGAAAATATGCATCATGATAAAAAAATAAGCATCATTATGAAGAAAATGAGCAACATAATGAAGAAAATGAGCATCTAGAAACATGCATCCCGATGAAGAAATAGAGCATCATGACGAAGAAATCATAATGAAGAAAATGAGTATCATGAGTAATAAATGAGCATCATGATGAAGAAAATGAGTATCATGATGAAGAAAATATGCATCATGATGAAGAAAATATGCATCATGAAGAAGAAAATGAGCATCATGATGAAGAACATATGCATCATGATTAAGAATATGAGCATCGTGATGAAGGAAATGAGCATCATGATGAAGAAAATATGCATCATGGTGATGAAAATGAGCATCATGATGAAGAAAATGATCATCATTATGAAGAAAATTTGCATCATGATGATGAAAATATGCATCTTGATGAAAAAAATGAGTATCATGATGAAGAAAATGAACCTCTTGATGAAGAAAATATGCATCATGATGAAGCTCATGATGAAGAAAATATATTTCATGATGAAGAAAATGAGCATCTTGATGAAAAATGAGCATCATGAGGAAGAAAATATGCATCAAGATGAAGAAAATGAGAATCATGATGAAGAAAATATGCATCATGATAAAGAAAATAAGCATCATGGTGATAAAAATAAGAATCATGATGAAAGAAATGAGAATCATGGTGAAGAAAATATGCATCATGATGAAAAAAATATGCATCATGATGAAGAAAATGAAAATCATGATGAAAAAAATATGCATCATGATGAAGGAAATGAACATCATGGTGAAGGAAATGAGCATCATGTTGTAGAAAATGAGTATCAAGATGAAGAAAATGTTCATCGTGATAAAGAAAATATGCATCACTATGAAGAAAATATGCATCATGATGAATAAAATTAGCATCATGATGAAGAAAATATGGATCATGAAAAAGAAAATAAGCATCATGATGAAGAAAATGAGCATCATGATGAATAAAATATGCATCAAGATGAAGAAAATGAGCATCATGATGAATAAATTGATTATCATGATAAAAAATGAGCATCATGATGAAAAAATGAGCATCATGATGAAGAAAATATGCATCATGATGAAGAAAATGAACATCATGATGAAGAAAGTGAGCATAATGATGAAGAAAATATGCATCATGATGAAGAAAATGAGCATCATAATGAAGGAAATGAGCAACATGATGAAGGAAATGAGCATCATGATGAAGAAAATGTGCATAATGATGAATAAAATGTGCATCATGATGAATAAAATATGCATCATGATGAAGAAAATGAGCTTCATGATGAAGAAAATATGCATCTAGATAAAGAAAATGAGCATCATGATGAAGAAATTTAGAATCATGATGAAGAAATCATGATTAAAAAATGAAGTTTATGATTAACAAAATGAGCATCGTGATGAAGAAAATATGCATCATGATGAAGAAAATATGCATCATGATGAAGAAAATGAGCATTATATTGAAGAAAATATGCATAATGATGAAGAAAAGGAGCATCATGATGAAGAAAATGAGAATCATAATGAAGAAAATATGCATCATGATGATGAAAATATACATCATGATGAAGAAAATATGCATCATGATGAAGCTCATGATGAAGAAAATATATATCTTGACGAAAAAAATTAGCATCATGATGAAGAAAATATGCATCATGATGAAAAAAATATGCATCATCATGAAGAAAATGATCATGATGATGAAGAAAATATGCATCATGATGAAGAAAATGAGCATCATGTTGAAAAAAAAAAACATCTTGATGAAGAAAATGAGCATTATGATAAAGAATATATGCATAATGATGAAGAAAATGAGCATCATGAAGAAGAAATTGAACATCATGATGATGAAAATATGTATCATAATGAAGAAAATGAGCATTGTGATGAAGAAAATTAGCATCATGATGAAGAAAATGAGCATCATGATGAAGAAAATATGCATTATGATGAAGAAAATGAGCATCATGATGATTGAAATTAGCATCATGATGAAGGAAATGAGAATCATGGTTAAGAAAATATACATCATGATGAAGAAAAATTGCATCATGATGAAGAAAATGAGAATCATGATGAAGAAAATATGCATCACGATGAAGAAAATGAGCATCATGATGAAGGAAATGAACATCATGATGAATGAAATGAGTTTCATGGTAAAGGAAATGAGCATCATGATGAAGAAAATGTGCATCGTGATACCGAAAATATGCATCACTATGAAGAATATGAGCATTATGATAAAGAAAATGAGCATCATGATGAAGAAATTATGCATCTTGATGAATAAAATGAGCTTTATGATGAAGAAAATATGCATCATGATAAAAAAATAAGCATCATTATGAAGAAAATGAGCAACATAATGAAGAAAATGAGCATCTAGAAACATGCATCCTGATGAAGAAATAGAGCATCATGACGAAGAAATCATAATGAAGAAAATGAGTATCATGAGTAATAAATGAGCATCATGATGAAGAAAATGAGTATCATGATGAAGAAAATATGCATCATGATGAAGAAAATATGCATCATGAAGAAGAAAATGAGCATCATGATGAAGAACATATGCATCATGATTAAGAATATGAGCATCGTGATGAAGGAAATGAGCATCATGATGAAGAAAATATGCATCATGGTGATGAAAATGAGCATCATGATGAAGAAAATGATCATCATTATGAAGAAAATGTGCATCATGATGATGAAAATATGCATCTTGATGAAAAAATTGAGGATCATGATGAAGAAAATGAACCTCTTGATGAAGAAAATATGCATCATGATGAAGCTCATGATGAAGAAAATATATTTCATGATGAAGAAAATGAGCATCTTGATGAAAAATGAGCATCATGAGGAAGAAAATATGCATCAAGATGAAGAAAATGAGAATCATGATGAAGAAAATATGCATCATGATGAAGGAAATGAACAACATGGTGAAGGAAATGAGCGTCATGTTGTAGAAAATGAGTATCAAGGTGAAGAAAATGTGCATCGTGAAAAAGAAAATATGCATCACTATGATGAAAATATGCATCATGATGAAGAAATCAGGAGCATCATGATGAAGAAAACATGGATCATGATAAAGAAAATAAGCATCATGATGAAGAAAATTAGCATCATGATGAATAAAATATGCATCGAGATGAAGAAAATGAGCATCATGATGAAGAAATTGATTATCATGATGAAGAAATCGTGATGAAGAAAATGAGCATCATGATGAAGAAAATGTGCATCGTGATAAAGAAAATATGCATCACTACGAAGAAAATGAGCATTATGATTAAGAAAATGAGCACCCTGATGAAGAAAATATGAATCTTCATGAATAAAATGAGCTTCATGATGAAGAAAATATGCATCATGATAAAGAAAATAAGCATTATGATGAAGAAAATGAGCACCATAATGAAGAAAATGAGCATCATGTTGAAGAAAATGAGCATCATGAAAAAGAGAATGAGAGTCATGATAAAGAAAATGAGCATCATGTTGAAGAAAATAAGCATTATGATGAAGAAAATGAGCATCATGATGATTGAAATTAGCATCATTATGAAGGAAATGAGAATCATGGTGTAGAAAATATGCATCATGATGAAGAAAATGAGAATTATGATGAAGAAAATATGCATCACGATGAAGAAAATGAGCATCATGATGAAGGAAATGAACATCATGATGAAGGAAATGAGTTTCATGGTGAAGGAAATAAGCATCATGATGAAGAAAATGTGCATCGTGATACCGAGAATATGCATCACTATGAAGAATATGAGCATTATGATAAAGAAAATGAGCATCATGATGAAGAAATTATGCATCTTGATGAATAAAATGAGCTTTATGATAAAGAAAATATGCATCATGATAAAAAAATAAGCATCATTATGAAGAAAATGAGCAACATAATGAAGAAAATGAGCATCTAGAAACATGCATCCTGATGAAGAAAATATGCATCATGAAAAAGAGAATGAGCATCATGATAAAGAAAATGAGCATCATGATGAAGAAAATTTGGATCATGATAAAGAAAATAAGAATCATGATGAAGAAAATGAGAATCATGATGAATAAAATATGCATCAAGATGAAGAAAATGAGCATCATGATGAAGAAATTGAGCATCATGATGAAGAAATCATAGTGAAGAAAATGAACATCATGATGAATAAATGAGCATCATGATGAAGAAAATGAGTATCGTGATGAAGAAAATATGCATCATGATGAAGAAAATATGTATCATGAAGAAGAAAATGAGCATCATAATGAAGAACATATGCATCATGATTAAGAAAATGATAATCGTGATGAAGGAAATGAGCATCATGATAAAGAAAATATGAATCATGATGAAGAAAATATGCATCATGGTGATGAAAATGAGCATCATGATGAAGAAAATCTGCATCATGATAATGAAAATATGCAACTTGATGAAAAAAAGAGGATCATGATGAAGAAAATAAGCATCTTGATGAAGAAAATATGCATCATGATGAAGCTCATGATGAAGAAAATATGCATCATGATGAAGAAAATTTGCATCATGATGAAGAAAATGAGAATCATGATGAAGAAAATATGCATCACGATGAAGAAAATGAGCATCATGATGAAGGAAATGAACATCATGATGAATGAAATGAGTTTCATGGTGAAGAAAATGAGCATCATGATGAAGAAAATGTGCATCGTGATACAGAAAATATGCATCACTATGAAGAATATGAGCATTATGATAAAGAAAATGAGCATCATGATGAAGAAATTATGCATCTTGATGAATAAAATGAGCTTTATGATGAAGAAAATATGCATCATGATAAAAAAATAAGCATCATTATGAAGAAAATGAGCAACATAATGAAGAAAATGAGCATCTAGAAATATGCATCCTGATGAAGAAATAGAGCATCATGATGAAGAAATCATAATGAAGAAAATGAGTATCATGATTAATAAATGAGCATCATGATGAAGAAAATGAGTATCATGATGAAGAAAATATGCATCATGATGAAGAAAATATGCATCATGAAGAAGAAAATGAGCATCATGATGAAGAACATATGCATCATGATTAAGAATATGAGCATCGTGATGAAGGAAATGAGCATCATGATGAAGAAAATATGCATCATGGTGATGAAAATGAGCATCATGATGAAGAAAATGATCATCATTATGAAGAAAATGTGCATCATGATGATGAAAATATGCATCTTGATGAAAAAAATGAGGATAATGATGAAGAAAATGAACCTCTTGATGAAGAAAATATGCATCATGATGAAGCTCATGATGAAGAAAATATATTTCATGATGAAGAAAATGAGCATCTTGATGAAAAATGATCATCATGAGGAAGAAAATATGCATCAAGATGAAGAAAATGAGCTTCATGATGAAGAAAATATGCATCATGATAAAGAAAATAAGCATCATGGTGATGGAAATTAGAATCATGATGAAAGAAATGAGAATCATGGTGAAGAAAATATGCATCATGATGAAGAAAATATGCATCATGATGAAGAAAATGAGAATCATGATGAAGAAAATGAGTATCAAGATGAAGAAAATGTGCATCGTGATAAAGAAAATATGCATCACTATGAAGAAAATATGCATCATGATGAATAAAATGAGCATCATGATGAAGAAAATATGGATCATGATAAAGAAAATAAGCATCATGATGAAGAAAATGAGCATCATGATGAATAAAATATGCATCAAGATGAATAAAATGAGCATCATGATGAATAAATTGATTATCATGATGAAAAAATGAGCATCATGATGAAAAAATGAGCATCATGATGAAGAAAATATGCATCATGATGAAGAAAATGAACATCATGATGAAGAAAGTGAGCATAATGATGAAGAAAATATGCATCATGATGAAGAAAATGAGCATCATGATGAAGGAAATGAGCATCACGATGAAGGAAATGAGCATCATGATGAAGGAAATGAGCATCATGATGAAGAAAATGTGCATAATGATGAATAAAATGTGTATCATGATGAATAAAATATGCATCATGATGAAGAAAATGAGCTTCATGACGAAGAAAATATGCATCTAGATAAAGAAAATGAGCATCATGATGAAGAAATTTAGAATCATGATGAAGAAATCATGATTAAAAAATGAAGTTTATGATTAACAAAATGAGCATCGTGATGAAGAAAATATGCATCATGATGAAGAAAATTTGCATCATGATGAAGAAAATGAGCATTATATTGAAGAAAATATGCATAATGATGAAGAAAAGGAGCATCATGATGAAGAAAATGAGAATCATAATGAAGAAAATATGCATCATGATGATGAAAATATACATCATGATGAAGAAAATATGCATCATGATGAAGCTCATGATGAAGAAAATATATATCTTGACGAAAAAATTAGCATCATGATGAAGAAAATATGCATCATGATGAAAAAAATATGCATCATCATGAAGAAAATGATCATGATGATGAAGAAAATGTGCATCATGATGAAGAAAATGAGCATCATGTTGAAAAAAAAGCATCTTGATGAAGAAAATGAGCATTATGATAAAGAATATATGCATAATGATGACGAAAATGTGCATCATGAAGAAGAAATTGAACATCATGATGATGAAAATATGTATCACAATGAAGAAAATGAGCATTGTGATGAAGAAAATTAGCATCATGATGAAGAAAATGAGCATCATGATGAAGAAAATATGCATTATGATGAAGAAAATGAGCATCATGATGATTGAAATTAGCATCATGATGAAGGAAATGAGAATCATGGTTAAGAAAATATGCATCATGATGAAGAAAATTTGCGTCATGATGAAGAAAATGAGAATCATAATGAAGAAAATATGCATCACGATGAAGAAAATGAGCATCATGATGAAGGAAATGAACATCATGATGAATGAAATGAGTTTCATGGTGAAGGAAATGAGCATCATGATGAAGAAAATGTGCATCGTGATACAGAAAATATGCATCACTATGAAGAATATGAGCATTATGATAAAGAAAATGAGCATCATGATGAAGAAATTATGCATCTTGATGAATAAAATGAGCTTTATGATGAAGAAAATATGCATCATGATAAAAAAATAAGCATCATTATGAAGAAAATGAGCAACATAATGAAGAAAATGAGCATCTAGAAATATGCATCCTGATGAAGAAATAGAGCTTCATGATGAAGAAATCATGATGAAGAAAATGAGTATCATGATTAATAAATGAGCATCATGATGAAGAAAATGAGTATCATGATGAAGAAAATATGCATCATAATGAAGAAAATATGCATCATGAAGAAGAAAATGAGCATCATGATGAAGAACATATGCATAATGATTAAGAATATGAGCATCGTGATGAAGGAAATGAGCATCATGATGAAGAAAATATGCATCATGGTGATGAAAATGAGCATCATGATGAAGAAAATGATCATCATTATGAAGAAAATGTGCATCATGATGATGAAAATATGCATCTTGATGAAAAAAATGAGGATAATGATGAAGAAAATGAACCTCTTGATGAAGAAAATATGCATCATGATGAAGCTCATGATGAAGAAAATATATTTCATGATGAAGAAAATGAGCATCTTGATGAAAAATGATCATCATGAGGAAGAAAATATGCATCAAGATGAAGAAAATGAGCTTCATGATGAAGAAAATATGCATCATGATAAAGAAAATAAGCATCATGGTGATGGAAATTAGAATCATGATGAAAGAAATGAGAATCATGGTGAAGAAAATATGCATCATGATGAATAAAATATGCATCATGATGAAGAAAATGAGAATCATGATGAAGAAAATATGGATCATGATGAAGGAAATGAACAACATGGTGAAGGAAATGAACATCATGTTGTAGAAAATGAGTATCAAGGTGAAGAAAATGTGCATCGTGAAAAAGAAAATATGCATCACTATGAAGAAAATATGCATCATTATGAAGAAATCAGGAGCATCATGATGAAGAAAATATGGATCAAGATAAAGAAAATAAGCGTCATGATGAAGAAATGAGCATCATGATGAAGAAATTGATTATCATGATGAAGAAATCGTGATGAAGAAAATGAGCATCATGATGAAGAAAATGTGCATCGTGATAAAGAAAATAAGAATCATGATGAAGAAAATGAGAATCATGATGAATAAAATATGCATCAAGATGAAGAAAATGAGCATCATGATGAAGAAATTGAGCATCATGATGAAGAAATCATAATGAAGAAAATGAGCATCATGATGAATAAATGAGCATCATGATGAAGAAAATGAGTATCGTGAGGAAGAAAATATGCATCATGATGAAGAAAATATGTATCATGAAGAAGAAAATGAGCATCATGATGAAGAACATATGCATCATGATTAAGAAAATGAGCATCGTGATGAAGGAAACGAGCATCATGATGAAGAAAATATGAATCATAATGAAGAAAATATGCATCATGGTGATGAAAATGAGCATCATGATGAAGAAAATGATCATCGTGATGAAGAAAATGTGCATCATGATGATGAAAATATGCATCTTGATGAAAAAAATGAGGGTCATGATGAAGAAAATGAGCATCTTGATGAAGAAAATATGCATCATGATGAATCTCTTGATGAAGAAAATATATACCATGATGAAGAAAATGAGCATCTTGATTAAAAATGAGCATCATGATTAAGAAAATATGCATCAAGATGAAGAAAATGAGCACCATAATGAAGAAAATGAGCATCATGTTGAAGAAAATGAGCATCATGAAAAAGAGAATGAGAGTCATGATAAAGAAAATGAGCATCATGTTGAAGAAAATATGGATCATGATAAAGAAAATAAGAATCATGATGAAGAAAATGAGCATCATGATGAAGAAAATAAGCATTATGATGAAGAAAATGAGCATCATGATGATTGAAATTAGCATCATTATGAAGGAAATGAGAATCATGGTGTAGAAATTATGCATCATGATGAAGAAAATTTGCATCATGATGAAGAAAATGAGAATCATGATGAAGAAAATATGCATCACGATGAAGAAAATGAGTATCATGATGAACGAAATGAACATCATGATGAAGGAAATGAGTTTCATGGTGAAGAAAATGAGCATCATGATACAGAAAATATGCATCACTATGAAGAAAATGAGCATTATGATGAAGAATATGAGCATCATGATGAAGAAAATATGCATCTTGATGAATAAAATGAGCTTTATGATGAAGAAAATATGCATCATGATAAAGAAAATAAGCATCATGATGAAGAAAATGAGCAACATAATGAAGAAAATGAGCGTCTTGAAATATGCATCCTAATGAAGAAAATATGCATCATGAAAAAGAGAATGAGCATCATGATAAAGAAAATGAGCATCATGATGTAGAAAATTTGGATCATGATAAAGAAAATAAGAATCATGATGAAGAAAATGAGAATCATGATGAATAAAATATGCATCAAGATGAAGAAAATGAGCATCATGATGAAGAAATTGAGCATCATGATGAAGAAATCATAATGAAGAAAATGAGCATCATGATGAATAAATGAGCATCATGATGAAGAAAATGTGTATCGTGAGGAAGAAAATATGCATCATGATGAAGAAAATATGCATCATGAAGAAGAAAATGAGCATCATGATGAAGAACATATGCATCATGATTAAGAAAATGAGCATCGTGATGAAGGAAACGAGCATCATGATGAAGAAAATATGAATCATAATGAAGAAAATATGCATCATGGTGATGAAAATGAGCATCATGATGAAGAAAATGATCATCATGATGAAGAAAATGTGCATCATGATAATGAAAATATGCATCTTGATGAAAAAAATGAGGGTCATGATGAAGAAAATGAGCATCTTGATGAAGAAAATATGCATCATGATGAATCTCTTGATGAAGAAAATATATACCATGATGAAGAAAATGAGCATCTTGATGAAAAAATGAGCATCATGATTAAGAAAATATGCATCAAGATGAAGAAAATGAGCTTCATAATGAAGAAAATATGCATCATGATAAAGAAAATAAGCATCATGTTGATGAAAATTAGAATCATGATGAAAGAAATGAGAATCATGGTGAAGAAAATATGCATCATGATGAAGAAAATACGCATCATGATGAAGAAAATGAGAATCATAATGAAGAAAATATGCATCATGATGAAGGAAATGAACATCATGGTGAAGGAAATGAGCATCATGTTGTAGAAAATGAGTATCAAGATGAAGAAAATGAGCATTGTGATAAGGAAAATATGCCTCACTATGAAGAAAATATGCATCATGATGAAGAAACTGAGCATCATGATGAAGAAAATATGAATCATGATAAAGAAAATAAGCATCATGATGAAGAAAATAAGTATCATGATTAATAAAATATGCATCAAGATGAAGAAAATGAGCATCATCATGAAGAAATTGATTATCATGATGAAGAAATTATGATTAAGAAAATGAGCATCATGATGAATAAAATGAGCATCAAGATGAAGAAAATGTGCATCGTGTTAAAGAAAATATGCATCACTAAGAAGAAAATGTGCATTATGATGAAGAAATTGATTATCATGATGAAGAAATCATGATGAAGAAAATGAGCATCATGATAAAGAAAATGAGCATCAAGATGAAGAAAATGTGCATTATGATGAAGAAAATGAGCACCATGATGAAGAAAATATGCATCTTGATGAATAAAATGAGCTTCATGATGAAGAAAATATGCATCATGTTAAAGAAAATAAGCATCATGATGAAAAAAAATATGCATCATGAAAAAGAGAATGAGCTTCGTGATAAAGAAAATGAGCATCATGATGAAGAAAATATGGATCATGATAAATAAAATAAGAATCATGATGAAGAAAATGAGCATCGTGATGAATAAAATATGCATCAAGATGAAGAAAATGAGCATCATGATGAATAAATTGAGCATCATGATGAAGAAATCATAATGAAGAAAATGATCATCATGATGAAAGAATAAACATCATCATGATGAAGAAAATGAATATAGTGATGAAGAAAATATGCATCATGATTAAGAAAATATGCATCATGAAGAAGAAAATGAACATCATGATGAAGAACATATGCATCATGATTAAGAAAAAGAGCATTGTGATGAAGGAAATGAGCATAATGATGAAAAACATACGAATCATGATGAAGAAAATATGCATCATGGTGATAAAAATGAGCATCATGATGAAGAAAATGATCATCATGATGAAGAAAATGTGCATCATGATGATGAAAATATACATCTTAATATAAATAATGAGGATAATGATTAAAAAAATGAGCATCTTGATGAAGAAAGTATGCATCATGATGAAGCTCATGATGAAGAAAATATATATCTTGATGAAGAAAATGAGCATCTTGATGAAAAAATGAGCATCATGATAAAGAAAATATGCTTCAAGATGAATAAAATGAGCATCATGATGAATAAATTGAGCATCATGATGAAGATAATGAGCATCATGTTGAAGAAAATGGGCATCGTGATGAAGAAAATATGCCTCATGATGAAGAAAATATGCATCATGATTAAGAAAATATGCATCATGATAAAAAAAAAGAGCATCATGATGAAGAAATTGAGCACCATGATGAAGAAAATGAGCATCATGAAAAATAAAATGAGCATCATGATGAAGAAAATGAGCATCATGATGTAGAAAATATGCACCATGATGAAGAAAATATGCATCATGATAAAGAAAATAAGAATCATGACATCATGATGAAGAAAATGAGCATCGTGATGAATAAAATATGCATCGTGATGAAGAAAATGAGCATCATGATGAAAAATATGCATCATGATTAATAATATGAGCATCATGATGAAGAAAATGAGCACCATGTTGAAGAAAATATGCATCCTGATAAAGAAAATGAGCATCATGATGAAGAAATTGAGTATCATGAAAAATAAAATAAGCGTCATGATGAAGAAAATGAACATCATGATGTAGAAAATATGCTTCATGATGAAGAAAATATGCTTCATGATAAAGAAAATAACCATCGTGAGATCATGATGAATAAAATGAGCATAATGATGAATAAAATATGCATCGTGATGAAGAAATGAGCAACATGATGAAGAAAATATGCATCAAGATGAAGAAATGAGCATCATGATGAAGAAATTGAGCATCATGATGAAGAAAATGAGAATCGTGATGAAGAAAATGAGCATCGCGATGAAGAAAATGTGCATCATGATGAAAAAAATATGCATCATGATTAAGAAAATAAGTATCGTGATGAGGAAAGTGAGCATCATGATGAAAGAAATGAGCATCATGATGAAGGAAATGAGAATCATGATGAATAAAATATGAATCATGATGAACAAAATATGAATCATGATGAAGAAAATGAGCATCATGATGAAGAAAATATGCATCATAATGACGAAAATGAAAATCATGATGAGAAAAATGTGCATCATGATGAAGAAAATATGCATCATGATAAAGAAAATAAGCATCTTGATGAAAAAAATGAGCATCATGATGAACAAAATGAGAATCTTGTTGAAGAAAATATGCATCATGATGAAGAAAATAAGCTTCTTGATGAAGAAATTGATCATCATGAATAAGAAAATGAACATCATGATGAAGTAAATGAGCTTCATGATGAAGAAAATATGCATCATGATAAAGAAAATGAGCATCATGATGAAGAAAATAAGCATCAGGATAAAGAAAAAGAGCATCATGATGAAAAAATTGAGCATCATGATGAAGAAAATGAGAATCTTGATGAATAAAATATGCATCATGATGAAGAAAATATGCATCATAAAAATAAAATGAGCGTCATGATGAAGAAAATGAGCATCATGATGAATAAATCATGATGAAGAAAATGAACATCATGATGAAGAAAATGGGCATCATGATGAAGATAATGAGCATCGTGATGAAGAAAATATGCATCATGATGAAAAAAATATGCATCATAATGAATAAAATGAGCATCATGATGAAGAACTTATGCATCATGATTAAGAAAATATTCATTATTATAAAGAAAATAACCATCGTGACATCATGATGAATAAAATGAGCATAATGATGTATAAAATATGAATCGTGATGAAGAAAATGAGCATCATCATGTAGAAAATATGCATCAAGATGAAGAAATTGAGCATCATGATGAAGAAAATGAACATCATGATGAAGAAAAATGATCATCGTGATGAAAAGAATAGGCATCATGATAAAAAAAATATACATCATGATTAAGAAAATGAGCATCATGATAAAGAACATATACATCATGATTAAAAAAATGAGTATCTTGATGAGGAAAGTGAGCATCATGATAAAGGAAATGAGCATCATGATGAAGGAAATGAGAATCATGATAAACAAAATATGAATTATGATGAAGAAAATATTCATCATGATGACGAAAATGAAAATCATGATTAGGAAAATCTGCATCATGATGAAGAAAATATGCATCATGATAAAGAAAATGAGCATCTTGATGAAAAAAAATAAGCATCATGATGAATAAAATGAAAATCTTGATGAAGAAAATATGCATCGTGATGAAGAAAATGAGCATCATGATGAAGAAATTGAGCATCATGATAAAGAAAATGAGCAGCATGATGAAGAAAATGAGCTTCATGATGAAGAAAATATGCCTCATGATGAAGAAAATGAGCATCATGATGAAGAAAATAAGCATCAGGATAAAGAAAAAGAGCATCATGATGAAGAAATTGAGCACCGTGATGAAGAAAATGAGCATCTTGATGAATAAAATACGCATCATGAGGAAGAAAATTTGCATAATGAAAAATAAAATGAGCGTTATGATGAAGAAAATGAGCATCGTGACGTAAAAAATATACATCATGATAAAGAAAATATGCATCATGATAAAGAAAATGAGCATCATGATGAAGAAAATATGCATCGAGATGAAGAAAATGAGCATCATGATGAAGAAATTGAGCATCATGATGAAGAAAGTGAGCCTCATGATGTAGGAAATGAGCTTCATGATGTAGGAAATGAGCTTCATGATGTAGGAAATGAGCATCGCGATGAGGAAAATAAGGCTCATGATGTAGGAAATGAGCTTCATGATGATGAATATATGCATCATGATGAAGAAAATATCCATCTTGATGTAGAAAATGAGCATCACGATGAAGGAAATGAGCACCATGTTGAAGAAAATGAACATCAGGATGAAGAAAATGTACAACATGATAACGAAAATATATATCATGATGAAGAAAATGAGCATCATGATGAAGAAATTGAGCATCATGATGAAGAAAATGAGCATCATGTTGAAGAAAATGGGCATCGTGATGAAGAAAATATGCATCATGATGAAGAAAATGAGCATTTTTATGAAAAAAATATGCATCATGATTAAAAAAATGAGCATCGTGATGAAAAAATGAGCATCATAATGAAGAAAATATGCATCAGGATAAAGAAAAAGAGCATCATGATGAAGAAATTGAGCACCATGATGAAGAAAATGAGCATCTTGATGAATAAAATATGAATCATGAAAAATAAAATGAGCGTCATGATGAAGAAAAAATGAGCATCATGATGTAGAAAATATGCTTCATGATTAAGAAAATATGCATCATGTTAAAGAAAATAACCATCGTGACATCATGATGAATAAAATGAGCATGATGATGAATAAAATATGCAACGTGATGAAGAAAATGAAAATCATAATGAAGAAAATGTGCATCAAGATGAAGAAAATGAGCATTATGATGAAGAAATTGAGCATCATGATGAAGAAATCATGATGAAGAAAATAGCATCATGATGACGAAAATGAGCATCGTGATGAAGAAAATATGCATCATGATGAAAAAAATATGCATCATGATGAAGAAAATGAGCATCATGATGAAGAACATATGCATCATGATTAAGAAAATGAGTATCGTGATGAGAAAAGTGAACGTCATGATGAAAGAAATGAGCATCATGATGAAGGAAATGAGGATCATGATGAAGAAAATATGAATCATGATGAAGAAAATTATCATCATGATGAAGAAAATATGCATCATGATGACGAAAATAAAAATCAAGATGAGGAAAATGTGCATCATGATGTAGAAAATATGCTTCATGATAATGAAAATAAGCATTTTGATGAAAAAAATTAGCAACATGATGAATAAAATGAGCATCTTGATTAAGAAAATGAGCATCATGATGAAGAAATTGAGAATCATGATGAAGGAAATGAGCTTCATGATGAAGACAATATGCATCATGATGAAGAAAATGAGCATCATTATGAAGAAAATATGCATCTTGATGTAGAAAATGAGCAACATGATGAAGAAAATAAGCATCATGTTGAAGAAAATGAGCATCATGATGAATAAAATATGCATCATGATGAAAAAAATGAGCATCATGATTAAGAATATATGCAACATGATTAAGAAGAAAATGAGCATCGTGATGAAGAAAATGACCATCATGATGAAGAAAATATGCATCAGGATAAAGAAAAAGAGCATCATGATGAAGAAATTGAGCACCATGAAGAAGAAAATGAGAATCCTGATGAATAAAATATGCATCGTGATGAAGAAAATATGCATCATGATAAAGAAAATAAGCATCTTGATGAAAAAAAATGAGAATCATGATGAATAAAATGAAAATCTCGATGAAGAAAATATGCATCGTGATGAAGAAAATGAGCATCATGATGAAGAAATTGAGCATCATGATAAAGAAAATGAGCATCATGATGAAGAAAATGAGCTTCATGATGAATAAAATATGCCTCATGATGAAGAAAATGAGCATCATGATGAAGAAATTGAGCACCATGATGAAGAAAATGAGCATCTTGATGAATAAAATATGCATCATGATGAATAAAATTTGCATAATGAAAAATAAAATGAGCGTCATGATGAAGAAAATGAGCATCGTGATGTAAAAAATATGCATCATGATGATGAAAATATGCATCATGATAAAGAAAATGAGCATCATGATGAAGAAAATATGCATCAAGATGAAGAAAATGAGCATCATGATGAAGAAATTGAGCATCATGATGAAGAAAGTGAGCATCATGATGTAGGAAATGAGCTTCATGATGTAGGAAATGAGCATCGCGATGAGGAAAGTGAGCATCATGATGTAGGAAATGAGCTTCATGATGATGAATATACGCATCATGATGGAGAAAATATACATCTTGATGTAGAAAATGAGCATCACGATGAAGGAAATGAGCACCATGTTGAAGAAAATGAACATCGGGATGAAGAAAATGTACAACATGATAACGAAAATATACATCATGATGAAGAAAATGAGCATCATGATGAAAAAATTGAGCATCATGATGAAGAAATCATGATGAAGAAAATGGGCATTTTTATGAAAAAAATATGCATCATGATTATGAAAATGAGCATCGTGATGAAAAAATGAGCATCATGATGATGAAAATATGCATAAGGATAAAAACAAAGAACATCATGATGAAGAAATTGAGCACCATGATGAAGAAAATGAGCATCTTGATGAATAAAATATGCATCATGAAAAATAAAATGAGCATCATGATGAAGAAAATGAGCATCATGATGTAGAAAATATGCTTCATGATTAATAAAATATGCATCATGTTAAAGAAAATAACCATCGTGACATCATGATGAATAAAATGAGCATGATGATGAATAAAATATGCATCGTGATGAAGAAAATGAAAATCATGATGAAGAAAATGTGCATCAAGATGAAGAAAATGAGCATTATGATGAAGAAATTGAGCATCATGATGAAGAAATCATGATGAAAAAAATAGCATCATGATGAAGAAAATGAGCATCGTGATGAAGAAAATATGCATCATGATGAAAAAAATATGCATCATGATGAAGAAAATGAGCATTTTGATGAAGAACATATGCATCATGATTAAGAAAATGAGTATCGTGATGAGGAAAGTGAACGTCTTGATGAAGGAAATGAGCATCACGATGAAGGAAATGAGGATCATGATGAACAAAATATGAATCATGATGAAGAAAATGAATAACATGATGAAGAAAATGAGCATCATGTTGAAGAAAATGGACATCATGATGAAGAAAATGAGCAGCATGATGAAAAAATGAGCATCAAGATGAATAATATATGCTACATGATTAAGAAGAAAATGAGCATCGTGATTAAGAAAATGAGCATCATGATGAAGAAATTGAGCACCATGAAGAAGAAAATGAGAATCTTAATAAATAAAATATGCATCGTGATGAAGAAAACATGCATCATGAAAAATAAAATGAGTGCCATGTTGAAGAAAATGAGCATTAATGATGAAGGAAATCTGTATCATGATCAAGGAAATGAGCATCAAGATGAACGAAATGATCATCATGATGTAGAAAATGAGCATCATGATGATGGAAATGAGAATCATGATGAAAATAAATGAGCATCATGATGATGGAAATGAGCTTCATGATGTGGAAATAAGCATCATTGTGAAGTAAACTTGACTCAAGATGCTGGAAATGAGTATAATTATATATGAAATGCGCATCATGAAGAAAATGAACCTCTTGATGAAGAAAATATGCATCATGATGAAGCTCATGATGAAGAAAATATATTTCATGATGAAGAAAATAAGCATCTTGATGAAAAATGAGCATCATGAGGAAGAAAATATGCATCAAGATGTAGAAAATGAGCTTCATGATGATAAAAATATGCAACATGATAAAGAAAATAAGCATCATGGTGATGGAAATTAGAATCATGATGAAAGAAATGAGAATCATGGTGAAGAAAATATGCATCATGATGAATAAAATATGCATCATGATGAAGAAAATGAGAATCATGATGAAGAAAATATGGATCATGATGAAGGAAATGAACAACATGGTGAAGGAAATGAACATCATGTTGTAGAAAATGAGTATCAAGGTGAAGAAAATGTGCATCGTGAAAAAGAAAATATGCATCACTATGAAGAAAATATGCATCATGATGAAGAAATCAGGAGCATCATGATGAAGAAAATATGGATCATGATAAAGAAAATAAGCGTCATGATGAAGAAATGAGCATCATGATGAAGAAATTGATTATCACGATGAAGAAATCGTGATGAAGAAAATGAGCATCATGATGAAGAAAATGTGCATCGTGATAAAGAAAATAAGAATCATGATGAAGAAAATGAAAATCATGATGAATAAAATATGCATCAAGATGAAGAAAATGAGTATCATGATGAAGAAATTGAGCATCATGATGAAGAAATCATAATGAAGAAAATGAGCATCATGATGAAGGAAATGAACAACATGGTGAAGGAAATGAGCATCATGTTGTAGAAAATGAGTATCAAGGTGAAGAAAATGTGCATCGTGAAAAAGAAAATATGCATCACTATGAAGAAAATATGCATCATGATGAAGAAATCAGGAGCATCATGATGAAGAAAATATGGATCATTTTAAAGAAAATAAGCATCATGATGAAGAAAATGAGCATTATGATGAACAAAATATGCATCGAGATGAAGAAAATGAGCATCATGATGAAGAAATTGATTATCATGATGAAGAAATCGTGATGAAGAAAATGAGCATCATGATGAAGAAAATGTGCATCGTGATAAAGAAAATATGCATCACTACGAAGAAAATGAGCATTATGATGAAGAAAATGAGCACCCTGATGAAGAAAATATGAATCTTCATGAATAAAATGAGCTTCATGATGAAGAAAATATGCATCATGATAAAGAAAATAAGCATTATGATGAAGAAAATGAGCACCATAATGAAGAAAATGAGCATCATGTTGAAGAAAATGAGCATCATGAAAAAGAGAATGAGAGTCATGATAAAGAAAATGAGCATCATGTTGAAGAAAATATGGATCGTGATAAAGAAAATAAGAATCGTGATGAAGAAAATGAGCATCATGATGAAGAAAATGAGCATCATGATAAAGAAAATAAGCATTATGATGAAGAAAATGAGCATCATGATGATTGAAATTAGCATCATTATGAAGGAAATGAGAATCATGGTGTAGAAAATATGCATCATGATGAAGAAAATTTGCATCATGATGAAGAAAATGAGAATCATGATGAAGAAAATATGCATCACGATGAAGAAAATGAGCATCATGATGAAGGAAATGAACATCATGATGAAGGAAATGAGTATCATGGTGATGGAAATGAGCATCATGATGAAGAAAATGTGCATCGTGATACAGAAAATATGCATCACTATGAAGAAAATGAGCACTATGATGAAGAATATGAGCATCATGATGAAGAAAATATGCATCTTGATGAATAAAATGAGCTTTATGATGAAGAAAATATGCATCATGATAAAGAAAATAAGCATCATGATGAAGAAAATGAGCAACATAATGAAGAAAATGATCATCTTGAAATATGCATCCTAATGAAGAAAATATGCATCATGAAAAAGAGAATGAGCATCATGATAAAGAAAATGAGCATCATGATGAAGAAAATTTGGATCATGATAAAGAAAATAAGAATCATGATGAAGAAAATGAGAATCATGAGGAATAAATATGCATCAAGATGAAGAAAATGAGCATCATGATGAAGAAATTGAGCATCATGATGAAGAAATCATAATGAAGAAAATGAGCATCATGATGAATAAATGAGCATCATGATGAAGAAAATGAGTATCGTGATGAAGAAAATATGCATCATGATGAAGGAAATATGCATCATGATGAAGAAAATGAGCATCATGATGAAGGAAATGAGCATCACGATGAAGGAAATGAGCATCATGATGAAGGAAATGAGCATCATGATGAAGAAAACGTGCATAATGATGAATAAAATGTGCATCATGATGAATAAAATATGCATCATGATGAAGAAAATGAGCTTCATGATGAAGAAAATATGCATCTAGATAAAGAAAATGAGCATCATGATGAAGAAATTTAGAATCATGATGAAGAAATCATGATTAAAAAATGAAGTTTATGATTAACAAAATGAGCATCGTGATGAAGAAAATATGCATCATGATGAAGAAAATATGCATCATGATGAAGAAAATGAGCATTATATTGAAGAAATTATGCATAATGATGAAGAAAAGGAGCATCATGATGAAGAAAATGAGAATCATAATGAAGAAAATATGCATCATGATGATGAAAATATACATCATGATGAAGAAAATATGCATCATGATGAAGCTCATGATGAAGAAAATATATATCTTGACGAAAAAAATTAGCATCATGATGAAGAAAATATGCATCATGATGAAAAAAATATGCATCATCATGAAGAAAATGATCATGATGATGAAGAAAATGTGCATCATGATGAAGAAAATGAGCATCATGTTGAAAAAAAAAGCATCTTGATGAAGAAAATAAGCATTATGATAAAGAATATATGCATAACGATGAAGAAAATGAGCATCATGAAGAAGAAATTGAACATCATGATGATGAAAATATGTATCATAATGAAGAAAATGAGCATTGTGATGAAGAAAATTAGCATCATGATGAAGAAAATAAGCATCATGATGAAGAAAATATGCATTATGATGAAGAAAATGAGCATCATGATGATTGAAATTAGCATCATGATGAAGGAAATGAGAATCATGGTTAAGAAAATATACATCATGATGAAGAAAATTTGCCTCATGATGAAGAAAATGAGAATCATGATGAAGAAAATATGCATCACGATGAAGAAAATGAGCATCATGATGAAGGAAATGAACATCATGATGAATGAAATGAGTTTCATGGTGAAGGAAATGAGCATCATGATGAAGAAAATGTGCATCGTGACACAGAAAATATGCATCACTATGAAGAATATGAGCATTATGATAAAGAAAATGAGCATCATGATGAAGAAATTATGCATCGTGATGAATAATATGAGCTTTATGATGAAGAAAATATGCATCATGATAAAAAAAAATAAGCATCATTATGAAGAAAATGAGCAACATAATCAAGAAAATGAGCATCTAGAAATATGCATCCTGATGAAAAATAGAGCATCATGATGAAGAAATCATAATGAAGAAAATGAGTATCATGATGAATAAATGAGCATCATGATGAAGAAAATGAGTATCATGATGAAGAAAATATGCATCATGATGAAGAAAATATGCATCATGAAGAAGAAAATGAGCATCATGATGAAGAACATATGCATCATGATTAAGAATATGAGCATCGTGATGAAGGAAATGAGCATCAAGATGAAGAAAATATGCATCATGGTGATGAAAATGAGCATCATGATGAAGAAAATGATCATCATTATGAAGAAAATGTGCATCATGATGAATAAAATATGCATCATGATGAAGAAAATGAGAATCATGATGAAGAAAATATGCATCATGATGAAGGAAATGAACAACATGTTGAAGGAAATGAGCATCATGTTGTAGAAAATGTGTATCATGGTGAAGAAAATGTGCATCGTGAAAAAGAAAATATGCATCACTATGAAGAAAATATGCATCATGATGAAGAAATCAGGAGCATCATTATGAAGAAAATATGGATCATGATAAAGAAAATAAGCATCATGATGAAGAAAATGAGCATCTTGATGAATAAAATATGCATCGAGATGAAGAAAATGAGCATCATGATGAAGAAATTGATTATCATGATGAAGAAACCGTGATGAAGAAAATGAGCATCATGATGAAGAAAATGTGCATCGTGATAAAGAAAATATGCATCACTAGGAAGAAAATGAGCATTATGATGAAGAAAATATGAATCTTCATGAATAAAATGAGCTTCATGATGAAGAAAATATGCATCATGATAAAGAAAATAAGCATTATGATGAAGAAAACGAGCACCATAATGAAGAAAATGAGCATTATGTTGAAGAAAATTAGCATCATGAAAAAGATAATGAGAGTGATGATAAAGAAAATGAGCATCATGTTGAAGAAAATATGGATCATGATAAAGAAATTAGAATCATGATGAAGAAAATGAGCATCATGATGAAGAAAATGAGCATCATGATGAAGAAAATAAGCATTATGATGAAGAAAATGAGCATCATGATGATTGAAATTAGCATCATTATGAAGGAAATGAGAATCATGGTGTAGAAATTATGCATCATGATGAAGAAAATTTGCATCATGATGAAGAAAATGAGAATCATGATGAAGAAAATATGCATCACGATGAAGAAAATGAGTATCATGATTAAGGAAATGAACATCATGATGAAGGAAATGAGTTTCATGGTGAAGGAAATGAGCATCATGATACAGAAAATATGCATCACTATGAAGAAAATGAGCATTATGATGAAGAATATGAGCATCATGATGAAGAAAATATGCATCTTGATGAATAAAATGAGCTTTATGATGAAGAAAATATGCATCATGATAAAGAAAATAAGCATCATGATGAAGAAAATGAGCAACATAATGAAGAAAATGAGCGTCTTGAAATATGCATCCTAATGAAGAAAATATGCATCATGAAAAAGATAATGAGCATCATGATAAAGAAAATGAGCATAATGATGAAGAAAATTTGGATCATGATAAAGAAAATAAGAATCATGATGAAGAAAATGAGAATCATGATGAATAAAATATGCATCAAGATGAAGAAAATGAGCATCATGATGAAGAAATTGAGCATCATGATGAAGAAATCATAACGAAGAAAATGAGCATCATGATGAATAAATGAGCATCATGATGAAGAAAATGAGTATCGTGAGGAAGAAAATATGCATCATGATGAAGAAAATATGCATCATGAAGAAGAAAATGAACATCATGATGAAGAACATATGCATCATGATTAAGAAAATGAGCATCGTGATGAAGGAAACGAGCATCATGATGAAGAAAATATGAATCATAATGAAGAAAATATGCATCATGGTGATGAAAATGAGCATCATGATGAAGAAAATGATCATCATGATGAAGAAAATGTGCATCATGATGATGAAAATATGCATCTTGATGAAAAAAATGAGGGTCATGATGAAGAAAATGAGCATCTTGATTAAGAAAATATGCATCATGATGAATCTCTTGATGAAGAAAATATATACAATGATGAAGAAAATGAGCATCTTGATGAAAAAATGAGCATCATGATTAAGAAAATATGCATCAAGATGAAGAAAATGAGCACCATAATGTAGAAAATGAGCATCATGTTGAAGAAAATGAGCATCATGAAAAAGAGAATGAGAGTCATGATAAAGAAAATGAGCATCATGTTGAAGAAAATATGGATCATGATAAAGAAAATAAGAATCATGATAAGAAAATGAGCATCATGATGAAGAAAATGAGCATCATGATGAAGAAAATAAGCATTATGATGAAGAAAATGAGCATCATGATGATTGAAATTAGCATCATTATGAAGGAAATGAGAATCATGGTGTAGAAATTATGCATCATGATGAAGAAAATTTGCATCATGATGAAGAAAATGAGAATCATGATGAAGAAAATATGCATCACGATGAAGAAAATTAGTATCATGATGAAGGAAATGAACATCATGATGAAGGAAATGAGTTTCATGGTGAAGGAAATGAGCATCATGATACAGAAAATATGCATCACTATGAAGAAAATGAGCATTATGATGAAGAATATGAGCATCATGATGAAGAAAATATGCATCTTGATGAATAAAATGAGCTTTATGATGAAGAAAATATGCATCATGATAAATAAAATAAGCATCATGATGAAGAAAATGAGCAACATAATGAAGAAAATGAGCGTCTTGAAATATGCATCCTAATGAAGAAAATATGCATCATGAAAAAGAGAATGAGCATCATGATAAAGAAAATGAGCATCATGATGAAGAAAATTTGGATCATGATAAAGAAAATAAGAATCATGATGAAGAAAATGAGAATCATGATGAATAAAATATGCATCAAGATGAAGAAAATGAGCATCATGATGAAGAAATTGAGCATCATGATGAAGAAATCATAATGAAGAAAATGAGCATCATGATGAATAAATGAGCATCATGATGAAGAAAATGAGTATCGTGAGGAAGAAAATATGCATCATGATGAAGAAAATATGCATCATGAAGAAGAAAATGAGCATCATGATGAAGAACATATGCATCATGATTAAGAAAATGAGCATCGTGATGAAGGAAACGAGCATCATGATGAAGAAAATATGAATAATAATGAAGAAAATATGCATCATGGTGATGAAAATGAGCATCATGATAAAGAAAATGATCATCGTGATGAAGAAAATGTGCATCATGATGATGAAAATATGCATCTTGTTGAAAACAATGAGGGTCATGATGAAGAAAATGAGCATCTTGATGAAGAAAATATGCATCATGATGAATCTCTTGATGAAGAAAATATATACCATGATGAAGAAAATGAGCATCTTGATGAAAAAATGAGCATCATGATTAAGAAAATATGCATCAAGATGAAGAAAATGAGCACCATAATGAAGAAAATGAGCATCATGTTGAAGAAAATGAGCATCATGAAAAAGAGAATGAGAGTCATGATAAAGAAAATGAGCATCATGTTGAAGAAAATATGGATCATGATAAAGAAAATAAGAATCATGATGAAGAAAATGAGCATCACGATGAAGAAAATGAGCATCATGATGAAGAAAATAAGCATTATGATGAAGAAAATGAGCATCATGATGATTGAAATTAGCATCATTATGAAGGAAATGAGAATCATGGTGTAGAAATTATGCATCATGATGAAGAAAATTTGCATCATGATGAAGAAAATGAGAATCATGATGAAGAAAATATGCATCACGATGAAGAAAATGAGTATCATGATGAAGGAAATGAACATCATGATGAAGGAAATGAGTTTCATGGTGAAGGAAATGAGCATCATGATACAGAAAATATGCATCACTATGAAGAAAATGAGCATTATGATGAAGAATATGAGCATCATGATGAAGAAAATATGCATCTTGATGAATAAAATGAGCTTTATGATGAAGAAAATATGCATCATGATAAATAAAATAAGCATCATGATGAAGAAAATGAGCAACATAATGAAGAAAATGAGCGTCTTGAAATATGCATCCTAATGAAGAAAATATGCATCATGAAAAAGAGAATGAGCATCATGATAAAGAAAATGAGCATCATGATGAAGAAAATTTGGATCATGATAAAGAAAATAAGAATCATGATGAAGAAAATGAGAATCATGATGAATAAAATATGCATCAAGATGAAGAAAATGAGCATCATGATGAAGAAATTGAGCATCATGATGAAGAAATCATAATGAAGAAAATGAGCATCATGATGAATAAATGAGCATCATGATGAAGAAAATGAGTATCGTGAGGAAGAAAATATGCATCATGATGAAGAAAATATGCATCATGAAGAAGAAAATGAGCATCATGATGAAGAACATATGCATCATGATTAAGAAAATGAGCATCGTGATGAAGGAAACGAGCATCATGATGAAGAAAATATGAATAATAATGAAGAAAATATGCATCATGGTGATGAAAATGAGCATCATGATAAAGAAAATGATCATCGTGATGAAGAAAATGTGCATCATGATGATGAAAATATGCATCTTGTTGAAAAAAATGAGGGTCATGATGAAGAAAATGAGCATCTTGATGAAGAAAATATGCATCATGATGAATCTCTTGATGAAGAAAATATATACCATGATGAAGAAAATGAGCATCTTGATGAAAAAATGAGCATCATGATTAAGAAAATATGCATCAAGATGAAGAAAATGAGCACCATAATGAAGAAAATGAGCATCATGTTGAAGAAAATGAGCATCATGAAAAAGAGAATGAGAGTCATGATAAAGAAAATGAGCATCATGTTAAAGAAAATATGGATCATGATAAAGAAAATAAGAATCATGATGAAGAAAATGAGCATCACGATGAAGAAAATGAGCATCATGATGAAGAAAATAAGCATTATGATGAAGAAAATGAGCATCATGATGATTGAAATTAGCATCATTATGAAGGAAATGAGAATCATGGTGTAGAAATTATGCATCATGATGAAGAAAATTTGCATCATGATGAAGAAAATGAGAATCATGATGAAGAAAATATGCATCACGATGAAGAAAATGAGTATCATGATTAAGGAAATGAACATCATGATGAAGGAAATGAGTTTCATGGTGAAGGAAATGAGCATCATGATACAGAAAATATGCATCACTATGAAGAAAATGAGCATTATGATGAAGAATATGAGCATCATGATGAAGAAAATATGCATCTTGATGAATAAAATGAGCTTTATGATGAAGAAAATATGCATCATGATAAAGAAAATAAGCATCATGATGAAGAAAATGAGCAACATAATGAAGAAAATGAGCGTCTTGAAATATGCATCCTAATGAAGAAAATATGCATCATGAAAAAGAGAATGAGCATCATGATAAAGAAAATGAGCATCATGATGAAGAAAATTTGGATCTTGATAAAGAAAATAAGAATCATGATGAAGAAAATGAGAATCATGATGAATAAAATATGCATCAAGATGAAGAAAATGAGCATCATGATGAAGAAATTGAGCATCATGATGAAGAAATCATAATGAAGAAAATGAGCATCATGATGAATAAATAAGCATCATGATGAAGAAAATGAGTATCGTGAGGAAGAAAATATGCATCATGATGAAGAAAATATGCATTATGAAGAAGAAAATGAGCATCATGATGAAGAACATATGCATCATGATTAAGAAAATGAGCATGTTGATGAAGGAAACGAGCATCATGATGAAGAAAATATGAATCATAATGAAGAAAATATGCATCATGGTGATGAAAATGAGCATCATGATGAAGAAAATGATCATCATGATGAAGAAAATGTGCATCATGATGATGAAAATATGCATCTTGATGAAAAAAATGAGGGTCATGTTGAAGAAAATGAGCATCTTGATGAAGAAAATATGCATCATGATGAATCTCTTGATGAAGAAAATGAGCATCTTGATGAAAAAATGAGCATCATGATTAAGAAAATATGCATCAAGATGAAGAAAATGAGCTTCATAATGAAGAAAATATGCATCATGATAAAGAAAATAGCATCATGTTGATGAAAATTAGAATCATGATGAAAGAAATGAGAATCATGGTGAAGAAAATATGCATCATGACGAAGAAAATACGCATCATGATGAAGAAAATGAGAATCATAATGAAGAAAATATGCATCATGATGAAGGAAATGAACATCATGGTGAAGGAAATGAGCATCATGTTGTAGAAAATGCGTATCAAGATGAAGAAAATGCGCATTGTGATAAAGAAAATATGCCTCACTATGAAGAAAATATGCATCATGATGAAGAAACTGAGCATCATGATGAAGAAAATATGGATCATGATAAAAAAAATAAGCATCATGATGAAGAAAATAAGTATCATGATTAATAAAATATGCATCAAGATGAAGAAAATGAGCATAATCATGAAGAAATTGATTATCATGATGAAGAAATCATGATTAAGAAAATGAGCATCATGATGAAGAAAATGAGCATCAAGATGAAGAAAATGTGCATCGTGTTAAAGAAAATATGCATCACTATGAAGAAAATGTGCATTATGATGAAGAAATTGATTATCATGATGAAGAAAATGAGCATCATGATAAAGAAAATGAGCATCAAGATGAAGAAAATGTGCATTATGATGAAGAAAATGAGCACCATGATGAAGAAAATATGCATCTTGATGAATAAAATGAGCTTCATGATGAAGAAAATATGCATCATGTTAAAGAAAATAAGCATCATGATGAAAAAAATATGCATCATGAAATAGAGAATGAGCTTCGTGATAAAGAAAATGAGCATCATGATGAAGAAAATATGGATCATGATAAATAAAATAAGAATCATGATGAAGAAAATGTGCATCGTGATGAATAAAATATGCATCAAGATGAAGAAAATGTGCATCATGATGAATAAATTGAGCATCATGATGAAGAAATCATAATGAAAAAAATGAGCATCATGATGAAAGAATAAACATCATCATGATGAAGAAAATGAGTATAGTGATGAAGAAAATATGCATCATGATTAAGAAAATATGCATCATGAAGAAGAAAATGAACATCATGATGAAGAACATATGCATCATGATTAAGAAAAAGAGCATTGTGATGAAGGAAATGAGCATAATGATGAAAAACATACGAATCATGATGAAGAAAATATGCATCATGGTGATAAAAATGAGCATCAAGATGAAGAAAATGATCATCATGATGAAGAAAATGTGCATCATGATGATGAAAATATGCATCTTAATGTAAATAATGAGGATAATGATTAAGAAAATGAGCATCTTGATGAAGAAAATATGCATCATGATGAAGCTCATGATGAAGAAAATATATATCTTGATGAAGAAAATGAGCATCTTGATGAAAAAAATGAGCATCATGATAAAGAAAATATGCTTCAAGATGAAGAAAATGAGCATCATGATGAAGAAATTGAGCATCATGATGAAGATAATGAGCATCATGTTGAAGAAAATGGGCGTCGTGATGAAGAAAATATGCCTCATGATGAAGAAAATATGCATCATGATTAAGAAAATATGCATCATGATAAAGAAAAAGAGCATCATGATGAAGAAATTGAGCACCATGATGAAGAAAATGAGCATCATGAAAAATAAATGAGCATTATGATGAAGAAAATGAGCATCATGATGTAGAAAATATGCACCATGATGAAGAAAATATGCATCATGATAAAGAAAATAAGAATCATGACATCATGATGAAGAAAATGAGCATCGTGATGAATAAAATATGCATCGTGATGAAGAAAATGAGCATCATGATGAAAAATATGCATCATGATTAATAATATGAGCATCATGATGAAGAAAATGAGCACCATGTTGAAGAAAATATGTATCCTGATAAAGAAAATGAGCATCATGATGAAGAAATTGAGTATCATGAAAAATAAAATAAGCGTCATGATGAAGAAAATGAACATCATGATGTAGAAAATATGCTTCATGATGAAGAAAATATGCTTCGTGATAAAGAAAATAACCATCGTGAGATCATGATGAATAAAATGAGCATAATGATGAATAAAATATGCATCGTGATGAAGAAATGAGCAACATGATGAAGAAAATATGCATCAAGATGAAGAAATGAGCATCATGATGAAGAAATTGAGTATCATGATGAAGAAAATGAGAATCGTGATGAAGAAAATGAGCATCGCGATGAAGAAAATGTGCATCATGACGAAAAAAATATGCATCATGATGAAGAAAATGAGCATCATGATGAAGAACATATGCATCATGATTAAGAAAATAAGTATCGTGATGAGGAAAGTGAGCATCATGATGAAAGAAATGAGCATCATGATGAAGGAAATGGGAATCATGATGAATAAAATATGAATCATGATGAACAAAATATGAATCATGATTAAGAAAATGAGCATCATGATGAAGAAAATATGCATCATGATGACGAAAATGAAAATCATGATGAGAAAAATGTGCATCATGATGAAGAAAATATGCATCATGATAAAAAAATAAGCATCTTGATGAAAAAAATGAGCATCATGATGAACAAAATGAGAATCTTGTTGAAGAAAATATGCATCATGATGAAGAAAATAAGCTTCTTGTTGAAGAAATTGATCATCATGAATAAAAAATGAACATCATGATGAAGTAAATGAGCTTCATGATGAAGAAAATATGCATTATGATAAAGAAAATGAGCATCATGATGAAGAAAATAAGCATCAGGATAAAGAAAAAGAGCATCATGATGAAAAAATTGAGCATCATGATGAAGAAAATGAGAATCTTGATGAATAAAATATGCATCATGATGAAGAAAATATGCATCATAAAAATAAAATGAGCGTCATGATGAAGAAAATGAGCATCATGATGAATAAATCATGATGAAGAAAATGAACATCATGATGAAAAAAATGGGCATCATGATGAAGATAATGAGCATCGTGATGAAGAAAATATGCATCATGATGAAAAAAATATGCATCATGATGAATAAAATGAGTATCATGATGAAGAACTTATGCATCATGATTAAGAAAATATTCATTATTATAAATAAAATAACCATCGTGACATCATGATGAATAAAATGAGCATAATGATGTATAAAATATGAATCAAGATGAAGAAATTGAGCATCATCATGAAGAAAATATGCATCAAGATGAAGAAATTGAGCATCATGATGAAGAAATCAAGATGAAGAAAATGAACATCATGATGAAAAAAATGATCATCGTGATGAAAAGAATAGGCATCATGATAAAAAAAATATACATCATGATTAAGAAAATGAGCATCATGATAAAGAACATATACATCATGATTAAGAAAATGAGTATCTTGATGAGGAAAGTGAGCATCATGATGAAGGAAATGAGAATCATGATAAACAAAATATGAATTATGATGAAGAAAATATTCATCATGATGACGAAAATGAAAATCATGATTAGGAAAATCTGCATCATGATGAAGAAAATATGCATCATGATAAAGAAAATAAGCATCTTGATGAAAAAAAATGAGCATCATGATGAATAAAATGAAAATCTTGATGAAGAAAATATGCATCGTGATGAAGAAAATGAGCATCATGATGAAGAAATTGAGCATCATGATAAAGAAAATGAGCAGCATGATGAAGAAAATGAGCTTCATGATGAAGAAAATATGTCTCATGATGAAGAAAATGAGCATCATGATGAAGAAAATAAGCATCAGGATAAAGAAAAAGAGCATCATGATGAAGAAATTGAGCACCATGATGAAGAAAATGAGCATCTTGATGAATAAAATACGCATCATGAGGAAGAAAATTTGCATAATGAAAAATAAAATGAGCGTTATGATGAAGAAAATGAGCATCGTGATGTAAAAAATATGCATCATGATGAAGAAAATATGCATCATGATAAAGAAAATGAGCATCATGATGAAGAAAATATGCATCAAGATGAAGAAAATGAGCATCATGATGAAGAAATTGAGCATCATGATGAAGAAAGTGAGCATCATGATGTAGGAAATGAGCTTCATGATGTAGGAAATGAGCTTCATGATGTAGGAAATGAGCATCACGATGAGGAAAATGAGGCTCATGATGTAGGAAATGAGCTTCATGATGATGAATATGCATCATGATGAAGAAAATATGCATCTTGATGTAGAAAATGAGCATCACGATGAAGGAAATGAGCACCATATTGAAGAAAATGAACATCAGGATGAAGAAAATGTACAACATGATAACGAAAATATATATCATGATGAAGAAAATGAGCATCATGATGAAGAAATTGAGCATCATGATGAAGAAATCATGATGAAGAAAATGAGCATCATGTTGAAGAAAATGGGCATCGTGATGAAGAAAATATGCATCATGATGAAGAAAATGAGCATTTTTATGAAAAAAATATGCATCATGATTAAAAAAATGAGCATCGTGACTAAAAAATGAGCATCATAATGAAGAAAATATGCATCAGGATAAAGAAAAAGAGCATCATGATGAAGAAATTGAGCACCATGATGAAGAAAATGAGCATCTTGATGAATAAAATATGAATCATGAAAAATAAAATGAGCGTCATGATGAAGAAAAAATGAGCATCATGATGTAGAAAATATGCTTCATGATTAAGAAAATATGCATCATGTTAAAGAAAATAACCATCGTGACATCATGATGAATAAAATGAGCATGATGATGAATAAAATATGCAACGTGATGAAGAAAATGAAAATCATAATGAAGAAAATGTGCATCAAGATGAAGAAAATGAGCATTATGATGAAGAAATTGAGCATCATGATGAAGAAATTATGATGAAGAAAATAGCATAATGATGACGAAAATGAGCATCGTGATGAAGAAAATATGCATCATGATGAAAAAAATATGCATCATGATGAAGAAAATGAGCATCATGATGAAGAACATATGCATCATGATTAAGAAAATGAGTATCGTGATGAGAAAAGTGAACGTCATGATGAAGGAAATGAGCATCATGATGAAGGAAATGAGGATCATGATGAAGAAAATATGAATCATGATGAAGAAAATTATCATCATGATGAAGAAAATATGCATCATGATAACGAAAATAAAAATCATGATGAGGAAAATGTGCATCATGATGTAGAAAATATGCATCATGATAATGAAAATAAGCATTTTGATGAAAAAAATTAGCAACATGATGAATAAAATGAGCATCTTGATTAAGAAAATGAGCATCATGACGAAAAATTGAGCATCATGATGAAGGAAATGAGCTTCATGATGAAGAAAATATGCATCATGATGAAGAAAATGAGCATCATTATGAAGAAAATATGCATCTCGATGAAGAAAATGAGCAACATGATGAAGAAAATAAGCATCATGTTGAAGAAAATGAGCATCATGATGAAGAAAATATGCATCATGATGAAAAAAATGAGCATCATGATTAAGAATATATGCAACATGATTAAGAAGAAAATGAGCATCGTGATGAGGAAAATGACCATCATGATGAAGAAAATATACATCAGGATAAAGAAAAAGAGCATCATGATGAAGAAATTGAGCACCATGAAGAAGAAAATGAGAATCCTGATGAATAAAATATGCATCGTGATGAAGAAAATATGCATCATGATAAAGAAAATAAGCATCTTGATGAAAAAAAATGAGCATCATGATGAATAAAATGAAAATCTTGATGAAGAAAATATGCATCGTGATGAAGAAAATGAGCATCATGATGAAGAAATTGAGCATCATGATAAAGAAAATGAGCATCATGATGAAGAAAATGAGCTTCATGATGAATAAAATATGCCTCATGATGAAGAAAATGAGCATCATGATGAAGAAAATAAGCATCAGGATAAAGAAAAAGAGCATCATGATGAAGAAATTGAGCACCATGATGAAGAAAATGAGCATCTTGATGAATAAAATATGCATCATGATGAATAAAATTTGCATAATGAAAAATAAAATGAGCGTCATGATGAAGAAAATGAGCATCGTGATGTAAAAAATATGCATCATGATGAAGAAAATATGCATCATGATAAAGAAAATGAGCATCATGATGAAGAAAATATGCATCAAGATGAAGAAAATGAGCATCATGATGAAGAAATTGAGCATCATGATGAAGAAAGTGAGCATCATGATGTAGGAAATGAGCTTCATGATGTAGGAAATGAGCTTCGTGATGTAGGAAATGAGCATCGCGATGAGGAAAGTGAGCATCATGATGTAGGAAATGAGCTTAATGATGATGAATATACGCATCATGATGAAGAAAATATGCATCTTGATGTAGAAAATGAGCATCACGATGAAGGAAATGAGCACCATGTTGAAGAAAATGAACATCAGGATGAAGAAAATGTACAACATGATAACGAAAATATACATCATGATGAAGAAAATGAGCATCATGATGAAAAAATTGAGCATCATGATGAAGAAATCATGATGAAGAAAATGGGCATTTTTATGAAAAAAATATGCATCATGATTAAGAAAATGAGCATCGTGATGAAAAAATGAGCATCATGATGATGAAAATATGCATAAGGATAAAGACAAAGAACATCATGATGAAGAAATTGAGCACCATGATGATGAAAATGAGCATCTTGATGAATAAAATATGCATCATGAAAAATAAAATGAGCAACATGATGAAGAAAATGAGCATCATGATGTAGAAAATATGCTTCATGATTAATAAAATATGCATCATGTTAAAGAAAATAACCATCGTGACATCATGATGAATAAAATGAGCATGATGATGAATAAAATATGCATCGTGATGAAGAAAATGAAAATCATGATGAAGAAAATGTGCATCAAGATGAAGAAAATGAGCATTATGATGAAGAAATTGAGCATCATGATGAAGAAATCATGATGAAAAAAATAGCATCATGATGAAGAAAATGAGCATCGTGATGAAGAAAATATGCATCATGATGAAAAAAATATGTATCATGATGAAGAAAATGAGCATTATGATGAAGAACATATGCATCATGATTAAGAAAATGAGTATCGTGATGAGGAAAGTGAACGTCATGATGAAGGAAATGAGCATCATGATGAAGGAAATGAGGATCATGATGAAGGAAATATGAATCATGATGAAGAAAATGAATAACATGATGAAGAAAATGAGCATCATGTTGAAGAAAATGGACATCATGATGAAGAAAATGAGCAGCATGATGAAAAAAATGAGCATTAAGATGAATAATATATGCAACATGATTAAGAAGAAAATGAGCATCGTGATGAAAAAAATGAGCATCATGATGAAGAAATTGAGCACCATGAAGAAGAAAATGAGAATCTTGATAAATAAAATATGCATCGTGATGAAGAAAACATGCATCATGAAAAATAAAATGAGTGCCATGTTGAAGAAAATGGGCATTAATGATGAAGGAAATCTGTATCATGATCAAGGAAATGAGCATCAAGATGAACGAAATGATCATCATGATGTAGAAAATGAGCATCATGATGATGGAAATGAGAATCATGATGAAAATAAATGAGCATCATGATGATGGAAATGAGCTTCATGATGTGGAAATAAGCATCATTATGAAGTAAACATGACTCAAGATGCTGGAAATGAGCATAATTATATAAGAAATGCACATCATGACTCAAGA
>CM042952.1:776458-815691 GCA_023678885.1 Pogostemon cablin | reverse complement strand
ATCATGATGCAAATTTTCTTTATCAAGATGGTCATTTTCTTCATCATGATGCTCATTTTCTTCACCAAGAGGCTTATTTTCTTTATCATGATGCACATTTTCTTCATCGTGATTTTCATTTTCTTCATCATAATGCATATTTTCTTCATCATAAAGCTCAATTTCTTCATCATGAGAATCACTTTCTTCATCATGATGCATATTTTCTTCATCATAAAGCTCATTTTCTTCATCATGAGGCTCATTTTCTTCATCATGATGCATATTTTCTTCATCATAATTCATATTTTCTTAATCATGATGCTCATTTACTTCATCATGATGCTCATTTCCTTCATCACGATGCTCATTTTCTTAACCATGATGCATATTTTATTCATCATGATGCTCATTTTCTTCATCATGATGTATATTTTGTAAATCATGATGCATATTTTAATCATCACGATGCTAATTTTCTTCATCGTGATGCTCATTTTTCTTTATCATGATTTCTTTATCATGATGCTAAATTTCTTCAAGTTGATGTATATTTTCTTCGTCATGAAACTCATTTTCTTCATCATGATGCATATTTTATTCATCGTGATGCTCGTTTTCTTCATCATGATCCTCATTTTCTTCATCATGATGCTCATTTTCTTTTTCATGATGCATATTTTCTTCATCATGATGCATATTTTCTTTATCAACATGCTCATTTTTTTCATCATGATGCTTATTTTTTCATCAAGATGCTCATTTTCTTCATCATGATGCTAATTTTTTTTTCATCAAGATGCTTATTTTCTTTATCATGATGCACATTTTATCATCATGATTTTCATTTTCTTCATCATAATGCATATTTTCTTCACCATAAAGCTCATTTTCTTCATCTTGAGGCCATTTTCTTCATCATGATGCATATTTTCTTCATCATAATTCATATTTTCACATCATGAAGCTCATTGATTTCATCATGATGCTCATTTTCTTCATCATGATGTATATTTTCTAAATCATGATGCATATTTTAATCATCACGATGCTAATTTTCTTCATCGTGATGCTCATTTTTCTTTATCATGATTTCTTCACCATGATGCTCAATTTCATCATCATGACGCTCATTTTCTTCATCTTGATGAATATTTTCTTCATCATGATGGTCATTTTCTTCATCACGATGCAAATTTTATTCATCATGATGCTCATTTTCTTCATCATGATGCATATTTTCTTCATCATGATGCATATTTTATTCATCGTGATGCTCATTTTCTTCATCATGACACTCATTTTCTATTTCATGATGCATATTTTCTTCATCATGATGCATATTTTCTTTATCAAGATGATCAATTTCTTCATCATTATGCTTATTTTCTTTATCATGATGCATATTTTTTTCATCATGATGCTTATTTTCTTCGTCATGATGCATATTTTCTTCATCATGATGCTCATTTTCTTCATCATGATGCATATTTTCTTCATCGTGATGTATATTTTCATTATCACGATGCACATTTCCTTCATCTTAATGCTCATTTTCTTCATTATGATGCTCATTTCCGTTATAATGATGCTCATTTCCTTCATCATAATGCTCATTTTCTTCATCTTGATACATATTTTCTTTATCGTGATGCTCATTTTCTTTATCGTGATGCTCATTTTCTTAATCATGATGCACATTTTCTTCATCAAGATGCTCATTTTCTTCATCATGATGCTCATTTTCTACATCAAGATGCTTATTTTCTTTATCATGATGCATATTTTCTTCATCAACATGCTCATTTTATTCATCATGATGCATATTTTCTTCATCAAGATGCTCATTTTCTTCATCATAATGCATATTTTCTTCATCATAAAGTTCATTTTCTTCATCATGAGGCTCATTTTCTTCATCATGATGCATATTTTCTTCATCATAATTCATATTTTCTTCATCAAGATGCTCATTGACTTCATCATGATGCTCAATTCCTTCATCATGATGCTCATTTTCTTCATCACGATGCTTATTTTCTTTATCATGAAGCATATTTTATTCATCATGATGTTCATTTTCTTCATCATGATGCATATTTACTGAATCATGATGCATATTTACTGAATCATGATGCATATTTCTTCATCTTGATGCATATTTTCTTCATAATGATGATCATTTTCTTCATCACGATGCAAATTTTATTCATCATGATGCTCATTTTCTTCATCATGATGCTTATTTTCTTTATCATGATGCATATTTTCTTCATCATGATGCATATTTTATTCATCTTGATGAATATTTTCTTCATCATGATGGTCATTTTCTTCCACATGATGCTTATTTTCTTTTCATGATGCATATTTTCTTCATCATGATGCTCATTTTCTTTTTCATGATGCATATTTTCTTCATCGTGATGCTCATTTTCTTTTTCATGATGCATATTTTCGTCATCATGATGGTCATTTTCTTCATCATGATGCTTATTTTCTTTATCATGATGCATATTTTCTTCATCATGATGCTCATTTTCTTTTTCATGATGCATATTTTCTTTATCATGATACTCATTTTCTTCATCATGATTCATATTTTCTTCATCATGATGCATATTTTCTTCATCTTGATGAATATTTTCTTCATCATGATGGTCATTTTCTTCATCATGATGCTTATTTTCTTTATCATGATGCATATTTTCTTCATCATGATGCTCATTTTCTTTTTCAAGATGCATATTTTCTTCATCATGATGCTCATTTTCTTCATCGTGATGCATATTTTCTTCATCGTGATGCATATTTTCTTTATCACGATGCACATTTTCTTCATCTTAATACTCATTTTCTTTATCATGATGCTCATTTCCGTCATCATGATGCTCATTTCCTTCATCATAATGCTCTTTTTCTTCATCATGATACATATTTTAATCATCGTAATGCTCATTTCCTTCATCGTGATGCTTATTTCCTTTTTTGTGATGCTCATTTTTTTATCAAGATGCTCATTTTCTTCATCATGATGCTCATTTTCTTCATCACGATGCTTATTTTCTTTATCACGATGCATATTTTATTCATCAACATGCTCATTTTCTTCATCAGGATGCATATTTTCTTCATCAAGATGCTCATTTTATTCATCATGATGCTCATTTTCTTCATCAAGATGTTTAATTTCTTACCATGATGTACATTTTCTCCATCATGATTTTCATTTTCTTCATCATGATGCATATTTTCTTCATCATAATTCATATTTTCTTCAACATAATGCTCATTGACTTCATCATGGTTCTCATTTCCTTCATCATGATGCTCATTTTCTTCGTCACGATGCTCATTTTCTTAATCATGATGCATATTTTAATCATCGTGATGCTCATTTTCTACATCATAATGCATATTTTCTAAATCATGATGCATTTTTTCTTCATCACGATGCTCATTTTCTTCATCGTATCATTTTCTTCATCACAATGCTCCTTTTCTTCATCGTGATTCTCGTTTTTCTTCATCATGATTTCTACATCATGATGCTCAATTTCTTCATCATGATGCTCATTTTCTTCATCATGATGCTTATTTTCTTTATCATGATGCACATTTTCTACATCATGATGCGTATTTTATTCATCATGATGCGCATTTTCTTCATCATGATGCTCATTTTCTTTTTCATGATGCATATTTTCTTCATCATGATGCATATTTTCTTCATCAAGATGCTCAATTTCTTCATCATGGTGCTCATTTTCTTCATCATAATGCTTATTTTCTTTATCATGATGCATATTTTCTTCATCATGATGCTCATTTTCTTCATCATGATGCATATTTTCTTCATCATGATGCTCATTTTCTTCATCATGATGCATATTTTCTTTATTGTGATGTATATTTTCTTTATCACGATGCTTATTTTCTTCATCTTGATGCTCAATTTCTTCATCATGATGCTCATTTCTTTCATCGTAATGCTCATTTTCTTCATCATGATGCATATTTTTTTCATCATGACACTCATTTTCTTCATCATGATACATATTTTGTTCATTTTGATGCTCATTTTTTCATCATGATGCATATTTTCTTCATCAAGATGCTCATTTTATTCATCATGATGCTCATTTTCTTCATCACGATGCTCATTTTCTTAATCATGGTGCATATTTTCTTCTTCATGATGCTCATTTTCTTCATAATGAGGCATATTTTCTTCATCACGATGCTCATTTTCTTAATCATAATACTCATTTTGTTAATCATGATTTCTTCATCATGATGCTAAATTTCTTCAAGTTGATGTATATTTTCTTCGTCATGAAGCTCATTTTCTTCATCGTGATGCATATTTTATTAATCATGATGCTCGTTTTCTTCATCATGATCCTCATTTTCTTTATCATGATGCTCATTTTCTTTTTCATGATTCATATTTTCTTCATCAGGATGCATATTTTCATCATCAACATGCTTATTTTCTTAATCATGATGCATATTTTATTCATCATGATGCTCATTTTCTTCATCATGGTGTATATTTTCTAAATCATGATGCATATTTTAATCGTCACGATGCTAATTTTCTACATCGTAATGCTAATTTTTCTTTATCATGATTTCTTCATCATGATGCTCAATTTCTTCATCATGACGCTCATTTTCTTCATCTTGATGAATATTTTCTTCATCATGATGGTCATTTTCTTCATAACGATGCAAATTTTATTCATCATGATGCTCATTTTCTTCATCATGATGCTTATTTTCTTTATCATGATGCATATTTTATTTATCATGATGCTCACTTTCTTCATCATGATGCTCATTTTCTATTTCATGAAGCATATTTTTTTCATCATGATGCATATTTTCTTTATCAAGATGCTCAATTTCTTCATCATGATGCTTATTTTCTTCATCATGATGCATATTTTCTTTATCAAGATGCTCAATTTCTTCATCATGATGCTTATTTTCTTTATCATGATGCATATTTTATTAATCATGATGCTTATTTTCTTCATCATGATGCATATTTCCTTCATCATGATGCTCATTTTCTTCATCACGATGCATATTTTTTTCATCGTGATGTATATTTTATTTATCATGATGCACATTTTCTTTATCTTAATGCTCATTTTCTTCATCATGATGCTCATTTCCGTCATCATGATGCTCATTTCCTTCAACATAATGCTCATTTTCTTCATCTTGATACATATTTTCTTCATCGTGATGCTCATTTCCTTTATCGTGATGCTCATTTTCTTCATCATGATGCATATTTTCTTCATCAAGATGCTCATTTTCTTCATCATGATGCTCATTTTCTTCACCAAGTTGCTTATTTTCTTTATCATGATGCATATTTTCTTCATCAACATGCTCATTTTATTCATCATGATGGATATTTTCTTCATCAAGATGCTCATTTTCTTCATCATGATGCTCATTTTCTTCATCAAGATGCTTATTTTTTACCATGATGCACATTTTCTTCATCATGATTTTCATTTTCTTCATCATGATGCTCATTTTCTTCATCATGATGCATATTTTCTTTATTGTGATGTATATTTTCTTTATCACGATGCACATTTTATTCATCTTGATGCTCATTTTCTTCATCATGATGCTCATTTCCGTCATCATAATGCTCATTTTCTTCATCATGATGCTCATTTTCTTAATCATGATGCATATTTTCTTCATCATGATGCTCATTTTCTTAATCATGATACATTCTGTTTATCGTGATGCTCATTTTCTTCATCATGATGCATATTTTCTTCATCAAAATGCTCATTTTCTTCATCACGATGCTCATTTTCTTTATCACGAAGCCCATTTTCTTAATCATGATGCTCATTTACTTCATAATGAGACATATTTTCTTCATCATGATGCTCATTTTCTTCATCATAATGCTCATTTTGTTCATCATGATTTTTTCATCATGTTGCTAAATTTCTTCAAGTTGATGTATATTTTCTTCGTCATGAAGCTCATTTTATGAATCATGATGCATATTTTATTCATCATGATGCTCGTTTTCTTCATCATGATTCTCATTTTCTTCATCATGATGCTCATTTTCTTTTTCATGATGCATATTTTCTTCATCATGATGCATATTTTCTTCATCAACATGCTCATTTTCTTCATCATGATGCATATTTTTTCATCAAGATTCTCATTTTCTTCATCATGATTCTCATTTTTTTTTTCATCAAGATGCACATTTTTTTATCATGATTTTCATTTTCTTCATCATAATGCATATTTTCTTCATTATAAAGCTCATTTTCTTCATCTTGAGGCCATTTTCTTCATCATAATGCATATTTTCTTCATCATAATTTATATTTTCACATCATGAAGCTCATTGATTTCATCATGATGCTCATTTCCTTCATCATGATGCATATTTTCTTCATCACGATACTCATTTTCTTAATCATGATGCATATTTTCTTCTTGATGAGGCTCATTTTTTTCATCATGATGCATATTTTTTTCATCATGATGCATATTTTATTCATCACGATGCCCATTTTCTTCATCATAATGCTCATTTTCTTCATCATGATTTCTTCATCATGATGCTAATTTTCATCATGTTGATGCATATTTCTTCGTCGTGAAGCTTATTTTCTTCATCATGATGCATATCTTATTCATCATGATATCATTTTCTTCTTCATGATGCATATTTTATTCATTATGATCCTCATTTACTTCATCATGATGCTCATTTTCTTTTCATGATGCATATTTTTTTCATCATGATGCATATATTTCTTCATCAACATGATCATTTTCATCATCATGATGCAAATTTTCTTTATCAAGATGGTCATTTTCTTCATCATGATGCTCATTTTCTTCACCAAGAGGCTTATTTTCTTTATCATGATGCACATTTTCTTCATCGTGATTTTCATTTTCTTCATCATAATGCATATTTTCTTCATCATAAAGCTCAATTTCTTCATCATGAGAATCACTTTCTTCATCATGATGCATATTTTCTTCATCATAAAGCTCATTTTCTTCATCATGAGGCTCATTTTCTTCATCATGATGCATATTTTCTTCATCATAATTCATATTTTCTTAATCATGATGCTCATTTACTTCATCATGATGCTCATTCCCTTCATCACGATGCTCATTTTCTTAACCATGATGCATATTTTATTCATCATGATGCTCATTTTCTTCATCATGATGTATATTTTGTAAATCATGATGCATATTTTAATCATCACGATGCTAATTTTCTTCATCGTGATGCTCATTTTTCTTTATCATGATTTCTTTATCATGATGCTAAATTTCTTCAAGTTGATGTATATTTTCTTCGTCATGAAACTCATTTTCTTCATCATGATGCATATTTTATTCATCGTGATGCTCGTTTTCTTCATCATGATCCTCATTTTCTTCATCATGATGCTCATTTTCTTTTTCATGATGCATATTTTCTTCATCATGATGCATATTTTCTTTATCAACATGCTCATTTTTTTCATCATGATGCTTATTTTTTCATCAAGATGCTCATTTTCTTCATCATGATGCTAATTTTTTTTTCATCAAGATGCTTATTTTCTTTATCATGATGCACATTTTATCATCATGATTTTCATTTTCTTCATCATAATGCATATTTTCTTCACCATAAAGCTCATTTTCTTCATCTTGAGGCCATTTTCTTCATCATGATGCATATTTTCTTCATCATAATTCATATTTTCACATCATGAAGCTCATTGATTTCATCATGATGCTCATTTTCTTCATCATGATGTATATTTTCTAAATCATGATGCATATTTTAATCATCACGATGCTAATTTTCTTCATCGTGATGCTCATTTTTCTTTATCATGATTTCTTCACCATGATGCTCAATTTCATCATCATGACGCTCATTTTCTTCATCTTGATGAATATTTTCTTCATCATGATGGTCATTTTCTTCATCACGATGCAAATTTTATTCATCATGATGCTCATTTTCTTCATCATGATGCATATTTTCTTCATCATGATGCATATTTTATTCATCGTGATGCTCATTTTCTTCATCATGACACTCATTTTCTATTTCATGATGCATATTTTCTTCATCATGATGCATATTTTCTTTATCAAGATGATCAATTTCTTCATCATTATGCTTATTTTCTTTATCATGATGCATATTTTTTTCATCATGATGCTTATTTTCTTCGTCATGATGCATATTTTCTTCATCATGATGCTCATTTTCTTCATCATGATGCATATTTTCTTCATCGTGATGTATATTTTCATTATCACGATGCACATTTCCTTCATCTTAATGCTCATTTTCTTCATTATGATGCTCATTTCCGTTATAATGATGCTCATTTCCTTCATCATAATGCTCATTTTCTTCATCTTGATACATATTTTCTTTATCGTGATGCTCATTTTCTTTATCGTGATGCTCATTTTCTTAATCATGATGCACATTTTCTTCATCAAGATGCTCATTTTCTTCATCATGATGCTCATTTTCTACATCAAGATGCTTATTTTCTTTATCATGATGCATATTTTCTTCATCAACATGCTCATTTTATTCATCATGATGCATATTTTCTTCATCAAGATGCTCATTTTCTTCATCATAATGCATATTTTCTTCATCATAAAGTTCATTTTCTTCATCATGAGGCTCATTTTCTTCATCATGATGCATATTTTCTTCATCATAATTCATATTTTCTTCATCAAGATGCTCATTGACTTCATCATGATGCTCAATTCCTTCATCATGATGCTCATTTTCTTCATCACGATGCTTATTTTCTTTATCATGAAGCATATTTTATTCATCATGATGTTCATTTTCTTCATCATGATGCATATTTACTGAATCATGATGCATATTTACTGAATCATGATGCATATTTCTTCATCTTGATGCATATTTTCTTCATAATGATGATCATTTTCTTCATCACGATGCAAATTTTATTCATCATGATGCTCATTTTCTTCATCATGATGCTTATTTTCTTTATCATGATGCATATTTTCTTCATCATGATGCATATTTTATTCATCTTGATGAATATTTTCTTCATCATGATGGTCATTTTCTTCCACATGATGCTTATTTTCTTTTCATGATGCATATTTTCTTCATCATGATGCTCATTTTCTTTTTCATGATGCATATTTTCTTCATCGTGATGCTCATTTTCTTTTTCATGATGCATATTTTCGTCATCATGATGGTCATTTTCTTCATCATGATGCTTATTTTCTTTATCATGATGCATATTTTCTTCATCATGATGCTCATTTTCTTTTTCATGATGCATATTTTCTTTATCATGATACTCATTTTCTTCATCATGATTCATATTTTCTTCATCATGATGCATATTTTCTTCATCTTGATGAATATTTTCTTCATCATGATGGTCATTTTCTTCATCATGATGCTTATTTTCTTTATCATGATGCATATTTTCTTCATCATGATGCTCATTTTCTTTTTCAAGATGCATATTTTCTTCATCATGATGCTCATTTTCTTCATCGTGATGCATATTTTCTTCATCGTGATGCATATTTTCTTTATCACGATGCACATTTTCTTCATCTTAATACTCATTTTCTTTATCATGATGCTCATTTCCGTCATCATGATGCTCATTTCCTTCATCATAATGCTCTTTTTCTTCATCATGATACATATTTTAATCATCGTAATGCTCATTTCCTTCATCGTGATGCTTATTTCCTTTTTTGTGATGCTCATTTTTTTATCAAGATGCTCATTTTCTTCATCATGATGCTCATTTTCTTCATCACGATGCTTATTTTCTTTATCACGATGCATATTTTATTCATCAACATGCTCATTTTCTTCATCAGGATGCATATTTTCTTCATCAAGATGCTCATTTTATTCATCATGATGCTCATTTTCTTCATCAAGATGTTTAATTTCTTACCATGATGTACATTTTCTCCATCATGATTTTCATTTTCTTCATCATGATGCATATTTTCTTCATCATAATTCATATTTTCTTCAACATAATGCTCATTGACTTCATCATGGTTCTCATTTCCTTCATCATGATGCTCATTTTCTTCGTCACGATGCTCATTTTCTTAATCATGATGCATATTTTAATCATCGTGATGCTCATTTTCTACATCATAATGCATATTTTCTAAATCATGATGCATTTTTTCTTCATCACGATGCTCATTTTCTTCATCATATCATTTTCTTCATCACAATGCTCCTTTTCTTCATAGTGATTCTCGTTTTTCTTCATCATGATTTCTACATCATGATGCTCAATTTCTTCATCATGATGCTCATTTTCTTCATCATGATGCTTATTTTCTTTATCATGATGCACATTTTCTACATCATGATGCGTATTTTATTCATCATGATGCGCATTTTCTTCATCATGATGCTCATTTTCTTTTTCATGATGCATATTTTCTTCATCATGATGCATATTTTCTTCATCAACATGCTCATTTTCTTCATCATGATGCATATTTTTTCATCAAGATTCTCATTTTCTTCATCATGATTCTCATTTTTTTTTTCATCAAGATGCACATTTTTTTATCATGATTTTCATTTTCTTCATCATAATGCATATTTTCTTCATTATAAAGCTCATTTTCTTCATCTTGAGGCCATTTTCTTCATCATAATGCATATTTTCTTCATCATAATTTATATTTTCACATCATGAAGCTCATTGATTTCATCATGATGCTCATTTCCTTCATCATGATGCATATTTTCTTCATCACGATACTCATTTTCTTAATCATGATGCATATTTTCTTCTTGATGAGGCTCATTTTTTTCATCATGATGCATATTTTTTTCATCATGATGCATATTTTATTCATCACGATGCCCATTTTCTTCATCATAATGCTCATTTTCTTCATCATGATTTCTTCATCATGATGCTAATTTTCATCATGTTGATGCATATTTCTTCGTCGTGAAGCTTATTTTCTTCATCATGATGCATATCTTATTCATCATGATATCATTTTCTTCTTCATGATGCATATTTTATTCATTATGATCCTCATTTACTTCATCATGATGCTCATTTTCTTTTCATGATGCATATTTTTTTCATCATGATGCATATATTTCTTCATCAACATGATCATTTTCATCATCATGATGCAAATTTTCTTTATCAAGATGGTCATTTTCTTCATCATGATGCTCATTTTCTTCACCAAGAGGCTTATTTTCTTTATCATGATGCACATTTTCTTCATCGTGATTTTCATTTTCTTCATCATAATGCATATTTTCTTCATCATAAAGCTCAATTTCTTCATCATGAGAATCACTTTCTTCATCATGATGCATATTTTCTTCATCATAAAGCTCATTTTCTTCATCGTGAGGCTCATTTTCTTCATCATGATGCATATTTTCTTCATCATAATTCATATTTTCTTAATCATGATGCTCATTTACTTCATCATGATGCTCATTTCCTTCATCACGATGCTCATTTTCTTAACCATGATGCATATTTTATTCATCATGATGCTCATTTTCTTCATCATGATGTATATTTTGTAAATCATGATGCATATTTTAATCATCACGATGCTAATTTTCTTCATCGTGATGCTCATTTTTCTTTATCATGATTTCTTTATCATGATGCTAAATTTCTTCAAGTTGATGTATATTTTCTTCGTCATGAAACTCATTTTCTTCATCATGATGCATATTTTATTCATCGTGATGCTCGTTTTCTTCATCATGATCCTCATTTTCTTCATCATGATGCTCATTTTCTTTTTCATGATGCATATTTTCTTCATCATGATGCATATTTTCTTTATCAACATGCTCATTTTTTTCATCATGATGCTTATTTTTTCATCAAGATGCTCATTTTCTTCATCATGATGCTAATTTTTTTTTCATCAAGATGCTTATTTTCTTTATCATGATGCACATTTTATCATCATGATTTTCATTTTCTTCATCATAATGCATATTTTCTTCACCATAAAGCTCATTTTCTTCATCTTGAGGCCATTTTCTTCATCATGATGCATATTTTCTTCATCATAATTCATATTTTCACATCATGAAGCTCATTGATTTCATCATGATGCTCATTTTCTTCATCATGATGTATATTTTCTAAATCATGATGCATATTTTAATCATCACGATGCTAATTTTCTTCATCGTGATGCTCATTTTTCTTTATCATGATTTCTTCACCATGATGCTCAATTTCATCATCATGACGCTCATTTTCTTCATCTTGATGAATATTTTCTTCATCATGATGGTCATTTTCTTCATCACGATGCAAATTTTATTCATAATGATGCTCATTTTCTTCATCATGATGCATATTTTCTTCATCATGATGCATATTTTATTCATCGTGATGCTCATTTTCTTCATCATGACACTCATTTTCTATTTCATGATGCATATTTTCTTCATCATGATGCATATTTTCTTTATCAAGATGATCAATTTCTTCATCATTATGCTTATTTTCTTTATCATGATGCATATTTTTTTCATCATGATGCTTATTTTCTTCGTCATGATGCATATTTTCTTCATCATGATGCTCATTTTCTTCATCATGATGCATATTTTCTTCATCGTGATGTATATTTTCATTATCACGATGCACATTTCCTTCATCTTAATGCTCATTTTCTTCATTATGATGCTCATTTCCGTTATAATGATGCTCATTTCCTTCATCATAATGCTCATTTTCTTCATCTTGATACATATTTTCTTTATCGTGATGCTCATTTTCTTTATCGTGATGCTCATTTTCTTAATCATGATGCACATTTTCTTCATCAAGATGCTCATTTTCTTCATCATGATGCTCATTTTCTACATCAAGATGCTTATTTTCTTTATCATGATGCATATTTTCTTCATCAACATGCTCATTTTATTCATCATGATGCATATTTTCTTCATCAAGATGCTCATTTTCTTCATCATAATGCATATTTTCTTCATCATAAAGTTCATTTTCTTCATCATGAGGCTCATTTTCTTCATCATGATGCATATTTTCTTCATCATAATTCATATTTTCTTCATCAAGATGCTCATTGACTTCATCATGATGCTCAATTCCTTCATCATGATGCTCATTTTCTTCATCACGATGCTTATTTTCTTTATCATGAAGCATATTTTATTCATCATGATGTTCATTTTCTTCATCATGATGCATATTTACTGAATCATGATGCATATTTCTTCATCACGATGCTCATTTTCTTCATCATATCATTTTCTTCATCTCGATGCTCATTTTCTTCATCGTGATGAACATTTTTCTTCATCATGATGTTTAATTTCTTCATCATGATGCTCATTTTATTCATCTTGATGCATATTTTCTTCATAATGATGATCATTTTCTTCATCACGATGCAAATTTTATTCATCATGATGCTCATTTTCTTCATCATGATGCTTATTTTCTTTATCATGATGCATATTTTCTTCATCATGATGCATATTTTATTCATTATGACGCTTATTTTCTTCATCATGACGCTCATTTTCTATTTCATGATGCATATTTTCTTCATCATGATGCATATTTTTTTTATCAAGATGCTCAATTTCTTCATCATGATGCTTGTTTTCTTTGTCATGATGCATATTTTCCTCATCATGATGCTCATTTTCTTCATCGTGATGCATATTTTATTCATCATGATGCTCATTTTCTTCATCATGATGCATGTTTTCTTCATCGTGATGTATATTTTCTTTATCACGATGCACATTTTCTTCATCTTAATGCTCATTTTATTCATCATGATACTCATTTCCGTCATCAAGATGCTCATTACCTTCATCATAATGCTCATTTTCTTCATCTTGATACATATTTTTTTCATCGTGATGCTCATTTCCTTCATCGTGATGCTTATTTCCTTCTTCATGATGTTCATTTCTTTTATCGTGATGCTCATTTTCTTCATCAGGATGCTCATTTTCTTCATCAAGATGCTTATTTTCTTTATCATGATGCATATTTTCTTAATCAACATGCTCATTTTATTCATCATGATGCATATTTTCTTCATCAAGATGCTCATTATCTTTATCATGATGCTCATTTTCTTCATCAAGATGCTTATTTTCTTACCATTATGCACATTTTCTTCAACTTGATTTTCATTTTCTTAATTATAATGCATATTTTCTTCATCACAAAGCTCATTTTCTTCATCATGAGGCTCATTTTCTTCATCATGATGCATATTTTCTTCATCATAATTCATATTTTCTTAATCATGATTCTCATTTACTTCATCATGATGCTCATTTCCTTCATCACGATGCTCATTTTCTTAACCATGATGCATATTTTATTCATCATGATGCTCATTTTCTTCATCATGATGTATATTTTGTAAATCATGATGCATATTTTAATCATCACGATGCTAATTTTCTTCATCGTGATGCTCATTTTTCTTTATTATGATTTCTTTATCATGATGCTAAATTTCTTCAAGTTGATGTATATTTTCTTCGTCATGAAACTCATTTTCTTCATCATGATGCATATTTTATTCATCGTGATGCTCGTTTTCTTCATCATGATCCTCATTTTCTTCATCATGATGCTCATTTTCTTTTTCATGATGCATATTTTCTTCATCATGATGCATATTTTCTTTATCAACATGCTCATTTTTTTCATCATGATGCTTATTTTTTCATCAAGATGCTCATTTTCTTCATCATGATGCTAATTTTTTTTTCATCAAGATGCTTATTTTCTTTATCATGATGCACATTTTATCATCATGATTTTCATTTTCTTCATCATAATGCATATTTTCTTCACCATAAAGCTCATTTTCTTCATCTTGAGGCCATTTTCTTCATCATGATGCATATTTTCTTCATCATAATTCATATTTTCACATCATGAAGCTCATTGATTTCATCATAATGCTCATTTTCTTCATCATGATGTATATTTTCTAAATCATGATGCATATTTTAATCATCACGATGCTAATTTTCTTCATCGTGATGCTCATTTTTCTTTATCATGATTTCTTCACCATGATGCTCAATTTCATCATCATGACGCTCATTTTCTTCATCTTGATTAATATTTTCTTCATCATGATGGTCATTTTCTTCATCACGATGCAAATTTTATTCATCATGATGCTCATTTTCTTCATCATGATGCATATTTTCTTCATCATGATGCATATTTTATTCATCGTGATGCTCATTTTCTTCATCATGACACTCATTTTCTATTTCATGATGCATATTTTCTTCATCATGATGCATATTTTCTTTATCAAGATGATCAATTTCTTCATCATTATGCTTATTTTCTTTATCATGATGCATATTTTTTTCATCATGATGCTTATTTTCTTCGTCATGATGCATATTTTCTTCATCATGATGCTCATTTTCTTCATCATGATGCATATTTTCTTCATCGTGATGTATATTTTCATTATCACGATGCACATTTCCTTCATCTTAATGCTCATTTTCTTCATTATGATGCTCATTTCCGTTATAATGATGCTCATTTCCTTCATCATAATGCTCATTTTCTTCATCTTGATACATATTTTCTTTATCGTGATGCTCATTTTCTTTATCGTGATGCTCATTTTCTTAATCATGATGCACATTTTCTTCATCAAGATGCTCATTTTCTTCATCATGATGCTCATTTTCTACATCAAGATGCTTATTTTCTTTATCATGATGCATATTTTCTTCATCAACATGCTCATTTTATTCATCATGATGCATATTTTCTTCATCAAGATGCTCATTTTCTTCATCATAATGCATATTTTCTTCATCATAAAGTTCATTTTCTTCATCATGAGGCTCATTTTCTTCATCATGATGCATATTTTCTTCATCATAATTCATATTTTCTTCATCAAGATGCTCATTGACTTCATCATGATGCTCAATTCCTTCATCATGATGCTCATTTTCTTCATCACGATGCTTATTTTCTTTATCATGAAGCATATTTTATTCATCATGATGTTCTTTTTCTTCATCATGATGCATATTTACTGAATCATGATGCATATTTTCTTCATCACGATGCTCATTTTCTTCATCATATCATTTTCTTCATCTCGATGCTCATTTTCTTCATCGTGATGAACATTTTTCTTCATCATGATGTTTAATTTCTTCATCATGATGCTCATTTTATTCATCTTGATGCATATTTTCTTCATAATGATGATCATTTTCTTCATCACGATGCAAATTTTATTCATCATGATGCTCATTTTCTTCATCATGATGCTTATTTTCTTTATCATGATGCATATTTTCTTCATCATGATGCATATTTTATTCATTATGACGCTTATTTTCTTCATCATGACGCTCATTTTCTATTTCATGATGCATATTTTCTTCATCATGATGCATATTTTTTTTATCAAGATGCTCAATTTCTTCATCATGATGCTTGTTTTCTTTGTCATGATGCATATTTTCCTCATCATGATGCTCATTTTCTTCATTATGATGCATATTTTATTCATCATGATGCTCATTTTCCTCATCATGATGCATGTTTTCTTCATCGTGATGTATATTTTCTTTATCACGATGCACGTTTTCTTCATCTTAATGCTCATTTTATTCATCATGATACTCATTTCCGTCATCAAGATGCTCATTACCTTCATCATAATGCTCATTTTCTTCATCTTGATACATATTTTTTTCATCGTGATGCTCATTTCCTTTATCGTGATGCTTATTTCCTTCTTCATGATGTTCATTTCTTTTATCGTGATGCTCATTTTCTTCATCAGGATGCTCATTTTCTTCATCAAGATGCTTATTTTCTTTATCATGATGCATATTTTCTTAATCAACATGCTCATTTTATTCATCATGATGCATATTTTCTTCATCAAGATGCTCATTATCTTTATCATGATGCTTATTTTCTTCATCAAGATGCTTATTTTCTTACCATTATGCACATTTTCTTCAACTTGATTTTCATTTTCTTAATTATAATGCATATTTTCTTCATCATAAAGCTCATTTTCTTCATCATGAGGCTCATTTTCTTCATCATGATGCATATTTTCTTCATCATAATTCATATTTTCACATCATGAAGCTCATTGATTTCATCATGATGCTCATTTTCTTCATCATGATGTATATTTTCTAAATCATGATGCATATTTTAATCATCACGATGCTGATTTTCTTCATCGTGATGCTCATTTTTCTTTATCATGATTTCTTCACCATGATGCTCAATTTCATCATCATGACGCTCATTTTCTTCATCTTGATGAATATTTTCTTCATCATGATGGTCATTTTCTTCATCACGATGCAAATTTTATTCATCATGATGCTCATTTTCTTCATCATGATGCATATTTTCTTCATCATGATGCATATTTTATTCATCGTGATGCTCATTTTCTTCATCATGACACTCATTTTCTATTTCATGATGCATATTTTCTTCATCATGATGCATATTTTCTTTATCAAGATGATCAATTTCTTCACCATTATGCTTATTTTCTTTATCATGATGCATATTTTCTTCATCATGATGCTTATTTTCTTCGTCATGATGCATATTTTCTTCATCATGATGCTCATTTTCTTCATCATGATGCATATTTTCTTCATCGTGATGTATATTTTCATTATCACGATGCACATTTCCTTCATCTTAATGCTCATTTTCTTCATTATGATGCTCATTTCCGTTATAATGATGCTCATTTCCTTCATCATAATGCTCATTTTCTTCATCTTGATACATATTTTCTTTATCGTGATGCTCATTTCCTTTATCGTGATGCTCATTTTCTTCATCATGATGCACATTTTCTTCATCAAGATGCTCATTTTCTTCATCATGATGCTCATTTTCTTCATCAAGATGCTTATTTTCTTTATCATGATGCATATTTTCTTCATCAACATGCTCATTTTATTCATCATGATACATATTTTCTTCATCAAGATGCTCATTTTCTTCGTCATGATGCTCATTCTCTTTATCAAGATGCTTATTTTCTTACCATGATGCACATTTTCTTCATCATGATATTCATTTTCTTCATCATAATGCATATTTTCTTCATCATAAAGTTCATTTTCTTCATCATGAGGCTCATTTTCTTCATCATGATGCATATTTTCTTCATCATAATTCATATTTTCTTCATCAAGATGCTCATTGACTTCATCATGATGCTCAATTCCTTCATCATGATGCTCATTTTCTTCATCACGATGCTTATTTTCTTTATCATGAAGCATATTTTATTCATCATGATGTTCATTTTCTTCATCATGATGCATATTTACTGAATCATGATGCATATTTTCTTCATCACGATGCTCATTTTCTTCATCATATCATTTTCTTCATCTCGATGCTCATTTTCTTCATCGTGATGAACATTTTTCTTCATCATGATGTCTTCATCATGATGTTTAATTTCTTCATCATGATGCTCATTTTATTCATCTTGATGCATATTTTCTTCATAATGATGATCATTTTCTTCATCACGATGCAAATTTTATTCATCATGATGCTCATTTTCTTAACCATGATGCATATTTTATTCATCATGATGCTCATTTTCTTCATCATGATGTATATTTTGTAAATCATGATGCATATTTTAATCATCACGATGCTAATTTTCTTCATCGTGATGCTCATTTTTCTTTATCATGATTTCTTTATCATGATGCTAAATTTCTTCAAGTTGATGTATATTTTCTTCGTCATGAAACTCATTTTCTTCATCATGATGCATATTTTATTCATCGTGATGCTCGTTTTCTTCATCATGATCCTCATTTTCTTCATCATGATGCTCATTTTCTTTTTCATGATGCATATTTTCTTCATCATGATGCATATTTTCTTTATCAACATGCTCATTTTTTTCATCATGATGCTTATTTTTTCATCAAGATGCTCATTTTCTTCATCATGATGCTAATTTTTTTTTCATCAAGATGCTTATTTTCTTTATCATGATGCACATTTTATCATCATGATTTTCATTTTCTTCATCATAATGCATATTTTCTTCACCATAAAGCTCATTTTCTTCATCTTGAGGCCATTTTCTTCATCATGATGCATATTTTCTTCATCATAATTCATATTTTCACATCATGAAGCTCATTAATTTCATCATGATGCTCATTTTCTTCATCATGATGTATATTTTCTAAATCATGATGCATATTTTAATCATCACGATGCTAATTTTCTTCATCGTGATGCTCATTTTTCTTTATCATGATTTCTTCACCATGATGCTCAATTTCATCATCATGACGCTCATTTTCTTCATCTTGATGAATATTTTCTTCATCATGATGGTCATTTTCTTCATCACGATGCAAATTTTATTCATCATGATGCTCATTTTCTTCATCATGATGCATATTTTCTTCATCATGATGCATATTTTATTCATCGTGATGCTCATTTTCTTCATCATGACACTCATTTTCTATTTCATGATGCATATTTTCTTCATCATGATGCATATTTTCTTTATCAAGATGATCAATTTCTTCATCATTATGCTTATTTTCTTTATCATGATGCATATTTTTTTCATCATGATGCTTATTTTCTTCGTCATGATGCATATTTTCTTCATCATGATGCTCATTTTCTTCATCATGATGCATATTTTCTTCATCGTGATGTATATTTTCATTATCACGATGCACATTTCCTTCATCTTAATGCTCATTTTCTTCATTATGATGCTCATTTCCGTTATAATGATGATCATTTCCTTCATCATAATGCTCATTTTCTTCATCTTGATACATATTTTCTTTATCGTGATGCTCATTTTCTTTATCGTGATGCTCATTTTCTTAATCATGATGCACATTTTCTTCATCAAGATGCTCATTTTCTTCATCATGATGCTCATTTTCTACATCAAGATGCTTATTTTCTTTATCATGATGCATATTTTCTTCATCAACATGCACATTTTATTCATCATGATGCATATTTTCTTCATCAAGATGCTCATTTTCTTCATCATAATGCATATTTTCTTCATCATAAAGTTCATTTTCTTCATCATGAGGCTCATTTTCTTCATCATGATGCATATTTTCTTCATCATAATTCATATTTTCTTCATCAAGATGCTCATTGACTTCATCATGATGCTCAATTCCTTCATCATGATGCTCATTTTCTTCATCACGATGCTTATTTTCTTTATCATGAAGCATATTTTATTCATCATGATGTTCATTTTCTTCATCATGATGCATATTTACTGAATCATGATGCATATTTTCTTCATCACGATGCTCATTTTCTTCATCATATCATTTTCTTCATCTCGATGCTCATTTTCTTCATCGTGATGAACATTTTTCTTCATCATGATGTTTAATTTCTTCATCATGATGCTCATTTTATTCATCTTGATGCATATTTTCTTCATAATGATGATCATTTTCTTCATCACGATGCAAATTTTATTCATCATGATGCTCATTTTCTTCATCATGATGCTTATTTTCTTTATCATGATGCATATTTTCTTCATCATGATGCATATTTTATTCATTATGACGCTTATTTTCTTCATCATGACGCTCATTTTCTATTTCATGATGCATATTTTCTTCATCATGATGCATATTTTTTTTATCAAGATGCTCAATTTCTTCATCATGATGCTTGTTTTCTTTGTCATGATGCATATTTTCCTCATCATGATGCTCATTTTCTTCATTATGATGCATATTTTATTCATCATGATGCTCATTTTCTTCATCATGATGCATGTTTTCTTCATCGTGATGTATATTTTCTTTATCACGATGCACGTTTTCTTCATCTTAATGCTCATTTTATTCATCATGATACTCATTTCCGTCATCAAGATGCTCATTACCTTCATCATAATGCTCATTTTCTTCATCTTGATACATATTTTTTTCATCGTGATGCTCATTTCCTTTATCGTGATACTTATTTCCTTCTTCATGATGTTCATTTCTTTTATCGTGATGCTCATTTTCTTCATCAGGATGCTCATTTTCTTCATCAAGATGCTTATTTTCTTTATCATGATGCATATTTTCTTAATCAACATGCTCATTTTATTCATCATGATGCATATTTTCTTCATCAAGATGCTCATTATCTTTATCATGATGCTCATTTTCTTCATCAAGATGCTTATTTTCTTACCATTATGCACATTTTCTTCAACTTGATTTTCATTTTCTTAATTATAATGCATATTTTCTTCATCATAAAGCTCATTTTCTTCATCATGAGGCTCATTTTCTTCATCATGATGCATATTTTCTTCATCATAATTCATATTTTCACATCATGAAGCTCATTGATTTCATCATGATGCTCATTTTCTTCATCATGATGTATATTTTCTAAATCATGATGTATATTTTAATCATCACGATGCTAATTTTCTTCATCGTGATGCTCATTTTTCTTTATCATGATTTCTTCACCATGATGCTCAATTTCATCATCATGACGCTCATTTTCTTCATCTTGATGAATATTTTCTTCATCATGATGGTCATTTTCTTCATCACGATGCAAATTTTATTCATCATGATGCTCATTTTCTTCATCATGATGCATATTTTCTTCATCATGATGCATATTTTATTCATCGTGATGCTCATTTTCTTCATCATGACACTCATTTTCTATTTCATGATGCATATTTTCTTCATCATGATGCATATTTTCTTTATCAAGATGATCAATTTCTTCATCATTATGCTTATTTTCTTTATCATGATGCATATTTTCTTCATCATGATGCTTATTTTCTTCGTCATGATGCATATTTTCTTCATCATGATGCTCATTTTCTTCATCATGATGCATATTTTCTTCATCGTGATGTATATTTTCATTATCACGATGCACATTTCCTTCATCTTAATGCTCATTTTCTTCATTATGATGCTCATTTCCGTTATAATGATGCTCATTTCCTTCATCATAATGCTCATTTTCTTCATCTTGATACATATTTTCTTTATCGTGATGCTCATTTCCTTTATCGTGATGCTCATTTTCTTCATCATGATGCACATTTTCTACATCAAGATGCTCATTTTCTTCATCATGATGCTCATTTTCTTCATCAAGATGCTTATTTTCTTTATCATGATGCATATTTTCTTCATCAACATGCTCATTTTATTCATCATGATGCATATTTTCTTCATCAAGATGCTCATTTTCTTCGTCATGATGCTCATTCTCTTTATCAAGATGCTTATTTTCTTACCATGATACACATTTTCTTCATCATGATATTCATTTTCTTCATCATAATGCATATTTTCTTCATCATAAAGTTCATTTTCTTCATCATGAGGCTCATTTTCTTCATCATGATGCATATTTTTTTCATCATAATTCATATTTTCTTCATCAAGATGCTCATTGACTTCATCATGATGCTCAATTCCTTCATCATGATGCTCATTTTCTTCATCACGATGCTTATTTTCTTTATCATGAAGCATATTTTATTCATCATGATGTTCATTTTCTTCATCATGATGCATATTTACTGAATCATGATGCATATTTTCTTCATCACGATGCTCATTTTCTTCATCATATCATTTTCTTCATCTCGATGCTCATTTTCTTCATCGTGATGAACATTTTTCTTCATCATGATGTATTCATCATGATGTTTAATTTCTTCATCATGATGCTCATTTTATTCTTCTTGATTCATATTTTCTTCATAATGATGATCATTTTCTTCATCACGATGCAAATTTTATTCATCATGATGCTCATTTTCTTCATCATGATGCTTATTTTCTTTATCATGATCCATATTTTCTTCATCATGATGCATATTTTATTCATCATGACGCTTATTTTCTTCATCATGATGCTCATTTTCTATTTCATGATGCATATTTTCTTCACATGATGCATATTTTTTTATCAAGATGCTCAATTTCTTCTTCATGATGCTTGTTTTCTTTGTCATGATGCATATTTTCCTCATCATGATGCTCATTTTCTTCATCGTGATGCATATTTTATTCATCATGATGCTCATTTTCTTCATCATGATGCATGTTTTCTTCATCGTGATGTATATTTTCTTTATCACGATGCACATTTTCTTCATCTTAATGCTCATTTTATTCATCATGATACTCATTTCCGTCATCAAGATGCTCATTACCTTCATCATAATGCTCATTTTCTTCATCTTGATACATATTTTTTTCATCGTGATGCTCATTTCCTTCATCGTGATGCTTATTTCCTTCTTCATGATGTTCATTTCTTTTATCGTGATGCTCATTTTCTTCATCAGGATGCTCATTTTCTTCATCAAGATGCTTATTTTCTTTATCATGATGCATATTTTCTTAATCAACATGCTCATTTTATTCATCATGATGCATATTTTCTTCATCAAGATGCTCATTATCTTTATCATGATGCTCATTTTCTTCATCAAGATGCTTATTTTCTTACCATTATGCACATTTTCTTCAACTTGATTTTCATTTTCTTAATTATAATGCATATTTTCTTCATCACAAAGCTCATTTTCTTCATCATGAGGCTCATTTTCTTCATCATGATGCATATTTTCTTCATCATAATTCATATTTTCTTAATCATGATGCTCATTTACTTCATCATGATGCTCATTTCCTTCATCACGATGCTCATTTTCTTAACCATGATGCATATTTTATTCATCATGATGCTCATTTTCTTCATCATGATGTATATTTTGTAAATCATGATGCATATTTTAATCATCACGATGCTAATTTTCTTCATCGTGATGCTCATTTTTCTTTATCATGATTTCTTTATCATGATGCTAAATTTCTTCAAGTTGATGTATATTTTCTTCGTCATGAAACTCATTTTCTTCATCATGATGCATATTTTATTCATCGTGATGCTCGTTTTCTTCATCATGATCCTCATTTTCTTCATCATGATGCTCATTTTCTTTTTCATGATGCATATTTTCTTCATCATGATGCATATTTTCTTTATCAACATGCTCATTTTTTTCATCATGATGCTTATTTTTTCATCAAGATGCTCATTTTCTTCATCATGATGCTAATTTTTTTTTCATCAAGATGCTTATTTTCTTTATCATGATGCACATTTTATCATCATGATTTTCATTTTCTTCATCATAATGCATATTTTCTTCACCATAAAGCTCATTTTCTTCATCTTGAGGCCATTTTCTTCATCATGATGCATATTTTCTTCATCATAATTCATATTTTCACATCATGAAGCTCATTGATTTCATCATGATGCTCATTTTCTTCATCATGATGTATATTTTCTAAATCATGATGCATATTTTAATCATCACGATGCTAATTTTCTTCATCGTGATGCTCATTTTTCTTTATCATGATTTCTTCACCATGATGCTCAATTTCATCATCATGACGCTCATTTTCTTCATCTTGATGAATATTTTCTTCATCATGATGGTCATTTTCTTCATCACGATGCAAATTTTATTCATCATGATGCTCATTTTCTTCATCATGATGCATATTTTCTTCATCATGATGCATATTTTATTCATCGTGATGCTCATTTTCTTCATCATGACACTCATTTTCTATTTCATGATGCATATTTTCTTCATCATGATGCATATTTTCTTTATCAAGATGATCAATTTCTTCATCATTATGCTTATTTTCTTTATCATGATGCATATTTTTTTCATCATGATGCTTATTTTCTTCGTCATGATGCATATTTTCTTCATCATGATGCTCATTTTCTTCATCATGATGCATATTTTCTTCATCGTGATGTATATTTTCATTATCACGATGCACATTTCCTTCATCTTAATGCTCATTTTCTTCATTATGATGCTCATTTCCGTTATAATGATGCTCATTTCCTTCATCATAATGCTCATTTTCTTCATCTTGATACATATTTTCTTTATCGTGATGCTCATTTTCTTTATCGTGATGCTCATTTTCTTAATCATGATGCACATTTTCTTCATCAAGATGCTCATTTTCTTCATCATGATGCTCATTTTCTACATCAAGATGCTTATTTTCTTTATCATGATGCATATTTTCTTCATCAACATGCTCATTTTATTCATCGTGATGCATATTTTCTTCATCAAGATGCTCATTTTCTTCATCATAATGCATATTTTCTTCATCATAAAGTTCATTTTCTTCATCATGAGGCTCATTTTCTTCATCATGATGCATATTTTCTTCATCATAATTCATATTTTCTTCATCAAGATGCTCATTGACTTCATCATGATGCTCAATTCCTTCATCATGATGCTCATTTTCTTCATCACGATGCTTATTTTCTTTATCATGAAGCATATTTTATTCATCATGATGTTCATTTTCTTCATCATGATGCATATTTACTGAATCATGATGCATATTTTCTTCATCACGATGCTCATTTTCTTCATCATATCATTTTCTTCATCTCGATGCTCATTTTCTTCATCGTGATGAACATTTTTCTTCATCATGATGTTTAATTTCTTCATCATGATGCTCATTTTATTCATCTTGATGCATATTTTCTTCATCATGATGCTCATTTTCTTCATCCCGATGCTCATTTTCTTAATCCTGAAGCATATTTCCTTAATCATGATGCTCATTTTCTTCATCATGATGCATATTTTCTAAGTTATGAGGCATATTTGCTTCATCATGATGCTCATTTTCATCATCATATCATTTTCTTCATCACGAAGCTCATTTTCTTCATCGTGATACTCATTTTTCTTCATCATGATGTTTAATTTCTTCATCATGATGCTCATTTTATTTATCTTGATGCATATTTTCTTCATCATGATGGTCATTTTCTTCATCAAAAAGCTCATTTTCTTCATCATGATGCACATTTTCTTCATCATGATGCATATTTTCTTCATCAACATGCTCATTTTCTTCATCATGATGCATATTTTCTTCATCAAGATGCTCATTTTCTTCATCATGATGCTCATTTTCTTCATCAAGATGCTTATTTTCTTTATCATGACGCACATTTTTTTCATCATGATTTTCATTTTCTTCATCATAATGCATATTTTCTGAATCATAAAGCTCATTTTCTTCATCATGAGGCTCATTTTCTTCATCATGATGCATATTTTCTTCATCATAATTCATATTTTCTTCATCATGATGCTCATTGACTTCATCATGATGCACATTTCCTTCATCATGATGCTCATTTTCTTCATCACGATGCTCATTTTCTTAATCATGAAGCATATTTTCTTAATCATGATGCTCATTTTCTTCATCATGATGCATATTATCTAAGTCATGACGCATATTTGCTTCATCACGATGCTCATTTTCATCATCATATCATTTTCTTCATCACGATGCTCATTTTCTTCATCGTGATACTCATTTTTCTTCATCATGTGTTTAATTTCTTCATCATGATGCTCATTTTATTTATCTTGGTGCATATTTTCTTCATCATGATGGTCTTTTCTTCATCACGATGCAAATTTTATTCATAATGATGCTCATTTTCTTCATCATGATGCTTATTTTCATTATCATGATGCATATTTTCTTCATCATAATGCATATCTTATTCATCATGATGCTCATTTTCTTCATCATGATGCTCATTTTCTATTTCATGATGCATATTTTCTTCATCATGATGCATATTTTCTTCATCAAGATGCTCAATTTCTTTATCATGTTTCTTATTTTCTTCATCATGATGCTTATTTTCTTTATTACGATGCATATTTTCTTCATCATGATACTCATTTTCTTCATCATGATGCATATTTTCTTCATCATGATACTCATTTTCTTCATCGTGATGCATATTTTCTTCATCGTGATGCATATCTTCTTTATCACGAAGCACATTTTCTTCATCTTGATGCTCATTTTCTTCTTCATAATGCTCATTTCCGACATCATGATGCTCATTTCCTTCATCATAATGCTCATTTTATTCATCATGATGCATATTTTCTTCAACATGACGCTCATTTTCTTCATCATGATACATATTTTCTTCATCGTGATGCTCATTTTTTTCATCATGACGCATATTTTATTCGTCAAGATGCTCATTTTCTTTATTATGATGCTCATTTTCTTCATCACGATGCTCATTTTCTTAATCATGATGCATATTTTCTTCTTCATGATGCTCATTTTCTTCATCATGATACATATTTTCTTCATCATGATGCATATTTTCTTCATCACGATGCTCATTTTCTTCATCATAATGCTCATTTTCTTCATTATGATTTCTTCATCATGATGCTAATTTTCTTCATCTTGATGCATATTTTCTTCGTCATGAAGCTCATTTTATTCATCATGATGCATATTTTATTCATCATGATGCTCATTTTTTTCATCATGATACTCATTTTCTTCATCATGATGCATATTTTCTTCATTATGATCCTCATTTTCTTCATCGTGAGGCTCATTTTCTTCATCATAATGCGTATTTTCTTCATCATAATTCATATTTTCTTCATCATGATGCTCATTGACATTATCATGATGCTCATTTCCTTCATCATGATGCTCATTTTCTTCTTCACGATGCTCATTTTCTTAATCATGATGTTTATTTTCTTCATCATGATGCTCATTTTCTTCATCATGATGCATATTTTTTTAATAAAGATGCTTATTTTCTTCAGCATAATTCTCATTTTCTTCATCACGATGCTCATTCTTCATCATGATCTCTTCATCATGATGCTAAATTTCATCATCATAATGCTCATTTTCTTTATCTTGATGCATATTTTATTCTTTATGTGCTAATTTTCTTCATCATGATGCATATTTTATTCATCATGATGCTCATTTTTTCATCAAGATGCTTATTTTCTTTAGCATGATGCTCATTTTCTTCATCATGATGCATATTTTATTCATCAAGAAACTAATTTTCTTCATCATGATGCACATTTTTTTCATCATGAGACTCAGTTTCTTCATCATGACGCATATTTTCTTCATCATGATTCATAATTTCTTCATCATGATGCTTATTTCCTTCATCATGATGATCATTTCCTTCATCATGATGCTCATTTTCATCATCACGATGCTCATTTTCATAATCATGATGCATATTTTCTTCATCACGATGCTCATTTTCTTCATCATAATGCTCATTTAATTCATCATTATTTCTTCATCATGATGCTAAATTTATTCATCATGATGCTCGTTTTCTTCATCTTGATGCAAATTTTCTTCGTCATGAAGCTCATTTTCTTCATCATGATTCATATTTTATTCATCATGATGCTCATTTTCTTCATTATGATGCTCATTTTCTTCAACATGATGCATATTTTCATCATCATGATCCTCATTTTCTTCATCATGATGCTCATTTTCTTTTTGATGATTCTTATTTTCTTCATCATGAAGCATATTTTCTTCATCAAGATGCTCATTTTCTTTATCATGATGCTCATTTTCTTTATCATAATACTCATTTTCTTAATCACGATGCATATTTTCTTCTTCATGATGCTCATTTTCTTCATCTTAATGCTAATTTTCTTCATCATGATACTCATTTCCGTCATCATGATGCTAATTTTCTTCATCATAATGCTCATTTTCTTCATCTTGATACATATTTTCTTCATCGTGATTCTCATTTCCTTCATCGTGATGCTTATTTCCTTCTTCGTGATGCTCATTTCTTTTATCGTGATGCTTATTTTCTTCATCAGAATGCTCATTTTCTTTATCAAGATGCTTATTTTCTTTATCATGATGCATATTTTCTTAATCAACATGCTCATTTTATTCATCATGATGCATATTTTCTTCATCAAGATGCTCATTTTCTTTATCATGATGTTTATTTTCTTCATCAAGATGCTTAGTTTCTTACCATGATGCACATTTTCTTCATCATGATTTTCATTTTCTTAATCATAATGCATATTTTCTGAATCATAAAGCTCATTTTCTTCATCATGATGCATATTTTCTTCATCATAATTCATATTTTCTTCATCATGATGCTCATTGACTTCATCATGGTGCACATTTCCTTCATCATGATGCTTATTTTCTTCATCACGATGCTCATTTTCTTAATCATGAAGCATATTTTCTAAATCATGATTCTCATTTTCTTCATCATGATGCATATTATCTAAGTCATGATGCATATTTGCTTCATCACGATGCTCATTTTCATCATAATATCATTTTCTTCATCACGATGCTCATTTTCTTCATCGTGATACTCATTTCTCTTCATCATGATGTCTTTATCATGATGTTTAATTTCTTCATCATGATGCTCATTTTATTCATCTTGATGCATATTTTCTTCATCATGATGGTCATTTTCTTCATCACAATGCAAATTTTATTCATCATGATGCTCATTTTCTTCATCATGATGCTTATTTTCTTTATCATGAAGCATATTTTCTTCATCATGATGCATATTTTATTCATCATGATGCTCATTTTCTTCATCATGATGCTCATTTTCTATTTCATGATGCATATTTTCTTCATCATGATACATATTTTCTTCATCGTGATGCTCATTTTTTTCATCATGATGCATATTTTCTTCGTCAAGATGCTCATTTTCTTTATTATGATGCTCATTTTCTTCATCACGATGCTCATTTTCTTAATCATGATGCATATTTTCTTCTTCATCATGCTCATTTTCTTCATCATGATACATATTTTCTTCATCATGATGCATATTTTCTTCATCACGATGCTCATTTTCTTCATCATAATGCTCATTTTCTTCATTATGATTTCTTCATCATGATGCTAATTTTCTTCATCTTGATGCATATTTTCTTTGTCATGAAGCTCATTTTCTTCATCATGATGCATATTTTATTCATCATGATGCTCATTTTTTTCATCATGATATTCATTTTCTTCATCATGATGCATATTTTCTTCATTATGATCCTCATTTTCTTCATCGTGAGGCTCATTTTCTTCATCGTAATGCATATTTTCTTCATCATAATTCATATTTTCTTCATCATGATGCTCATTGACATTATCATGATGCTCATTTCCTTCATCATGATGCTCATTTTCTTCTTCAAGATGCTCATTTTCTTAATCATGATGTTTATTTTCTTCATCATGATGCTCATTTTCTTCATCATGATGCATATTTTTTTAATAAAGATGCTCATTTTTCAGTATAATTCTCATTTTCTTCATCACAATGCTCATTCTTCATCATGATCTCTTCATCATGATGCTAAATTTCATCATCATAATGCTCATTTTCTTTATCTTGATGCATATTTTATTCTTCATGTGCTCATTTTCTTCATCATGATGCATATTTTATTCATCATGATGCTCATTTTTTCATCAAGATGCTTATTTTCTTTAGCATGATGCTCATTTTCTTCATCATGATGCATATTTTATTCATCAAGAAACTAATTTTCTTCATCATGATGCACATTTTCTTCATCATGAGGCTCATTTTCTTCATCATGACGCATATTTTCTTCATCATGATTCATTATTTCTTCATCATGATGCTTATTTCCTTCATCATGATGATCATTTACTTCATCATGATGCTCATTTTCATCATCACGATGCTCATTTTCATAATCATGATGCATATTTTCTTCATCACGATGCTCATTTTCTTCATCATAATGCTCATTTACTTCATCATGATGCTAAATTTATTCATCATGATGCTCGTTTTCTTCATCTTGATGCAAATTTTCTTCGTCATGAAGCTCATTTTCTTTATGCATCATGATGCTCATTTTCTTCATCATGATGCATATTTTCTTCATCATGATGCATATTTTATTCATCATGATGCTCATTTTCTTCATCATGATGCTAATTTTCTATTTCATGATGCATATTTTCTACATCATGTTGCATATTTTCTTCATCAAGATGCTCAATTTCTTCATCATGGTTCTTATTTTCTTCATCATGATGTTTATTTACTTTATCACGATGCATATTTTCTTCATCATGATGCTCATTTTCTTCATCATGATGCATATTTTCTTCATCATGATGCTCATTTTCTTCATCGTGATGCATATTTTCTTCATCGTGTTGCATATCTTCTTTATCACGAAGCACATTTTCTTCATCATGATGCACATTTTCTTCTTCATAATGCTCATTTCCGTCATCATGATGCTCATTTCCTTCATCATAATGCTCATTTTCTTCATCATGATGCATATTTTATTCATCATGACGCTCATTTTCTTCATCATGATACATATTTTCTTCATCGTGATGCTCATTTTATTCATCATGATGCATATTTTCTTCGTCAAGATGCTCATTTTCTTTATTATGATGCTCATTTTCTTCATCACGATACTCATTTCTTTAATAATGATACATATTTTTTTTCATGATGCTCATTTTCTTCATCATGATACATATTTTCTTCATCATGATGTATATTTTCTTCATCAAGAAGCTCATTTTCTTCATCATAATGCTCATTTTCTTCATTATGATTTCTTCATCATGATGCTAATTTTCTTCACCTTGATGCATATTTTCTTCGTCATGAAGCTCATTTTCTTCATCATGATGCATATTTTATTCATCATGATGCTCATTTTTTTCATCATGATACTCATTTTCTTCATCATGATGCATATTTTCTTCATTATGATCCTAATTTTCTTCATCGTGAGGCTCATTTTCTTCATCATAATGCATATTTTCTTAATCATAATTCATATTTTCTTCATCATGATGCTCATTGACTTTATCATGATGCTCATTTCCTTCATCATGATGGTCATTTTCTTCTTCATGATGCTCATTTTCTTAATCATGATGTTTATTTTCTTCATCATGATGCATATTTTTTTAATAAAGATGATCATTTTCTTCATCATAATTCTCATTTTCTTCTTCACGATGCTCATTCTTCATCATGATCTCTTCATCGTGATGCTAAATTTCATCATCATGATGCTCATTTTCTTCATCTTGATGCATATTTTATTCTTCATGGTGCTCATTTTCTTCATCATGATGCATATTTTATTCATCATGATGCTCATTTTTTCATCAAGATGCTTATTTTCTTTATCATGATGCTCATTTTCTTCATCATGATGCTTATTTTATTCATCAAGAAACTCATTTTCTTCATCAAGATGCACATTTTCTTCATCATGAGGCTCATTTTCTTCATCATGACACATATTTTCTTAATCATGATTCATATTTTCTTCATCATGATGCTTATTTCCTTCATCATGATGACCATTTCTTTCATCATAATGCTCATTTTCATCATCACGATGCTCATTTTCATAATCATGATGCATATTTTCTTTATCATGATGCATATTTTCTTCATCACGATGCTCATTTTCTTCATCATAATGCTCATTTACTTCATCATTATGTCTTCATTATGATGCTAAATTTCTTCATCATGATGCTCGTTTTCTTCATCTTTATGCATATTTTCTTCGTCATGAAGCTCATTTTCTTCATCATGATGCATATTTTATTCATCATGATGCTCATTTTTTTCATTATGATGCTCATTTTCTTCAACATGATGCATATTTTCTTCATCATGATCCTCATTTTCTTCATCATGATGCTCATTTTCTTTTTGATGATGCTTATTTTCTTCTTCATGATGCATATTTTCTTCATCAAGATGCTCATTTTCTTTATCATAATACTCATTTTCTTCATCATGATGCTCATTTTCTTAATCATGATGCATATTTTCTTCTTCATGATGCTCATTTTCTTCATCATGATACATATTTTCTTCATCATGATGCATATTTTATTCATCATGACGCTCATTTTCTTCATCATGACGCTCATTTTCTATTTCATGATGCATATTTTCTTCATCATGATGCATATTTTTTTTATCAAGATGCTCAATTTCTTCATCATGATGCTTATTTTCTTTGTCATGATGCATATTTTCCTCATCATGATGCTCATTTTCTTCATCATGATGCATATTTTCTTCATCATGATGCTCATTTTCTTCATTATGATGCATATTTTCTTCATCGTGATGTATATTTTCTTTATCACGTTGCACATTTTCTTCATCTTAATGCTCATTTTCTTCATCATGATACTCATTTCCGTCATCATGATGCTCATTTCCTTCATCATAATGCTGATTTTCTTCATCTTGATACATATTTTCTTCATCGTGATGCTCATTTCCTTCATTGTGATGCTTATTTCCTTCTTCGTGATGCTCATTTCTTTTATCGTGATGCTAATTTTCTTCATCAGGATGCTCATTTTCTTCATCAAGATGCTTATTTTCTTTATCATGATCCATACTTTCTTAATCAACATGCTCATTTTATTCATCATGATGCATATTTTCTTCATCAAGATGCTCATTTTCTTTATCATGATGCTCATTTTCTTCATCAAGATGTTTATTTTCTTACCATGATGCACATTTTCTTCATCATGATTTTCATTTTCTTATTCATAATGCATATTTTCTTCATTATAAAGCTCATTTTCTTCATCATGAGGCTCATTTTCTTCATCATGATGCATATTTTCTTCATCATAATTCATATTTTCTTCATCATTATGCTCATTTCCTTCAACATGATGCTCATTTTCTTCATCACGATGCTCATTTTCTTAATCATGAATCAAATTTCTTCATCATGATGCTCATTTTCTTCATCATGATGCATATTTTTTAAGTCATGATGCTTATTTTCTTCATCACGATGCTCATTTTCATCATCATATCATTTTCTTCATCACGATGCTTATTTTTCTTCATTGTGATACTCATTTTTCTTCATCATGATGTCTTCATCATGATGTTTAATTTCTTCATCATGATGCTCATTTTATTCATCTTGATGCATATTTTCTTCATCATGATGGTCATTTTCTTCATCACGATGCAAATTTAATTCATCATGATGCTTATTTTCTTCATCATGATGCTTATTTTCTTTTTCATGATGCATATTTTCTTCATCTTGATGCTCATTTTCTATTTCATGATGCAAATTTTCTTCATCATGATGCATATTTTCTTCATCAAGATGCTCAATTTCTTCATCATGGTTCTCATTTTCTTCATCATGATGCTTATTTTCTTTATCATGATGCATATTTTCTTCATCATGATGCTCATTTTCTTCATCATGATGCATATTTTCTTCATCATGATGATCATTTTCTTCATCGTGATGCATATTTTCTTTATCACGAAGCACATTTTCTTCATTCTAATGCTCATTTTCTTCTTCATAATGCTAATTTCCGTCATCATGATGCTCATTTCCTTCATCATAATGCTCATTTTCTTCATCATGATGCATATTTTCTTCATCACGACGCTCATTTTCTTCATCATGATCCATATTTTCTTCATCGTGATGCTCATTTTCTTCATCGTGATGCATATTTTCTTCGTCAAGATGCTCATTTTCTTTATTATGATGCTCATTTTCTTCATCACGATGCTCATTTTCTTTATCATGATGTATATTTTCTTCTTCATGATGCTCATTTTCTTCATCATGATACATATTTCTTCATCATGATGCATATTATCTTCATCACGATGCTCATTTTCTTCATCATAATTCTCATTTTCTTCATTATGATTTCTTCATCATGATGCTAATTTTCTTCATCTTGATGCATATTTTCTTCGTCATGAAGCTCATTTTCTTCATCATGATGCATATTTTATTCATCATGATGTTCATTTTTTTCATCATGATACTCATTTTCATCATCATGATGCATATTTTCTTCATTATGATACTCATTTTCTTCATCATGAGGCTCATTTTCTTCATCATAATGCATATTTTCTTCATCATAATTCATATTTTCTTCATCATGATGCTCATTGACTTTATCATGATGCTCATTTTCTTCATCATGATGCTCATTTTCTTCTTCACAATGCTCATTTTCTTAATCATGATGTATATTTTCTTCATCATGATGCTCATTTTCTTTATCATGATGCATATTTTTTTAATAAAGATGCTCATTCTCTTCATCATAATGCTCATTTTCTTCATCACAATGCTTATTCTTCATCATGATCTCTTCATCATGATGCTTAATTTCTTCATCGTGATGCTCATTTTCTTCATCTTGATGCATATTTTATTCTTCATGGTGCTCATTTTCTTCATCATGATGCATATTTTATTCATCATGATGCTCATTTTTTCATCAAGATGTTTATTTTCTTTATCATGATGCTCATTTTCTTCATCAAAATGCATATTTTATTCATCAAGAAACTCATTTTCTTCATCATGATGCACATTTTCTTCATCATGAGGCTCATTTTCTTCATCATGATGCATATTTTCTTCATCATGATTCATATTTTCTTCATCATGATGCTTATTTCCTTCATCATGATGACCATTTCCTTCATCATGATGCTCATTTTCATCATCACGATGCTCATTTTCATAATCATGATGCATATTTTCTTTATCATGACGCATATTTTCGTCATCACGATGCTAATTTTCTTCATCATAATGTTCATTTACTTCATCATTATTTCTTCATCATGATGCTAAATTTCTTCATCATGATGCTCGTTTTCTTCATCTTGATCCATGTTTTCTTTGTCATGAAGCTCATTTTCTTCATCATTATGCATATTTTATTCATCATGAAGCTCATTTTCTTCATTATGATGCTCATTTTCTTCAACATGATGCATATTTTCTTCATCATGATCCTCATTTTCTTCATCATGATGCTCATTTTCTTTTTGATGATGCTTATTTTCTTCATCATGATGCATATTTTCTTCATCAAGATGCTCATTTTCTTTATCATAATACTCATTTTCTTCATCATGGTGCTCATTTTCTTAATCATGATGCATATTTTCTTCTTCATGAAGCTCATTTTCTTCATCATGATACATATTTTCTTCATCATGATGCATATTTTCTTCATCACGATGCTCATTTTCTTAATCATAATGCTCATTTCCTTCATCATGATTTCTTCATCATGATGCTAATTTTCTTCATCTTGATGCATATTTTCTTCGTCATGAAGCTCGTTTTCTTCATCATGATGCATATTTTATTCATCATGATGCTCATTTTTTTCATCATGATACTCATTTTCTTCATCATGATGCATATTTTTTTCATTATGATCCTCATTTTCTTCATCATGATGCTCATTTTCTTTTTCATGATGCATATTTTCTTCATCATGATGCATATTTTCTTCATCAAGATGCTCAATTTCTTCATCATGGTTCTCATTTTCTTCATCATGATGCTTATTTTCTTTATCATGATGCATATTTTCTTCATCATGATGCTCATTTTCTTCATCATGATGCATATTTTCTTTATCATGACGCATATTTTCTTCATCACGATGCTCATTTTCTTCATCATAATGCTCATTTTCTTCATTATGATTTCTTCATCATGATGCTAATTTTCTTCATCTTGATGCATATTTTCTTTGTCATGAAGCTCATTTTCTTCATCATGATGCATATTTTATTCATCATGATGCTCATTTTTTTCATCATGATATTCATTTTTTTCATCATGATGCATATTTTCTTCATTATGATCCTCATTTTCTTCATCGTGAGGCTCATTTTCTTCATCATAATGCATATTTTCTTCATCATAATTCATATTTTCTTCATCATGATGCTCATTGACATTATCATGATGCTCATTTCCTTCATCATGATGCTCATTTCCTTAATCATGATGTTTATTTTCTTCATCATGATGCTCATTTTCTTCATCATGATGCATATTTTTTTAATAAAGATGCTCATTTTTCAGCATAATTCTCATTTTCTTCATCACGATGCTCATTCTTCATCATGATCTCTTCATCATAATGCTAAATTTCATCATCATAATGCTCATTTTCTTTATCTTGATGCCTATTTTATTCTTCATGTGCTCATTTTCTTCATCATGATGCATATTTTATTCATCATGATGCTCATTTTTTCATCAAGATGCATATTTTCTTTAGCATGATGCTCATTTTCTTCATCATGATGCATATTTTATTCATCAAGAAACTAATTTTCTTGATCATGATGCACATTTTCTTCATCATGAGGCTCATTTTCTTCATCATGACGCATATTTTCTTCATCATGATTCATAATTTCTTCATCATGATGCTTATTTTCTTCATCATGATGATCATTTCCTTCATCATGATGCTCATTTTCATCATCACGATGCTCATTTTCATAATCATGATGCATATTTTCTTCATCACGATGCTCATTTTCTTCATCATAATGCTCATTTACTTCATCATTATTTCTTCATCATGATGCTAAATTTATTCATCATGATGCTCGTTTTCTTCATCTTGATGCAAATTTTCTTCGTCATGAAGCTCATTTTCTTTATGCATCATGATGCTCATTTTCTTCATCATGATGCATATTTTCTTCATCATGATACATATTTTATTCATCATGATGCTCATTTTCTTCATCATGATGCTAATTTTCTATTTCATGATGCATATTTTCTACATCATGATGCATATTTTCTTCATCAAGATGCTCAATTTTTTCATCATGGTTCTTATTTTCTTCATCATGATGTTTATTTACTTTATCACGATGCATATTTTCTTCATCATGATGCTCATTTTCTTCATCATGATGCATATTTTCTTCATCATGATGCTCATTTTCTTCATCGTGATGCATATTTTCTTCATCGTGATGCATATCTTCTTTATCACGAAGCACATTTTCTTCATCATGATGCACATTTTCTTCTTCATAATGCTCATTTCCGTCATCATGATGCTCATTTCCTTCATCATAATGCTCATTTTCTTCATCATGATGCATATTTTATTCATCATGACGCTCATTTTCTTCATCATGATACATATTTTCTTCATCGTGATGCTCATTTTCTTCATCATGATGCATATTTTCTTCGTCAAGAAGCTCATTTTCTTTATTATGATGCTTATTTTCTTCATCACGATACTCATTTCTTTAATAATGATGCATATTTTTTTTCATGATGCTCATTTTATTCATCATGATACATATTTTCTTCATCATGATGCATATTTTCTTCATCACGAAGCTCATTTTCTTCATCATAATGCTCATTTTCTTCATTATGATTTCTTCATCATGATGCTAATTTTCTTCACCTTGATGCATATTTTCTTCGTCATGAAGCTCATTTTCTTCATCATGATGCATATTTTATTCATCATGATGCTCATTTTTTTTCATCATGTTACTCATTTTCTTCATCATGATGCATATTTTCTTCATTATGATCCTAATTTTCTTCATCGTGAGGCTCATTTTCTTCATCATAATGCATATTTTCTTAATCATAATTCATATTTTCTTCATCATGATGCTCATTGACTTTATCATGATGCTCATTTCCTTCATCATGATGCTCATTTTCTTCTTCATGATGCTCATTTTCTTAATCATGATGTTTATTTTCTTCATCATGATGCATATTTTTTTAATAAAGATGCTCATTTTCTTCATCATAATTTTCATTTTCTTCTTCACGATGCTCATTCTTCATCATGATCTCTTCATCGTGATGCTAAATTTCATCATCATGATGCTCATTTTCTTCATCTTGATGCATATTTTATTCTTCATGGTGCTCATTTTCTTCATCATGATGCATATTTTATTCATCATGATGCTCATTTTTTCATCAAGATGCTTATTTTCTTTATCATGATACTCATTTTCTTCATCATGATGCTTATTTTATTCATCAAGAAACTCATTTTCTTCATTAAGATGCACATTTTCTTCATCATGAGGCTCATTTTCTTCATCATGACACATATTTTCCTCATCATGATTCATATTTTCTTCATCATGATGCTTATTTCCTTCATCATGATGACCATTTCTTTCATCATAATGCTCATTTTCATCATCACGATGCTCATTTTCATAATCATGATG
>CM042952.1:755281-775958 GCA_023678885.1 Pogostemon cablin | reverse complement strand
GAAAATGAGCATCGTGATGAAGAAAATATGCATCATGATGAAGAAAATATGTATCATGATGAAGAAAATGGGCATCATGAAGAAGAAAATATGCATCATGATTAAGAAAATGAGCATCATGATGAAGAAAATGAGTATTATGATAAAGAAAATGAGCATCTTGATGAAGAAAATATGCATCATGATGAAGAAAAATAGAATCATGAAAAGAAAATTAGCATCATGATGAAGAAAATGAGGCATCATGATGAATAAAATAAGCATCATGTTGAAGAAAATCTGCATCATGATGAAGAAAATGAGCATCATGATGAATAATATATGCATCATGAGAAGAAAATGAGCTTCATGACGAAGAAATTTTGCATCAAGATGAAGAAAACGAGCATCATGATGAAGAAATTTTAGCATCATGATGAAGAAATAATGATGAAGTAAATGAGCATTAAGATGAAGGAAATTAGCATCGTGATGAAGAAAATATGCGATCATGATAATGAAAATATGCATCGTGATTATGAAAATGAGCATCGTGATGAAGAAATGATCATCATGAAGAAGGAAATAGGTCATCATGATGAAGGAAATAAGCATCATGATGAAGAAAATATGACGTCATGATGAAGAAAATGAGCTCATGATGAAGAAAAGGTGCATCATGATGAAGAAAATGAGTTTCTTGATGAATAAAATAAGCATCATGATGAAGAAAATGAGCATCATGATAAAGAAAATAAGCATCTTGATGAAAAAATGAGCATCATGATGAATAAAATATGCATCATGATGAAGAAAATGAGCACCATGAAGAATAAAATATGCATCAAGATGAAGAAAATGAGCATCATGATGATGAAATTTAGCATCACGATGAAGAGATCATGATGAAGAATGAGCATCGTGATGAAGAAAATGAGAATTATGATGAAGAAAATGAGCATCTTTATTAAAAAAATATGCATCATGATGAAGAAAAATAAACATCATGATTAAGAAAATGAGCATCGTGAAGAAGAAAATGAGCATCATGATGAAGGAAATGAGCATCATGATAAAGTCAATGAGCATCATGATGAAGAAAATATGAATTATGATGAAGAAAATATGCATTATGATGAAGAAAATGAGCCTCACGATGAAGAAAATGAGGATCATAATGAAGAAAATATGCATCATGATGAAGAAAATGAGTATCATGATGAAAAAAATGAGCATCATTATGAAGAAAATACGCATCTTGATGAAGAAAATGGGCATCATGATGAAGAAAATATGCATCAAAATGAAGAAAATGAGAATCATGATGACTAACTTGAGCATCGTGATGAAGAAAATGAGCATCATGAATAAGATAATGAGCATCGTGATGAAGAAAATCTTCATCATAATGAAGAAAATATGCATCATGATGAAGAAAATGAGCATCATGATGAAGAAAATATGCATCATGATTAAGAAAATGAGCATCGTGACGAAGAAATGAGCATCATGATGAAGAAAATATGCATCATGATGAAAAAAATGAGCATGTTGATGAAAAAAATATGCTTCATGATGAATAAAATGAGCGTCATAATGAAGAAAATGAGGATCATGATGAATAAAATATGCATCATGATTAATAAAATATGCATCATGATGAAGAAATTTAGCGTCATGATGAATAAATCTTGATGAAGAAAATGAGCATTATGACAAAGAAAATGAGAATCGTGTAGAATAAAATATGCATCATGATGAAGAAAATGAGCATCATGATGAAGAAAATATGCATCATGATTAAGAAAATGAGAATCGTGATGAAGAAAATGAGCATCACGATTAAGGAAATGACCATCATGATGAAGAAAATTTGAATCATGATGAAAAAATATGCATCATGATGAAGAAAAAGAGTATTATGATGAAGAAATGAACATCATGATGAAGAAAATATGCATCATGATGAAGAAAATGAAAATGATGATGAAGATAATGTGTATCATGATGAAGAAAATATGCATCTTGATAATGAAAATAAGCATCTTAATGAAGAAAATGAACTGCATGATGAAGAAAATGAGCATCTTGATGAAGAAAATATGCATCATGATTTTAGAAAATTAGCCTGTTGATGAAGAAAATATGCATCATGATGAAGAAAATAAGCATCATCAAAAAGAAAATGAGCATCATGATGAAGAAAATGAGGATCATGATGAAGAAAATATGCATCATGTTGAAGAAAATGAGCATCATAATGAAGAAAATGAGCATCATGATGAATAAAATATGCGTCATGATGAAGAAAATGAGCTTCATGACGAAGAAAATATGCATCAAGATGAAGAATATGACCATCATGATGAAGAAATTTAGCATCATGATGAAGAAATAATGATGAAGTAAACGAGCATTATGATGAATAAAATAGCATCGTGATGAAGAAAATATGCATCTTGATGAAGAAAATGAGCATCATGATGAAGAAAATATGCATCATGAATAAGAAAATGAGCATCGTGATGAAGAAAATGAGCATCATGATGAAGGAAATGAGCATCATGATAAAGGAAATGGTCATCATGATGAAGGAAATAAGCATCATGATAAAGAAAATATGAATCGTGATGAAGAAAACATGCATCATGATGAAGAAAATGAGCCTCATGAAGAAGAAAATGTGCATCAGGATGAAGAAAATGTGCTTCGTGATAAAAAAAATATGCATCACGATGAAGAAAATATGCATCACGATGAAGAAAATGAGCATCATGATGAAGAAAATATGCATCATGATGAAGAAAATGAGCATCATGATGAAGAAAATACGCATCATGATAAAGAAAATAAGCATCATGATGAAGAAAATGAGAACCATTATGAAGAAATTGAGCATCTTGATGAAGAAAATAAGCATCATGATAAAGAAAATAAGCATCATCAAAAAGAAAATGAGCATCATTATGAAGAAAATGAGGATCATGATGAAGAAAATATGCATCATGTTGAAGAAAATGAGCATCATAATGAAGAAAATAAGCATCATGATGAAGAAAATGAGCTTCTTGACGAAGAAAATATGCATAAAGATGAAGAAAACGAGCATCATGATGAAGAAATTTAGCATCATGATGAAGACATAATGATGAAGTAAATGAGCATTATGATGAAGAAAATGCGCTTCATGATGAATAAAATATGCACAATGATGAAGAAAATGAGCTTCATGACGAAGAAAATATGCATCAAGATAAAGAAAACGAGCATCATGATGAATAAATTTAGCATCATGATGTGAAATAATTATGAAGTAAATGAACATTATGATGAAGAAAATTAGCATCGTGATGAAGAAAATATGCGTCATGATAAAGAAAATATGCATCATGATGAAGAAAATGAGCATCATGATGAAGAAAATATGCATCATGATAAAGAAAATAAGCATCATGACGAAGAAAATGAGAACCATGATGAAGAAATTGAGCATCTTGATGAAGAAAATATGCATCATGATGAAGAAAATATGCATCATGAAAAAGAAAATGAGCATCATGATGAAGAAAATGGGGATCATAATGAAGAAAATATGCATCATGATGAAGAAAGTGAGTATCATGATGAAAAAAATGAGCATCATGATGAATAAAATATGCATCATGATGAAGAAAACGAGCTTCATGACGAAGAAAATATGCATCAAGATGAAGAAAATTAGCATCATGATGAAGAGATCATGATGAAGGAAATGAGCATTATGATTACGAAAATGAGCATCGTGATGAAGAAAATATGCATCATGATGAAGAAAATATGTATCATGATGAAGAAAATGCGCATCATGAAGAAGAAAATATGCATCATGATTAAGAAAATGAGCATCATGATGAAGAAAATGAGTATTATGATAAAGAAAATGAGCATCTTGATGAAGAAAATATGCATCATGATGAAGAAAATAAGCATCATCAAAAAGAAAATGAGCATCATGATGAAGAAAATGAGGATCATGATGAAGAAAATATACATCATGTTGAAGAAAATGAGCATCATAATGAAGAAAATGAGCTTCATGATGAATAAAATATGCATAATGATGAAGAAAATGAGCTTCATGACGAAGAAAGTATGCATCAAGATGAAGAAAACGAGCATCATGATGAAGAAATTTAGCATCATGATGAAGAAATAATGATGAAGTAAATGAACATTAAGATGAAGAAATTAGCATCGTGATGGAGAAAATATGCGTCATGATAAAGAAAATATGCATCATGATTATGAAAATGAGCATCGTGATGATGAAAATGAGCATCATGAAGAAGGAAATGGTCATCATGATGAAGGAAATAAGCATCATGATGAAGAAAATATGAATCATGATGAAGAAAATGAGCCTCATGATGAAGAAAATGTGCATCATGATGAAGAATATGAGTTTCTTGATGAATAAAATATGCATTTTGATGAAGAAAATGAGCATCATGATAAAGAAAATAAACATCTTGATGAAAAAATGAGCATCATGATGAATAAAATATTCATCATGATGAAGAAAATGAGCACCATGAAGATTAAAATATGCATCAAGATGAAGAAAATGAGCATCATGATGAAGAAATTAAGCATCATGATGAAGAGATCATGATGAAGAATAAGCATTGTGATGAAGAAAATGAGCATTATGATGAAGAAAATGAGCATCTTTATTAAAAAAATATGCATCACGATAAAGAAAATGAGCATCATGAAGAAGAAAATATACATCATGATTAAGAAAATGAGCGTCGTGAAGAAGAAAATGAGCATCATGATGAAGAAAATGATCATCATGATAAAGTCAATGAGCGTCATGATGAAGAAAATATGAATTATGTTGAAGAAAATATGCATTATGATGAAGAAAATGAGCCTCATGATGTAGAAAATGAGGATCAAAATGAAGAAAATATCCATCATGATGAAGAAAATGAGTATCCTGATGAAAAAAATGAACATCATGATGAATAAAATATGCATCATGATGAAGAAAATGATCTTCATGACGAAGAAAATATGCATCAAGATGAAGAAAATTAGCATCATGATGAAATCATAATGAAGAAAATGAGCATTATGATGAAGAAAATGAGCATCGTGATGAAGAAAATATGCATCATGATGAAGAAAATATGTATCATGATGAAGAAAATGAGCATCATGAAGAAGAAAATATACATCATTATAAAGAAAATGAGCATCGTGATGAAGAAAATGAGCATCATAATAAAGAAAATGAGCATCTTGACGAAGAAAATATGCATCACGATGAAGAAAATGAGCATCACGATGAAGAAAATATGTATCATGATGAAGAAAATGAGCGTCTTGATGAAGAAAATATGCATCATGATGAAGAAAATGAGCATTATGATGAAGGAAATGAGCATCATAATGACGGAAATTAGCATTATGAAGAAGAAAATGAGCATTAGAATGAAGAAAATGTGCTTCGTGATAAAGAAAATATGCATCACGATGAAGAAAATGAGCATCATGATGAAGAAAATATGCATCATGATGAAGAAAATGAGAATCATGATGAAGAAAATATGCATCATGATAAAGAAAATAAGCATCATGATGAAGATAATGAGAACCATGATGAAGAAATTGAGCATCTTGATGAAGAAAATATGCATCATGATGAAGAAAATTTGCATCATGAAATAGAAAATGAGCATCATGATGAAGAAAATATGCATCATGATAAAGAAAATAAGCATCATGATGAAGAAAATAAGCATCATGATGAAGAAAATAAGCATCATGATGAATTAAATTAGCATCGTGATGAAGAAAATGACCATCATGATGAAGAAAATATGCATCAAGATGAATAAAATGAGCATCATGATGAAGAAATTAAACATCATGATGAAGACATCATGATGAAGAAAAATGAGTATCACGATTAAGAAAATGAGCATCGTGATGAAGAAAATGATATGATGATGAAAATGAGCATCGTGATGAAGAAAATAAGCATCATGACTTAAAAAATATGCATCATGATGAAGAAAATGAGCATCATGATGAAGAAATTTGCTTCATGATTAAGAAAATGAGCATCGTTATGAAGAAAATGAGCATCATGTGAAGGAAATGAGCATCATGATGAAGAAAATATGAATTATGATTAAGAAAATATGCATCATGATGAAGAAAATGAGCCTCATGATGAAGAAAATGAGCTTTATGATGAAGAAAATATGCATTATGAATAAGAAAATGAAAATCATGATGAAGAAAATGTGCATCATGGTAAGAAAATAAACATCTTGATGAAGAAAATGAGCATCATGATAAAGAAAATGAGCATCTTGATGAAGAAAATATGCATCATGATGAATAAAATGAGCATGTTGATTAAGAAAATATGGATCATGATAAAAAAAATAAGCATCTTGATGAAGAAAATGAGCATCCTGAAGAAGAAAATGAGCATCACGATAAAAGAAATGAGCATCACGAAGATGGAAATAAACATCACGATGAAGGAAATGAGCATCACGATGAAGAAAATATGTATCAAGATGAAGAAAATGAGCATTCTGATGAAGGAAATGAGCATCAAGATGACGGAAATGAGTATCATGATGAAGAAAATGAGCATTAAGATGAAGAAAATGTGCAACGTGATAAAGAAAATATACATCACGATGAAGAAAACATGCATCATGATGAAGAAAATAAGCATCATGATGAAGAAAATATGCATCATGTTGAAGAAAATGAGCATCATAATGAAGAAAATAAGCATCATGATGAAGAAAATGAGCTTCTTGACGAAGAAAATATGCATAAAGATGAAGAAAACGAGCATCATGATGAAGAAATTTAGCATCATGATGAAGACATAATGATGAAGTAAATGAGCATTATGATGAAGAAAATGCGCTTCATGATGAATAAAATATGCACAATGATGAAGAAAATGAGCTTCATGACGAAGAAAATATGCATCAAGATAAAGAAAACGAGCATCATGATGAATAAATTTAGCATCATGATGTGAAATAATTATGAAGTAAATGAACATTATGATGAAGAAAATTAGCATCGTGATGAATAAAATATGCGTCATGGTAAAGAAAATATGCATCATGATGAAGAAAATGAGCATCATGATGAAGAAAATATGCATCATGATAAAGAAAATAAGCATCATGACGAAGAAAATGAGAACCATGATGAAGAAATTGAGCATCTTGATGAAGAAAATATGCATCATGATGAAGAAAATATGCATCATGAAAAAGAAAATGAGCATCATGATGAAGAAAATGGGGATCATAATGAAGAAAATATGCATCATGATGAAGAAAGTGAGTATCATGATGAAAAAAATGAGCATCATGATGAATAAAATATGCATCATGATGAAGAAAACGAGCTTCATGACGAAGAAAATATGCATCAAGATGAAGAAAATTAGCATCATGATGAAGAGATCATGATGAAGGAAATGAGCATTATGATTACGAAAATGAGCATCGTGATGAAGAAAATATGCATCATGATGAAGAAAATATGTATCATGATGAAGAAAATGCGCATCATGAAGAAGAAAATATGCATCATGATTAAGAAAATGAGCATCATGATGAAGAAAATGAGTATTATGATAAAGAAAATGAGCATCTTGATGAAGAAAATATGCATCATGATGAAGAAAATAAGCATCATCAAAAAGAAAATGAGCATCATGATGAAGAAAATGAGGATCATGATGAAGAAAATATACATCATGTTGAAGAAAATGAGCATCATAATGAAGAAAATGAGCTTCATGATGAATAAAATATGCATAATGATGAAGAAAATGAGCTTCATGACGAAGAAAGTATGCATCAAGATGAAGAAAACGAGCATCATGATGAAGAAATTTAGCATCATGATGAAGAAATAATGATGAAGTAAATGAACATTAAGATGAAGAAATTAGCATCGTGATGAAGAAAATATGCGTCATGATAAAGAAAATATGCATCATGATTATGAAAATGAGCATCGTGATGATGAAAATGAGCATCATGAAGAAGGAAATGTTCATCATGATGAAGGAAATAAGCATCATGATGAAGAAAATATGAATCATGATGAAGAAAATGAGCCTCATGATGAAGAAAATGTGCATCATGATGAAGAATATGAGTTTCTTGATGAATAAAATATGCATTTTGATGAAGAAAATGAGCATCATGATAAAGAAAATAAACATCTTGATGAAAAAATGAGCATCATGATGAATAAAATATTCATCATGATGAAGAAAATGAGCACCATGAAGATTAAAATATGCATCAAGATGAAGAAAATGAGCATCATGATGAAGAAATTAAGCATCATGATGAAGAGATCATGATGAAGAATAAGCATTGTGATGAAGAAAATGAGCATTATGATGAAGAAAATGAGCATCTTTATTAAAAAAATATGCATCACGATAAAGAAAATGAGCATCATGAAGAAGAAAATATACATCATGATTAAGAAAATGAGCGTCGTGAAGAAGAAAATGAGCATCATGATGAAGAAAATGATCATCATGATAAAGTCAATGAGCATCATGATGAAGAAAATATGAATTATGTTGAAGAAAATATGCATTATGATGAAGAAAATGAGCCTCATGATGTAGAAAATGAGGATCAAAATGAAGAAAATATGCATCATGATGAAGAAAATGAGTATCCTGATGAAAAAAATGAACATCATGATGAATAAAATATGCATCATGATGAAGAAAATGATCTTCATGACGAAGAAAATATGCATCAAGATGAAGAAAATTAGCATCATGATGAAATCATAATGAAGAAAATGAGCATTATGATGAAGAAAATGAGCATCGTGATGAAGAAAATATGCATCATGATGAAGAAAATATGTATCATGATGAAGAAAATGAGCATCATGAAGAAGAAAATATACATCATTATAAAGAAAATGAGCATCGTGATGAAGAAAATGAGCATCATAATAAAGAAAATGAGCATCTTGACAAAGAAAATATGCATCACGATGAAGAAAATGAGCATCACGATGAAGAAAATATGTATCATGATGAAGAAAATGAGCGTCGTGATGAAGAAAATATGCATCATGATGAAGAAAATGAGCATTATGATGAAGGAAATGAGCATCATAATGACGGAAATTAGCATTATGAAGAAGAAAATGAGCATTAGAATGAAGAAAATGTGCTTCGTGATAAAGAAAATATGCATCACGATGAAGAAAATGAGCATCATGATGAAGAAAATATGCATCATGATGAAGAAAATGAGAATCATGATGAAGAAAATATGCATCATGATAAAGAAAATAAGCATCATGATGAAGATAATGAGAACCATGATGAAGAAATTGAGCATCTTGATGAAGAAAATATGCATCATGATGAAGAAAATTTGCATCATGAAATAGAAAATGAGCATCATGATGAAGAAAATATGCATCATGATAAAGAAAATAAGCATCATGATGAAGAAAATAAGCATCATGATGAAGAAAATAAGCATCATGATGAATTAAATTAGCATCGTGATGAAGAAAATGACCATCATGATGAAGAAAATATGCATCAAGATGAATAAAATGAGCATCATGATGAAGAAATTAAACATCATGATGAAGACATCATGATGAAGAAAAATGAGTATCACGATTAAGAAAATGAGCATCGTGATGAAGAAAATGATATGATGATGAAAATGAGCATCGTGATGAAGAAAATAAGCATCATGACTTAAAAAATATGCATCATGATGAAGAAAATGAGCATCATGATGAAGAAATTTGCTTCATGATTAAGAAAATGAGCATCGTTATGAAGAAAATGAGCATCATGTGAAGGAAATGAGCATCATGATGAAGAAAATATGAATTATGATGAAGAAAATATGCATCATGATGAAGAAAATGAGCCTCATGATGAAGAAAATGAGCTTTATGATGAAGAAAATATGCATTATGAATAAGAAAATGAAAATCATGATGAAGAAAATGTGCATCATGGTAAGAAAATAAACATCTTGATGAAGAAAATGAGCATCATGATAAAGAAAATGAGCATCTTGATGAAGAAAATATGCATCATGATGAATAAAATGAGCATGTTGATTAAGAAAATATGGATCATGATAAAAAAAATAAGCATCTTGATGAAGAAAATGAGCATCCTGAAGAAGAAAATGAGCATCACGATAAAAGAAATGAGCATCACGAAGATGGAAATAAACATCACGATGAAGGAAATGAGCATCACGATGAAGAAAATATGTATCAAGATGAAGAAAATGAGCATTCTGATGAAGGAAATGAGCATCAAGATGACGGAAATGAGTATCATGATGAAGAAAATGAGCATTAAGATGAAGAAAATGTGCAACGTGATAAAGAAAATATACATCACGATGAAGAAAACATGCATCATGATGAAGAAAATAAGCATCATGATGAAGAAAATATGCATCATGTTGAAGAAAATGAGCATCATAATGAAGAAAATAAGCATCATGATGAAGAAAATGAGCTTCTTGACGAAGAAAATATGCATAAAGATGAAGAAAACGAGCATCATGATGAAGAAATTTAGCATCATGATGAAGACATAATGATGAAGTAAATGAGCATTATGATGAAGAAAATGCGCTTCATGATGAATAAAATATGCACAATGATGAAGAAAATGAGCTTCATGACGAAGAAAATATGCATCAAGATAAAGAAAACGAGCATCATGATGAATAAATTTAGCATCATGATGTGAAATAATTATGAAGTAAATGAACATTATGATGAAGAAAATTAGCATCGTGATGAATAAAATATGCGTCATGGTAAAGAAAATATGCATCATGATGAAGAAAATGAGCATCATGATGAAGAAAATATGCATCATGATAAAGAAAATAAGCATCATGACGAAGAAAATGAGAACCATGATGAAGAAATTGAGCATCTTGATGAAGAAAATATGCATCATGATGAAGAAAATATGCATCATGAAAAAGAAAATGAGCATCATGATGAAGAAAATGGGGATCATAATGAAGAAAATATGCATCATGATGAAGAAAGTGAGTATCATGATGAAAAAAATGAGCATCATGATGAATAAAATATGCATCATGATGAAGAAAACGAGCTTCATGACGAAGAAAATATGCATCAAGATGAAGAAAATTAGCATCATGATGAAGAGATCATGATGAAGGAAATGAGCATTATGATTACGAAAATGAGCATCGTGATGAAGAAAATATGCATCATGATGAAGAAAATATGTATCATGATGAAGAAAATGCGCATCATGAAGAAGAAAATATGCATCATGATTAAGAAAATGAGCATCATGATGAAGAAAATGAGTATTATGATAAAGAAAATGAGCATCTTGATGAAGAAAATATGCATCATGATGAAGAAAATAAGCATCATCAAAAAGAAAATGAGCATCATGATGAAGAAAATGAGGATCATGATGAAGAAAATATACATCATGTTGAAGAAAATGAGCATCATAATGAAGAAAATGAGCTTCATGATGAATAAAATATGCATAATGATGAAGAAAATGAGCTTCATGACGAAGAAAGTATGCATCAAGATGAAGAAAACGAGCATCATGATGAAGAAATTTAGCATCATGATGAAGAAATAATGATGAAGTAAATGAACATTAAGATGAAGAAATTAGCATCGTGATGAAGAAAATATGCGTCATGATAAAGAAAATATGCATCATGATTATGAAAATGAGCATCGTGATGATGAAAATGAGCATCATGAAGAAGGAAATGGTCATCATGATGAAGGAAATAAGCATCATGATGAAGAAAATATGAATCATGATGAAGAAAATGAGCCTCATGATGAAGAAAATGTGCATCATGATGAAGAATATGAGTTTCTTGATGAATAAAATATGCATTTTGATGAAGAAAATGAGCATCATGATAAAGAAAATAAACATCTTGATGAAAAAATGAGCATCATGATGAATAAAATATTCATCATGATGAAGAAAATGAGCACCATGAAGATTAAAATATGCATCAAGATGAAGAAAATGAGCATCATGATGAAGAAATTAAGCATCATGATGAAGAGATCATGATGAAGAATAAGCATTGTGATGAAGAAAATGAGCATTATGATGAAGAAAATGAGCATCTTTATTAAAAAAATATGCATCACGATAAAGAAAATGAGCATCATGAAGAAGAAAATATACATCATGATTAAGAAAATGAGCGTCGTGAAGAAGAAAATGAGCATCATGATGAAGAAAATGATCATCATGATAAATTCAATGAGCATCATGATGAAGAAAATATGAATTATGTTGAAGAAAATATGCATTATGATGAAGAAAATGAGCCTCATGATGTAGAAAATGAGGATCAAAATGAAGAAAATATGCATCATGATGAAGAAAATGAGTATCCTGATGAAAAAAATGAACATCATTATGAATAAAATATGCATCATGATGAAGAAAATGATCTTCATGACGAAGAAAATATGCATCAAGATGAAGAAAATTAGCATCATGATGAAATCATAATGAAGAAAATGAGCATTATGATGAAGAAAATGAGCATCGTGATGAAGAAAATATGCATCATGATGAAGAAAATATGTATCATGATGAAGAAAATGAGCATCATGAAGAAGAAAATATACATCATTATAAAGAAAATGAGCATCGTGATGAAGAAAATGAGCATCATAATAAAGAAAATGAGCATCTTGACGAAGAAAATATGCATCACGATGAAGAAAATGAGCATCACGATGAAGAAAATATGTATCATGATGAAGAAAATGAGCGTCGTGATGAAGAAAATATGCATCATGATGAAGAAAATGAGCATTATGATGAAGGAAATGAGCATCATAATGACGGAAATTAGCATTATGAAGAAGAAAATGAGCATTAGAATGAAGAAAATGTGCTTCGTGATAAAGAAAATATGCATCACGATGAAGAAAATGAGCATCATGATGAAGAAAATATGCATCATGATGAAGAAAATGAGAATCATGATGAAGAAAATATGCATCATGATAAAGAAAATAAGCATCATGATGAAGATAATGAGAACCATGATTAAGAAATTGAGCATCTTGATGAAGAAAATATGCATCATGATGAAGAAAATTTGCATCATGAAATAGAAAATGAGCATCATGATGAAGAAAATATGCATCATGATAAAGAAAATAAGCATCATGATGAAGAAAATAAGCATCATGATGAAGAAAATAAGCATCATGATGAATTAAATTAGCATCGTGATGAAGAAAATGACCATCATGATGAAGAAAATATGCATCAAGATGAATAAAATGAGCATCATGATGAAGAAATTAAACATCATGATGAAGACATCATGATGAAGAAAAATGAGTATCACGATTAAGAAAATGAGCATCGTGATGAAGAAAATGATATGATGATGAAAATGAGCATCGTGATGAAGAAAATAAGCATCATGACTTAAAAAATATGCATCATGATGAAGAAAATGAGCATCATGATGAAGAAATTTGCTTCATGATTAAGAAAATGAGCATCGTTATGAAGAAAATGAGCATCATGTGAAGGAAATGAGCATCATGATGAAGAAAATATGAATTATGATGAAGAAAATATGCATCATGATGAAGAAAATGAGCCTCATGATGAAGAAAATGAGCTTTATGATGAAGAAAATATGCATTATGAATAAGAAAATGAAAATCATGATGAAGAAAATGTGCATCATGGTAAGAAAATAAACATCTTGATGAAGAAAATGAGCATCATGATAAAGAAAATGAGCATCTTGATGAAGAAAATATGCATCATGATGAATAAAATGAGCATGTTGATTAAGAAAATATGGATCATGATAAAAAAAATAAGCATCTTGATGAAGAAAATGAGCATCCTGAAGAAGAAAATGAGCATCACGATAAAAGAAATGAGCATCACGAAGATGGAAATAAACATCACGATGAAGGAAATGAGCATCACGATGAAGAAAATATGTATTAAGATGAAGAAAATGAGCATTCTGATGAAGGAAATGAGCATCAAGATGACGGAAATGAGTATCATGATGAAGAAAATGAGCATTAAGATGAAGAAAATGTGCAACGTGATAAAGAAAATATACATCACGATGAAGAAAACATGCATCATGATGAAGAAAATAAGCATCATGATGAAGAAAATATGCATCATGTTGAAGAAAATGAGCATCATAATGAAGAAAATAAGCATCATGATGAAGAAAATGAGCTTCTTGACGAAGAAAATATGCATAAAGATGAAGAAAACGAGCATCATGATGAAGAAATTTAGCATCATGATGAAGACATAATGATGAAGTAAATGAGCATTATGATGAAGAAAATGCGCTTCATGATGAATAAAATATGCACAATGATGAAGAAAATGAGCTTCATGACGAAGAAAATATGCATCAAGATAAAGAAAACGAGCATCATGATGAATAAATTTAGCATCATGATGTGAAATAATTATGAAGTAAATGAACATTATGATGAAGAAAATTAGCATCGTGATGAATAAAATATGCGTCATGGTAAAGAAAATATGCATCATGATGAAGAAAATGAGCATCATGATGAAGAAAATATGCATCATGATAAAGAAAATAAGCATCATGACGAAGAAAATGAGAACCATGATGAAGAAATTGAGCATCTTGATGAAGAAAATATGCATCATGATGAAGAAAATATGCATCATGAAAAAGAAAATGAGCATCATGATGAAGAAAATGGGGATCATAATGAAGAAAATATGCATCATGATGAAGAAAGTGAGTATCATGATGAAAAAAATGAGCATCATGATGAATAAAATATGCATCATGATGAAGAAAACGAGCTTCATGACGAAGAAAATATGCATCAAAATGAAGAAAATTAGCATCATGATGAAGAGATCATGATGAAGGAAATGAGCATTATGATTACGAAAATGAGCATCGTGATGAAGAAAATATGCATCATGATGAAGAAAATATGCATCATGATGAAGAAAATGTGCATCATGAAGAAGAAAATATGCATCATGATTAAGAAAATGAGCATCATGATGAAGAAAATGAGTATTATGATAAAGAAAATGAGCATCTTGATGAAGAAAATATGCATCATGATGAAGAAAATAAGCATCATCAAAAAGAAAATGAGCATCATGATGAAGAAAATGAGGATCATGATGAAGAAAATATACATCATGTTGAAGAAAATGAGCATCATAATGAAGAAAATGAGCTTCATGATGAATAAAATATGCATAATGATGAAGAAAATGAGCTTCATGACGAAGAAAGTATGCATCAAGATGAAGAAAACGAGCATCATGATGAAGAAATTTAGCATCATGATGAAGAAATAATGATGAAGTAAATGAACATTAAGATGAAGAAATTAGCATCGTGATGAAGAAAATATGCGTCATGATAAAGAAAATATGCATCATGATTATGAAAATGAGCATCGTGATGATGAAAATGAGCATCATGAAGAAGGAAATGTTCATCATGATGAAGGAAATAAGCATCATGATGAAGAAAATATGAATCATGATGAAGAAAATGAGCCTCATGATGAAGAAAATATGCATCATGATGAAGAATATGAGTTTCTTGATGAATAAAATATGCATTTTGATGAAGAAAATGAGCATCATGATAAAGAAAATAAACATCTTGATGAAAAAATGAGCATCATGATGAATAAAATATTCATCATGATGAAGAAAATGAGCACCATGAAGATTAAAATATGCATCAAGATGAAGAAAATGAGCATCATGATGAAGAAATTAAGCATCATGATGAAGAGATCATGATGAAGAATAAGCATTGTGATGAAGAAAATGAGCATTATGATGAAGAAAATGAGCATCTTTATTAAAAAAATATGCATCACGATAAAGAAAATGAGCATCATGAAGAAGAAAATATACATCATGATTAAGAAAATGAGCGTCGTGAAGAAGAAAATGAGCATCATGATGAAGAAAATGATCATCATGATAAAGTCAATGAGCATCATGATGAAGAAAATATGAATTATGTTGAAGAAAATATGCATTATGATGAAGAAAATGAGCCTCATGATGTAGAAAATGAGGATCAAAATGAAGAAAATATGCATCATGATGAAGAAAATGAGTATCCTGATGAAAAAAATGAACATCATGATGAATAAAATATGCATCATGATGAAGAAAATGATCTTCATGACGAAGAAAATATGCATCAAGATGAAGAAAATTAGCATCATGATGAAATCATAATGAAGAAAATGAGCATTATGATGAAGAAAATGAGCATCGTGATGAAGAAAATATGCATCATGATGAAGAAAATATGTATCATGATGAAGAAAATGAGCATCATGAAGAAGAAAATATACATCATTATAAAGAAAATGAGCATCGTGATGAAGAAAATGAGCATCATAATAAAGAAAATGAGCATCTTGACGAAGAAAATATGCATCACGATGAAGAAAATGAGCATCACGATGAAGAAAATATGTATCATGATGAAGAAAATGAGCGTCGTGATGAAGAAAATATGCATCATGATGAAGAAAATGAGCATTATGATGAAGGAAATGAGCATCATAATGACGGAAATTAGCATTATGAAGAAGAAAATGAGCATTAGAATGAAGAAAATGTGCTTCGTGATAAAGAAAATATGCATCACGATGAAGAAAATGAGCATCATGATGAAGAAAATATGCATCATGATGAAGAAAATGAGAATCATGATGAAGAAAATATGCATCATGATAAAGAAAATAAGCATCATGATGAAGATAATGAGAACCATGATGAAGAAATTGAGCATCTTGATGAAGAAAATATGCATCATGATGAAGAAAATTTGCATCATGAAATAGAAAATGAGCATCATGATGAAGAAAATATGCATCATGATAAAGAAAATAAGCATCATGATGAAGAAAATAAGCATCATGATGAAGAAAATAAGCATCATGATGAATTAAATTAGCATCGTGATGAAGAAAATGACCATCATGATGAAGAAAATATGCATCAAGATGAATAAAATGAGCATCATGATGAAGAAATTAAACATCATGATGAAGACATCATGATGAAGAAAAATGAGTATCACGATTAAGAAAATGAGCATCGTGATGAAGAAAATGATATGATGATGAAAATGAGCATCGTGATGAAGAAAATAAGCATCATGACTTAAAAAATATGCATCATGATGAAGAAAATGAGCATCATGATGAAGAAATTTGCTTCATGATTAAGAAAATGAGCATCGTTATGAAGAAAATGAGCATCATGTGAAGGAAATGAGCATCATGATGAAGAAAATATGAATTATGATGAAGAAAATATGCATCATGATGAAGAAAATGAGCCTCATGATGAAGAAAATGAGCTTTATGATGAAGAAAATATGCATTATGAATAAGAAAATGAAAATCATGATGAAGAAAATGTGCATCATGGTAAGAAAATAAACATCTTGATGAAGAAAATGAGCATCATGATAAAGAAAATGAGCATCTTGATGAAGAAAATATGCATCATGATGAATAAAATGAGCATGTTGATTAAGAAAATATGGATCATGATAAAAAAAATAAGCATCTTGATGAAGAAAATGAGCATCCTGAAGAAGAAAATGAGCATCACGATAAAAGAAATGAGCATCACGAAGATGGAAATAAACATCACGATGAAGGAAATGAGCATCACGATGAAGAAAATATGTATCAAGATGAAGAAAATGAGCATTCTGATGAAGGAAATGAGCATCAAGATGACGGAAATGAGTATCATGATGAAGAAAATGAGCATTAAGATGAAGAAAATGTGCAACGTGATAAAGAAAATATACATCACGATGAAGAAAACATGCATCATGATGAAGAAAATAAGCATCATGATGAAAAAAATATGCATCATGATGAAGAAAATGAGCATCATGATGAGGAAAATATGCATCATGACAAAGAAAATAAGCATCATGATTAAGAAATTGAGCATCTTGATAAAAAAAATATGCATCATGATTAAGAAAATATGCATCATGAAATAGAAAATGATCGTCATGATGAAGAAAATGAGCGTCATGATGAATAAAATATGCATCATGATGAAGAAAACATGTAACATGATGAAGAAAATGAGCATCATGAAGAAGAAAATATGCATCATGATTAAGAAAATGAGCATCATGATGAAGAAAATGAGTATTATGATAAAGAAAATGAGCATCTTGTTGAAGAAAATATGCATCATGAAGAAGAAAATAAGCATCATCAAAAAGAAAATGAGCATCATGATGAAGAAAATGAGGATCATGATGAAGAAAATATGCATCATGTTGAATAAAATGAGCATCATAATGAAGAAAATGAGCATCATGAAGAATAAAATATGCATCATGATGAAGAAAATGAGCTTCATGACGAAGAAAATATGCATAAAGATGAAGAAAACGAGCATCATAATGAAGAAATTTAGCATCATGATGAAGAAATAATGATGAAGTAAATGAGCATTTTGATGAAGAAAATGAGCATCGTGATGAAGAAAATATGCATCATGATAAAGAAAATATGCATCATGATTATGAAAATGAGCATCGTGATGATGAAAATGAGCATTATGATGAAGGAAATGGTCATCATGATGAAGGAAATAAGCATCATGATGAAGAAATATGAATCATGATAAAGAAAATATGTGTCATGATGAAGAAAATGAGCCTCATGATGAAGAAAATGTGTATCTTGATGAAGAAAATGAGTTTCTTGATGAATAAAATAAGCATCATGATGAAGAAAATGAGCATCATGATAAAGAAAATATGCATCTTGATGAAAAAATGAGCATCATGATGAATAAAATATGCATCATGATGAAGAAAATGAGCACCATGAAGAATAAAATATGCATCAAGATGAAGAAAATGAGCATCATGATGATGAAATTTAGCATCACGATGAAGAGATCATGATGAAGAATGAGCATCGTGATGAAGAAAATGAGAATTATGATGAAGAAAATGAGCATCTTTATTAAAAAAATACGCATCATGATGAAGAAAATAAACATCATGATTAAGAAAATGAGCATCGTGAAGAAGAAAATGAGCATCATGATGAAGGAAATGAGCATCATGATAAAGTCAATGAGCATCATGATGAAGAAAATATGAATTATGATTAAGAAAATATGCATTATGAAGAAGAAAATGAGCCTCATGATGAAGAAAATTAGGATCATAATGAAGAAAATATGCATCATGATGAAGAAAATGAGTATCATGATGAAAAAAATGAGCATCATGATGAATAAAATATGCATCATGATGAAGAAAATGAGCTTCATGACGAAGAAAATCATAATGAAGAAAATGAGCATTATGATGAAGAAAATGAGCTTCGTGATGAAGAAATCATAATGAAGAAAATGAGCATTATGATGAAGAAAATGAGCTTCGTGATGAAGAAAATATGCATCATGACGAAGAAAATATGTATCATGATGAAGAAAATGAGTATCATGAAAAAAAATATGCATCATGATTAAAGAAATGAGTATCGTGATGAAGAAAATGAGCATCATAATAAAGAAAATGAGCATCTTGCGAAGAAAATATGCATCATGATGAAGAAAATGAGCATCACGATGAAGAAAATATGTATCATGATGAGGAAAATGAGCGTCATGATGAATAAAATATGCATCATGATGAAGAAAATGAGCATTATGATGAAGGAAATGAGCATAATGATGACGGAAATGAGCATTATGAAGAAGAAAATGAGCATCAAGATGAAGAGAATATGCATCACGATGAAGAAAATGAGCATCATGATGAAGAAAATATGCATCATGATGAAGAAAATGAGCATCAAGATGAAGAAAATATGCATCGTGATAAAGTAAATAAACATCATGATGAAGAAAATAAGAACCATGATGAAGAAATTGAGCATCTTGATGAAGAAAATATGCATCATGATGTAGAAAATATGCATCATGAAATAGAAAATGAGCATCATGATGAAGAAAATGAGCATCATGATGAATAAAATATGCATCATGATGAAGAAAATATGCATCATGATAAAGAAAATAAGCATCATGATGAAGAAAATTAGCATCATGATGAATAAAATTTGCATCGTGATGAAGAAAATGACCATCATGATGAAGAAAATATGCATCAAGATGAATAAAATGAGCATCATGATGAAGAAATTAAACATCATGATAAAGACATCATGATGAAGAAAAATGAGTATCACGATGAAGAAAATGAGCATCGTGATGAAGAAAATGATATGATGATGAAAATGAGCATCGTGATGAAGCAAATATGCATCATGACTTAGATAATATGCATCATGATGAAGAAAATGAGCATCATGATTTAGAAAATATGCTTCATGATTAAGAAAATGAGCATCGTGATGAAGAAAGTAAGCATCATGATGAAGGAAATGTGCATCATGATGAAATCAATGAGCATCATGATGAAGAAAATATGAATTATGATGAAGAATATATGCATCATGATGAAGAAAATGAGCATCATGATAAAGAAAA
>CM042952.1:713881-754781 GCA_023678885.1 Pogostemon cablin | reverse complement strand
AAAATGAGAATCATGATAAAGAAAATAAGCATCTTGATGAAAAAAAGTGCATCATGATGAATAAAATATGCTTCATGATGAAGAAAATGAGCACCATGATGAAGAAAATATGGATTATGATGAATAAAATACCATTATGATGAAGAAAATGAGACTCATGATGAAGAAAATTAGGATCATAATGAAGAAAGTATGCATCATGATGAAGAAAATGAGTATCATGATGAAAAAATGAGCATCATGAAGAATAAAATATGCATAAAGATGAAGAAAATCAGCATCATGATGAAGAAATCATAATGAAGAAAATGAGCATTATGATGAAGAAAATGAGCATCGTGATGAAGAAAATATGCACCGTGATGAAGAAAATATGTATCATGATGAAGAAAATGAGCATCATAAAGAAGAAAATATGCATCATGATTAAGAAAATGAGCATCGTGATGAAGAAAATGAGCATCATAATAAAGAAAATGAGCATCTTGATGAAGAAAATATGCATCATGATGAAGAAAATGAGCATCACGATAAAGAAAATATGTATCATGATGAAGAAAATGAGCGTCATGATGAAGAAAATACGCATCATGATAAGAAAATGAGCATTATAATGAAGGAAATGAGCATCATGATGACGGAAATGAGCATTATGATGAAGAAAATGATCATCAAGATGAAGAAAATGTGCATCGTGATAAAGAAAATATGCATCACGATGAAGAAAATATGCATCATGATGAAGAAAATGAGCATCATGATGAAGAAAATATGCATCATGATTACGAAAATGAGCATCATGATGAAGAAATTATGCATCATGATAAAGAAAATAAGCATCATGATGAAGAAAATGAGCACCATGATGAAGAAATTGAGCATCTTGATGAAGAAAATATGAATTATGAAATAGGAAATGAGCGTCATGATGAAGAAAATGAGCATCATGATGAATAAAATATGCATCATGATAAGGAAAATAAGCATCATGATGAGAAAATGAGCATCATGTTGAATAAAATTTGCATCGTGATGAAGAAAATGACCATCATGATGAAGAAAATATGCATCAAGATGAAGAAAATGAGCATCATAATGAAGAAATCATGACGAAGAAAAATGAGCATCACGATGAAGAAAATGAGCGTCGTGATGAAGAAAATGATATGATGAATAAAATGAGCATCGTGATGAAGAAAATGAGCATCGTAATGAAGAAAATGAGCATCGTGATGAAGAAAATGATATGATGAATAAAATGAGCATCGCGATGAAGAAAATATGCATCATGATGAAGAAAATGAAAATCATGATGAAGATAATGTGTATCATGATGAAGAAAATATGCATCTTGAAAAAGAAAATAAGCATCTTCATGAAGAAAATGAACTGCATGATGAAGAAAATGAGCATCTTGATGAAGAAAATATGCATCATGATGAAGAAAATGAGCCTGTTGATGACGAAAATATGCATCATGATGAAGAAAATAAGCATCATCAAAAAGAAAATGAGCATCATGACTAATAAAATGAGAATCATGATGAAGAAAATATGCATCATGTTGAAGAAAATGAGCATCATAATGAAGAAAATGAGCGTCATAATGAATAAAATATGTATCATGATGAAGAAAATGAGCTTCATGATGAAGAAAATATTCATTAAGATGAAGAAAATGAGCATCATGATGAAGAAAATGAGCATCATGATGAAGGAAATGGTCATTATGATGAAGGAAATAAGCATCATGATGAAGAAAATATGCATCATGAAGAAAATGAGCCTCATGATGAAGAAAATGATCATTATGATGAAGAAAATGAGCTTCTTGATGAATAAAATATGCATCATGATGAAGAAAATGAGCATCATGATAAAGAAAATAAGCATCTTGATGAAAAAATGTGCATCATGATGAATAAAATGTGCATCATGATGAAGAAAATGAGCACCATGATGAAGAAAATATGTATCAAGATGAAGAAAATGAGCATCATGATAAAGAAATTTAGCATCATGATGAAGAAAATGAGCATCGTGATGAAGAAAATGAGCATTATGATGAAGAAAATGAGCATTATGATGAAGAAAGTGAGCATCTTGATGAAAAATATATGCATCATGATTTAATAAATGTGCATCATGATGAAGAAAATGAGCATCATGACGAAGAAAATATGCATCATGATTAAGAAAATGAGCATCATGATGAAGAAAATGAGCATCATGATATGAATTATGATGAAGAAAAAAAATATGCATTATGATGAAGAAAATGAGCCTCATGATGATGAAAATGAGATTCATGATGAAGAAAATATGCATTATGATGAAGAAAATGAGCATCTTGATGAAGAAAATATGCATCATGATGAAGAAAATGAGCATCACGATGAAGGAATTTAACATCACGATGAAGGAAATGAGCATCACGATGAAAAAAATATGTATCCTGATGAAGAAAATGAGCATCATGATGAAAAACTCGAGCATTTTGATTAAGGAAATTAGCATCATGATGACGGAAATGAGCATAATGATGAATAAAATGAGCATCAAGATGAACAAAATGTGCATCGTGATAAAGCAAATGAGCATCATGATGAAGAAAATATGAATCATGATGAAGAAAATGAGCATCATGATAATAAAAATATGCATCATGATAAAGAAAATATGTATCATGATGAAGAAAATGAGCACCATGATAAAGAAATCAAGCATCTTGATGAAGAAAATATGCATCATGATGAATAAAATATGCATCACGAAAAAGAAAATGAGCGTCTTGATGAAGAAAATGAGCATCATGAAAAAGAATATCATGATGAAAAAAATGAGCATCATGATGAAAAAAATATGCATCATGATGAAGAAATTGAGCTTCATGACGAAAAAAATATGCATCAAGATGAAGAAAATTAACATCATGATGAAGAAAATGAGCATCATGATGAAGATAATGAGCATCGCGATGAAGAAAATCTTCATCATAATGAAGGAAATATATATAATGATGAAGAAAATGAGCATCGTGATGAAGAAAATGAGCATTATGATGAAGAAAATGAGCATCGTGATGAAGAAAATATCCATCATGATGAAGAAAATGAGAATCATAATGTAGAAAATATGCATCATGATTAAGAAAATGAGCATCGTGATGAAGAAAATGAGCATCACGTTAAAGAAAATGAAAATCATGATGAAGAAAATTTGAATCATGATGAAAAAATATATGCATCGTAATGAAGAAAATGAGCATCTTGATGAAGAAAATAAACATCATGATGAAGAAAATATGCATCATGATGAAGAAAATGAAAATCATGATGAAGATAATGTGTATCATGATGAAGAAAATATGCAACTTGATAAAGAAAATAAGCATCTTCATGAAGAAAATGAACTGCATGATGAAGAAAATGAGCATCTTGATGAAGAAAATATGCATCATGATGAAGAAAATGAGCCTGTTGATGACCAAAATATGCATCATGATGAAGAAAATAAGCATCATCAAAAAGAAAATGAGCATCATGATGAATAAAATAAGGATCATGATGAAGAAAATATGCATCATGTTGAAGAAAATGAGCATCATAATGAAGAAAATGAGCGACATGAATAATAAAATATGTATCATGATGAAGAAAATGAGGTTCATGACGAAGAAAATATGCATCAAGATGAAGAAAATGAGCATCATGATGAAGAAATTTAGCATCATGATGAAGAAATAGTGATGAAGTAAATGAGAATTATGATGAAGAAAATGAGCATCGTGATGAAGAAAATATGCATCATCATGAAGAAAATGAGCATCATGATGAATTAAATATGCATCATGATTAAGAAAATGAGCATCGTGATGAAGAAAATGAGCATCAAGATAAAGAAAATATGCATCATAATGATGAAAGCGAGCATCATGATGAAGAAAATGAGCGTCATTATAAAGAAAATATGCATCATGAAGAGAAATATGCATCATGATATAGAAAATGAGCATCATGATGAAGAAAATATACATCATGATGGATAAAATGGTCATCATGATGAAGGAAATAAGCATCATGATGAAGAAAATATGCATCATGATGAAGAAAATGAGCCTCATGATGAAGAAAATGTTCATCATGATGAAGAAAATGAGCTTCTTGATGAAGAAAATATGCATCATGATGAAGAAAATGAGCATCATGATAAAGAAAATAAGCATCTTTATGAAAAAATGTGCATCATGATGAATAAAATGTGCATCACGATGAAGAAAATGAGCACCATGATGAAGAAAATATGCATCAAGATGAAGAAAATGAGCATTATGATAAAGAAATTTAGCATCATGATGAAGAAATCATGATGAAGAAAATGAGCATCGTGATGAAGAAAATGAGCATTATGATGAAGAAAATAAGCATTATGATGAAGAAAATGAGCATCTTGATGAAAAAAATATGTATCATGATGAAGAAAATATGCATCATGATGAAGAAAATGAACATCACAATGAAGGAAATGAACATCACGACGAAGGAAATGAGCATCACGATGAAGAAAATATGTATCCTGATGAAGAAAATGAGCATCATGATGAAGAAAAAATGCATCATGATGAAGAAAACGAGCATTTTGATGAAGGAATTGAGCATCATGATGACGGAAATGAGCATAATGATGAATAAAATGAGCATTAAGATGAAGAAAATGTGCATCGTGATAAAGCAAATGAGCATCATGATGAAGAAAATATGAATCATGATGAAGAAAATGAGCATCATGATAAAGAAAATATGCATCATGAAAAAGAAAATGAGCATCATGATGAAGAAAATATGGATCATGATAAAGAAAATAAGCATCATGATGATGAAAATGACCATCATGATGAAGAAAATATGCATCATGATGAAGAAAATGAGCATCATGATGAAGAAAATATGCATCATGAAAAAGAAAATGAGCATCATGATGAAGAAAATGAGCATCATGAAAAAGAATATCATGATGAAAAAAATGAGCATCATGATGAATAAAATATGCATCATAATGAAGAAATTGAGCTTCATGACGAAAAAAATATGCATCAAGATGAAGAAAATGAGCATCATGATGAAGATAATGAGCATCGTGATGAAGAAAATCTTCATCATAATGAAGAAAATATATATAATGATGAAGAAAATAGGCATCGTGATGTGGAAAATGAGCATTCTGATGAAGAAAATGAGCATCGTGATGAAGAAAATATCCATCATGATGAAGAAAATGAGCATCATAATGTAGAAAATATGCATCATGATTAAGAAAATGAGCATCGTGATGAAGAAATTGAGCATCATGTTAAAGAAAATAAAATCATAATGAAGAAAATTTGAATCATGATGAAAAAATATATGCATCATAAAGAAGAAAATGAGCATCATGATGAAGAAAATAAACATCATGTTGAAGAAAATATGCATCATGATGAAGAAAATGAAAATCATGATGAAGATAATGTGTATCATGATGAAGAAAATCTGCATCTTGATAAAGAAAATAAGCATTTTCATGAAGAAAATGAACTGCATGATGAAGAAAATGAGCATCTTGATGAAGAAAATATGCATCATGATGAAGAAAATGAGCCTGTTGATGACGAAAATATGCATCATGATGAAGAAAATATGCATCAAGATGAAAAAAATGAGCATCATGATGAAGAAATTTAGCATCATGATGAAGAAATAGTGATGAAGTAAATGAGAATTATATTGAAGAAAATGAGCATCGTGATGTAGAAAATATGCATCATCATGAAGAAAATGAGCATCATGATAAGAAAATATGCATCATGATTAAGAAAATGAGCATCGTGATGAAGAAAATGAGTATCATGATGAAGGAAATGGTCATCATGATGAAGGAAATAAGCATCATGATGAAGAAAATATGCATCTTGATGAAGAAAATGAACCTCATGATGAAGAAAATGTTCATCATGATGAATAAAATGAGCTTCTTGATGAAGAAAATATGCATCATGATGAAGAAAATGAGCATCAAGATAAAGAAAATAAGCATCTTGATGAAAATATGTGCATCATGATGAATAAAATGTGCATCATGATGAAGAAAATGAGCACCATGATGAAGAAAATATGCATCAAGATGAAGAAAATGAGCATCATGATAAAGAAATTTAGCATCATGATGAAGAAATCATGATGAAGAAAATAAGCATCGTGATGAAGAAAATGAGCATTATGATGAAGAAAATAAGCATTATGATGAAGAAAATGAGCATCATGATGAAAAAATATGCATCATGATGAAGAAAATATGCATCATGATGAAGAAAATGAGCATCACAATGAAGGAAATGAACATCACGATGAAGGAAATGAGCATCACGATGAAGAAAATATGCATCATGATGAAGAAAACGAGCATTTTGATGAAGGAATTGAGCATCATGATGACGGAAATGAGCATAATGATGAATAAAATGAGCATTAAGATGAAGAAAATGTGCATCGTGATAAAGAAAATGAGCATCATGATGAAGAAAATATGAATCATGATGAAGAAAATGAGCATCATGATAAAGAAAATATGCATCATGAAAAAGAAAATGAGCATCATGATGAAGAAAATATGCATCATGATAAATAAAATAAGCATCATGATGATGAAAATGACCATCATGATGAAGAAAATATGCATCATGATGAAGAAAATGAGCATCATGATGAAGAAAATATGCATCATGAAAAAGAAAATGAGCATCATGATGAAGAAAATATGCATCATGATAAAGAAAATAAGCATCATGATGAAGAAAATGACCATCATGATGAAGAAAATATGCATCATGAAAAATAAAATGAGCATCATGATGAAGAAAATATGCATCATGAAAAAGAAAATGAACATCATGATGAAGAAAATATGCATCATGATAAAGAAAATATGTATCATGATGAAGAAAATGAGCACCATGATAAAGAAATCAAGCATCTTGAAAAAGAAAATATGCATCATGATGAACAAAATATGCATCATGAAAAAGAAAATGAGCGTCTTGATGAAGAAAATGAGCATCATGAAAAAGAATATCATGATGAAAAAAATGAGCATCATGATGAATAGAATATGCACCATGATGAAGAAAATTAGCATCATGATGAAGAAATCCTGATGAAGAAAATGAGCATTATGATTAAGAAAATGAGCATCGTGATGAAGAAAATATGCATCATGATGAAGAAAATATGTATCATTATAAAGAAAATGAGCATCATGAAGAAGAAAATATGCGTCATGATTAAGGAAATGAGCATTCTGATGAAGAAAATATCCATCATAATGAAGAAAATGAGCATCTTGATGAAGAAAATATGCATCATGATGAAGAAAATAAGCATCATCAAAAAGAAAATAAGCATCATGATGAAGAAAATGAGGATCATGATGAAGAAAATATGCATCATGTTGAAGAAAATGAGCATCATAATGAAGAAAATGAGCATCATGATGAAGATATTTAGCATCATGATGAAGAAATAATGATGAAGTAAATGAGAATTATGATGAAGAAAATGAGCATCGTGATGAAGAAAATATGCATCATGATGAAGAAAATGAGCATCATGATAAAGAAAATATGCATCATGATTATGAAAATGAGCATAGTGATGAAGAAAATGAGCATAATGATGAAGGAAATGATCATCATGATGAAGGAAATATGCATCATGATGAAGAAAATATGCATAATGATGAAGAAAATGAGTTTCTTGATGAAGAAAATATGCATCATGATGAAGAAAATGAGAATCATTATAAAGAAAATAAGCATCTTGATGAAAAAATGAGCATCGTGATGAATAAAATATGCTTCATGATGAAGAAAATGAGCACCATGATGAAGAAAATATGCATCAAGATGAAGAAAATGAGCATCTTGATGAAGAAATTTAGCATCATGATGAAGAGATCATGATGAAGAAAATAAGCATGGTGATGAAGAAAATGAGCATTATGATGAACATAATGAGCATCTTGATTAAAAAAAATATGCATCATGATTTAGAAAATATGCATCATGATGAAGAAAATGAGCATCATGATGAAGAAAATATGCATCATGATTAAGAATATGAGCATCGTGAAGTAGAAAATGAGCATCATGATGAAGGAAATGGGCATCATAATGAAGTCAATGAGCATTATGATGAAGAAAATATGGGTTATGATGAATAAAATACGCATTATGATGAAGAAAATGAGTCTCATGATAAAGAAAATTAGGATCATAATGAAGAAAGTATGCATCATGATGAAGAAAATGAGTATCATGATGAAAAAAATGACCATCATGATGAATAAAATATGCATCAAGATGAAGAAAATATGCATCATGATGAAGAAATCATAATGAAGAAAATGAGCATTATGATGAAGAAAATGAGCATCGTGATGAAGAAAATATGCATCATGATGAAAAAAATATGTATCATGATGAAGAAAATGAGCATCATGAAGAAGAAAATATGCATCGTGATTACGAAAATGAGCATCGTGATGAAGAAAATGAGCATCATAATGCATCTTGATGAATAAAATATGCATCATGATGAAGAAAATGAGCATCACGATAAAGAAAATATGTATCATGATGAAGAAAATGAGCGTCATGATGAAGAAAATACGCATCATGAAAAGAAAATGAGAATTATGATGAAGGAAATGAGCATCATGATGACGGAAATGAGCATTATGATGAAGAAAATGATCATCAAGATGAAGAAAATGTGCATCGTGATAAAGAAAATTTACATCACGATGAAGAAAATATGCATCATGATTACGAAAATGAGCATTAAGATGAAGAAATTATGCATCATGATAAAGAAAATAAGCATCATGATGAAGAAAATGAGCACCAGGATGAAGAAATTGAGCATCTTGATGAAGAAAATATGGATCATGAAATAGAAAATGAGCGTCATGATGAAGAAAATGAGCATCATGATGAATAAAATATGCATCAAGATAAGGAAAATAAGCATCATGATGAGAAAATGAGCATCATGTTGAATAAAATTTGCATCGTGTTGAAGAAAATGACCATCATGATGAAAAAAATATGCATCAAGATGAAGAAAATGAGAATCATAATTAAGAAATTAGGCATCATGATGAAGAAATCATGACGAAGAAAAATGAGCATCACGATGAAGAAAATGAGCATCGTGATGAAGAAAATGATACGATGAAGAAAATGAGCATCGCGATGAAGAAAATATGCATCATGATGAAGAAAATGAAAATCATGATGAAGATAATTTGTATCATGATGAAGAAAATATGCATCTTGATAAAGAAAATAAGCATCTTCAAGAAGAAAATGAACTGCATGATGAAGAAAATGAGCATCTTGATGAAGTAAATATGCATCATGATGAAGAAAATGTGCCTGTTGATGACGAAAATATGCATCATGATGAAGAAAATAAGCATCATCAAAAAGAAAATGAACATCATGATGAATAAAATGAGGATCATGATGAAGAAAATATGCATAATGTTGAAGAAAATGAGCATCATAATGAAGAAAATGAGCGTCATGATGAATAAAATATGTATCATGATGAAGAAATGATCTTCATGACGAAGAAAATATGCATCAAGATGAAGAAAATGAGCATCATGATGAAGAAATTTAGCATCATGATGAAGAAATAATGATTAAGTAAATGAGAATTATGATGAAGAAAATGAGCATCATGATGAGGAAATGGTCATCATGATGAAGGAAATAAGCATCATGATGAAGAAAATATGCATCATGATGAAGAAAATGAGCCTCATGATGAAGAAAATGATCATTATGATGAAGAAAATGAGCTTCTTGATGAATAAAATATGCATCATGATGAAGAAAATGAGCATCATGATAAAGAAAATGAGCATCATGATGAAGAAAATGAGCATCATGACGAAGAAAATATGCATCATGATTAAGAAAATGAGCATCATGATGAAAAAAATGAGCATCATGATATGAATTATGATGAAGAAAAAAAATATACATTATGATGAAGAAAATGAGCCTCATGATGATGAAAATGAGATTCATGATGAAGAAAATATGCATTATGATGAAGAAAATGAGCATCTTGATGAAGAAAATATGCATCATGATGAAGAAAATAAGCATCACGATAAAGGAAATGAACATCACGATGAAGGAAATGAGCATCACGATGAAAAAAATATGTATCCTGATGAAGAAAATGAGCATCATGATGAAGAAAATATGCATCATGATGAAGAAAACGAGCATTTTGATTAAGAAAATGAGCATCATGATGACGGAAATATGCATAATGATGAATAAAATGAGCATCAAGATGAAGAAAATGTACATCGTGATAAAGCAAATGAGCATCATGATGAAGAAAATATGAATCATGATGAAGAAAATGAGCATCATGATAAAGAAAATATGCATCATGATAAAGAAAATATGTATCATGATGAAGAAAATGAGCACCATGATAAAGAAATCAAGCATCTTGATGAAGAAAATATGCATCATGAAAAAGAAAATGAGCGTCTTGATAAAGAAAATGAGCATCATGAAAAAGAATATCATGATGAAAAAAATGAGCATCATGATGAATGAAATATGCATCATGATGAAGAAATTGAGCTTCATGACGAAAAAAATATGCATCAAGATGAAGAAAATTAGCATCATGATGAAGAAATCATGATGAAGAAAATGAGCATTATGATTAAGAAAATGAGCATCGTGATGAAGAAAATATGAATCATGATGAAGAAAATATGTATCATGATGAAGAAAATGAGCATAATGAAGAAGAAAATATGCACCATGATTAAGAAAATGAGCATCATGATGAAGAAAATATGCATTATAATGAAGAAAATGAGCATCTTGATGAAGAAAATATGCATCATGATGAAGAAAAAAAGCATCATCAAAAAGAAAATGGGCATCATGATGAAGAAAATGAGGATCATGATGAAGAAAATATGCATCATGTTGAAGAAAATGAGCATCATAATGAAGAAAACGAGCATCATGATGAATAAAATATGCATCATGATGAAGAAAATGAGCTTCATGACGAAGAAAATATGCATCAAGATGATGAAAATGAGCATCATGACGAAGAAATTTAGCATCATGATGAAGAAATAATGATGAAGTAAATGAGAATTGTGTTGAAGAAAATGAGCATCGTGATGAAGAAAATATGCATCATGATGAAGAAAATGAGCATCATGATAAAGAAAATATGCATCATGATTATGAAAATGAGCATAGTGATGAAGAAAATGAGCATCATGATGAAGGAAATGGTCATCATGATGAAGGAAATAAGCATCATGATGAAGAAAATATGCATCATGATGAAGAAAATGAGCCTCATGATGAAGAAAATGTGCATCATGATGAAGAAAATGAGTTTCTTGATGAAGAAAATATGCATCATGATGAAGAAAATGAGAATCATGACAAAGAAAATAAGCATCTTGATGAAAAAATGAGCATCATGATGAATAAAATATACTACGTGATGAAGAAAATGAGCACCATGATGAAGAAAATATGCATTAAGATGAAGAAAATGAGCATCATGATGAAGAAATTTGGCATCATGATGAAGAGATCATGATGAAGAAAATAAGCATGGTGATGAAGAAAATGAGCATTATGATGAAGAAAATGAGCATCTTGATTAAAAAAATATGCATCATGATTTAGAAAATATGCATCATGATGAAGAAAATGATCATTATGATGAAGAAAATATGCATCATGATTAAGAAAATGAGCATCGTGAAGAAGAAAATGAGCATCGTGAAGAAGAAAATGAGCATCATGATGAAGGAAATGAGCATCATGATGAAGTCAATGAGCATCATGATGAAGAAAATATGAATTGTGATGAAGAAAATACGCATTATGATGAAGAAAATGAGCCTCATCATGAATAAAATGAGGATCATAATGAAGAAAATATGCATCATGATGAAGAAAATGAGTATCATGATTAAAAAAATGAGCATCATGATGAATAAAATATGCATTAAGATGAAGAAAATCAGCATCATGATGATGAAATCATAATGAAGAAAATGAGCATTATGATGAAGAAAATGAGCATCGTGATGAAGAAAATATGCATCATGATGAAGAAAATATGCATCATGATGAAGAAAATGAGCATCATGAAGAAGAAAATATGCATCATGATTATGAAAATGAGCATCGTGATGAAGAAAATAAGCATCATAATAAAGAAAATGAGCATCTTGATGAAGAAAATATGCATCATGATGAAGAAAATGAGCATCACGATGAAGAAAATATGTATCATGATGAAGAAAATGAGCATCATGATGAAGAAAATATGCATCATGATGAAGAAAATGAGCATTATGATGAAGGAAATGAGCATCATGATGACGGAAATGAGCATTATGATGAAGAAAAAGATTCTTCAAGATGAAGAAAATGTGCATCGTGATAAAGAAAATATGCATCACGATGAAGAAAATATGAATCATGATGAAGAAAATGAGCATCACGATGAAGAAAATATGCATCATGATTACGAAAATGATCATCATGATGAAGAAATTATGCATCATGATAAAGAAAATAAGCATCGTGATGAAGAAAATGAGCACCATGATGAAGAACTTGAGCAACTTGATGAAAAAAATATGCATCATGATGAAGAAAATACGAATCATGAAATAGAAAATGAGCATCATGATGAAGAAAATGAGCATCATGATGAATAAAATATGCATCATGATAAAGAAAATAAGCATCATGATTAGAAAATGAGCATCATGTTGAATAAAATTTGCATCGTGATGAAGAAAATGACCATCATGATGAAGAAAATATGGATCAAGATGAAGAAAATGAGCATCATAATGAAGAAATTAAGCATCATGATGAAGAAATCATGACGAAGAAAAATGAGCATCACGATGAAGAAAATGAGCATCGTGATGAAGAAAATGATATGATGAAGAAAATGGGCATCGTGATGAAGAAAATATGCATCATGATTTAGAAAATATGCATCATGATGAAGAAAATGAGCATCATGATGAAGAAAATATGATTCATGATTAAGAAAATGAGCATCGTGATGAAGAAAATGAGCATCATGATGAAGGAAATGTGTATCATGATGAAATCGATGAGCATCATGATGAAGAAAATATGAAATATGATGAAGAATATATGCATCATGATGAAGAAAATGAGCCTCATGATGAAGAAAATGAGCTTTATGATGAAGAAAATATGCATTATGATGAAGAAACTGAAAATCATGATGAAGAAATTGTGCATCATGGTAAGAAAATAAGCATCTTGATGAAGAAAACGAGCATCTAGATGAAGAAAATGAGCATCTTGATGAAGAAAATATGCATCATGATGAATAAAATGAGCATGTTGATGAAGAAAATATGCATCATGATAAAGAAAATAAGCATCTTGATGAAGAAAATGAGCATCATGATGAAGAAAATGAGCATCTTGATGAAGAAAATATGCATCATGATGAAGAAAATGAGTATCACGATAAAGGAAATGAGCATCACGAAGAAGGAAATAAACATCTCGATGAATAAATGAGCATCACGATGTAGAAAATATGTATCAAGATGAAGAAAATGTGTATTATGACGAAGGAAATGAGCATCATGATGACGGAAATGAGCATCATGATGAAGAAAATAAGCATTAAGATGAAGAAAATGTGCATCGTGATAAAGAAAATATACATCACGATGAGGAAAATATGCATCACTATGAAGAAAATATGCATCACGATGAAGAAAATATGCAACATGATGAAGAAAATGAGCTTCATGAAAAAGAAGATATGCATCATGATTAAGAAAATGAGCATCGTGATGAAGAAAATGATCATTTGATGAAGGAAATGAGCATCATGATGAAGGAAATGAGCATCATGATGAAGAAAACATGAATTGTGAAGAAAAAAATATGCATTATGATGAAAAAAATGAGCCTAATGATGAAGAAAATGAGCTTCATGATGAAGAAAATATGCATTTTGATGAAGAAAATGTGCATCATGATGAAGAAAATGTGCATCATGATGAAGTGAATATGCATCATTATGAAGAAAATGAGCATCATGATGAAATCAATGAGCTTCATGATGTTGAAAATATGAATTATGATGAAGAAAATATGTATCATGATGAAGAAAATGAGCCTCATAATGAAGAAAATGAGCTTTACAATGACGAAAATATGCATCATGATGAAGAAAATGAGCCACATGATGAAGAAAATGAGCTTCATGATGAAGAAAATAGGCATTATGATGAAGAAAATTAAAATCATGATGAAGAAAATGTGCATCATGATAAAGAAAATAGGCATCTTGATGAAGAAAATGAGCATCATGATGAAGAAAATGAGCATCTTGATGTAGAAAATTTGCATCATGATGAAGTAAATGAGCATGTTGATGAAATAAATATGCATCATGATGAAGAAAATATGCATCATGAAAAAGAAAATGAGCATTATGATGAAGAAAATGAGGATCATAATAAAGAAAATATGTATCATGATGAAGAAAATGAGTATCATGATGAATAAAATGAGCGTCATGATGAATAAAATAAGCATCATGATGAAGAAAATGAGCTTCATGACGAAGAAAATGTACATCAACATAAAGAAATTTGGCATCATGATAAAGAAATCATGATGAAGAAAATGAGCATTATGATGAAGAAAATGAGCATCGTGATGAAGAAAATATGCCACATGATGAAAAAAATGAGCATCATGAAGAAGAAAATATGCATCATGATTAAGAAAATGAGCATCATGATTAAGAAAATGAGCATCATGATGAAGAAAATGAGCATCTTGATGAATAAAATATGCATCATAATGAAGAAAATGAGCATCACGATGAACAAGATATGTATCATGATGAAGAAAAAGACCGTTATGATGAAGAAAATATGCAGCATGATGAAGAAAATAAGCATTATGATGAAGGAAATGAGCATCATGATGACGGAAGTGAGCATCATGATGAAGAAAATGAGCATCAAGATAAAGAAAATGTGCATCGTGATAAAGAAAATATGCATCAAATAAAGAAAATATGCCTCATGATGAAGAAAATGAGCATCATGATGAATAAAATATGCATCATGATGAAAAAAATGAGCATCATGATGAAGAAAATATGCATCATGATAAAGAAAATAAGCATCATGATGAAGAAATTGAGCATCTTGATGAAGAAAATTCAAATCATGATGAAGAAAATATGCATCATGAAAAAGAAAATGAGTGTCATGATGAAGAAAATGAGCATCATGATGAATAAAATATTATCATGATGAAGAAAATATGCATCATGATAAAGAAAATAAGCATCACGATGAAGAAAATGAGCATTATGATGAATGAATTTTGCATCGTGACGAAGAAAATGAGCATCATGATGAAGAAATTAGGCATCAAGATGAAAAAATGAGCATCAAGATGAAGAAAACTGAGCATCACGATGAAGAAAATGAGCATCGTGATGAAGAGAATGATATGATGAAGAAAATGAGCATCGTGATGAAGAAAATATGCATCATGATTTAGAAAATATGCATCATGATGAAGAAAATGAGCATCATGAAAAAAAAAATATGCATCATGATTAAGAAAATGAGCATCGTGATGAAGAAAATGAGCATCATGATAAAGGAAATGAGCATCATGATGAAGTCAATGAGAATCATAATGAGGAAAATGAAAATCATGATGAAGAAAATGTGCATCATGGTATCATGATGAAGTCAATGAGAATCATAATGATTAAAATGAAAATCATGATGAAGAAAATGTGCATCATGGTAAGAAAATAAACATCTTGATGAAAAAAATGAGCATCATGATGAATAAAATGAGCATCTTGATGAAGAAAATATGCGTCATGATGAATAAAATCAGCATGTTGATGAAGAAAATATGCATCATGATAAAGAAAATAAGCATCTTGATGAAGAAAATGATTATCATGATGAAGAAAATGAGCATCTGGATTTAGAAAATATGCATCATGATAAAGAAAATGAGAATCACGATAAAGGAAATGAGCATCATGATGAAAATAACGAAAATCACGATGATGATATTGTGCATCATGATGAAGAAAATATGCATCATTATAAAGAAAATAAGCATCTTAATGAAGAAAATGAGCATCATGATGAAGAAAATGAGCATCATGATGAAGAAAATATGCATAATGACGAAGAAAATGAGCATCATGATGAAGAAAATATTCATCATGATAAAGAATATAGGCATCATGATGAAGAAAATGAGCACCATGATGAAGAAATAGAGCATCTTGATGAAGAAAATATGCATCATGATGAAGAAAATATGCATTATGAAATAGAAAATGAGTGTCATGATGAAGAAAATGAGCATCATGATGAAGAAATTGAGTATCATGATGAAGAAATCATGATGAAAAAATGAGCATCGTGATAAAGAAAATGAGCATCATGATGAAGAAAATGAGCATCGTGATGAAGAAAATATGCATCATGATTAAAAAAATATGCATCATGACAAAGAAAATGAGTATCATGATGAAGAACATGTGCATCATGATTAAGAAAATGAAAATCATGATGAGGAAAATGTGCATCATGATGAAGAAAATATACATCATGATAAAGAAAATAAGCATCTTGATGAAAAAAATGAGTATCATGATGAATAAAATGAGAATTTTGATGAAGAAAATATGCATCATGATGAAGAAAATGAGCATCGTGATGAAGAAATTGAGCATCGTGATGAAGAAAATGTGCATCATGATGAAGGAAATGAGCTTCATGATGAAGAAAATATGCTTCATGATGAAGAAAATGAGCATCATTATGAAGAAAATACGCATCTTGATGAAGAAAATGGACATCATGATGAAGAAAATATGCATCAAAATGAAGAAAATAAGAATCATGATGTCAAAATTGAGCATCATGATGCAGATAATGAGCATCATGATGAAGATAATGAGCATCGTGATGAAGAAAATCTTCATCATAATGAAGAAAATATATATAATGATGAAGAAAATATGCATCATGATGAAGAAAATGAGCATGTTGATGAAGAAAATATGCATCATGATGAATAAAATGAACGTCATGATGAAGAAAATGAGGATCATGATGAATAAAATATGTATCATGATGAATAAAATATGCATCATGATAAAGAAAATATGCACCAAGATGAAGAAAATAAGCATCATGAAGACGAAATTTAGCGTCATGATGAAGAAATCATGATGAAGAAAATGAGCATTCGGATGAAGAAAATGAGCATCGTGATGAAGAATATATGCATCATGATGAAGAAAATGAGCATCATTATGAAGAAAATATGCATCATGATTAAGAAAATGAGCATCGTAATGAAGAAAATGAGCATCATGATGAAGTAAATGAGCATCATGATGAAGAAAATTTGAATCATGATGAAAAAATATATGCATCATAATGAAGAAAATGAGCATCATGATGAAGAAAATGAACATCATGATGAATAAAATATGCATTATGATGAAGAAAATGAAAATCATGATGAAGATAATGTGTATCACGATAAAGAAAATATGCATCTTGATAAAGAAAATAAGCATCTTGATGAAGAAAATAAACAACATGATGAAGAAAATGAGCATCATGATGAAGAATATATGCATCATGATGAAGAAAATGACCCTGTTGATGCAGAAAATATGCATCAAGATGAAGAAAATAAGCATCATCTAAAAGAAAACGAGCATCATGATGAAGAAAATGAAGATCATGATGAAGAAAAAACGCATCATGTTGAAGAAAATGAGCATCATAATGAAGAAAATGAGCATCATGATGAATAAAATATGCGTCGTGATGAAGAAAAAGAGTTTCATGACGAAGAAAATATGCATCAAGATGAAGAAAATGAGCATCTTGATGAAGAAAATGAGCATCTTGATGAAGAAATAATGATGAAGTAAATTAGCATTATGATGAAGAAAATGAGCATCGTGATAAAGAAAATATGAATCATGATGAAGAAAATGAGCATCATGATGAAGAAAATATACATCATGATTAAGAAAATGAGCATCGTTATGAAGAAAATGAGCATCGTGGTGAAGGAAATTGTCATCATGATGAAGGAAATAAACATCATGATGAAGAAAATATGAATCATGATGAAGAAAATGAGCCTCATGATGAAGAAAATGTGCATCATGATGAAGAAAATAAGCTTTTGGATGAAGAAAATATGCATCATGATGAAGAAAATGAGCATCATGATAAAGAAAATAAGTATCTTGATGAAAAAATGAGCTTCATGATGAATAAAATATGCATCATGATGAAGAAAATGAGCACCATGATGAAGAAAATATGCATCAAGATGAAGAAAATGAGCATCATGATGAAGAGTTCATGATGAAGAAAATGAGCATCGTGATGAAGAAAATGAGCATTATGATGAAGAAAATGAGCATCTTGATAAAGAAAATATGCATCATGATTTAGAATATATGCATCATGATGAAGAAAATGAGCATCATGATAAAGAAAATATGCATCATGATTAAGAAAATGAGCATCATGATGTAGAAAATTTGCATCGTGATGAAGGAAATGAGCATCATGATGAAGTTAATGAGCATCATGATAAAGAAAATATGAATTATGATGAAAAAATATGCATTATGATGAAGAAAATGAGCCTCATGATGATGAAAATGAGATTCATGATGAAGAAAATATGCATTACGATGAAGAAATAAGCATCTTTATGAAGAAAATATGCATCATGATGAAGAAAGTGAGCATCACGATGAAGGAAATGAGCATCACAATGAAGAAAATATGTATCCTGAAAAAGAAAATGAGCATCATGATTAAGAAAATATGCATCATGATGAAAACAATGAGCATTTTGATGAAGGAAATGAGCATCATGATGACGGAAATGTGCATCGTGATTAAGAAAATGAGTATCATGATGAAGAAAATATGAATCATGATGAAGAAAATGAGCATCATGATAAATAAAATATGCATCATGATAAAGAAAATAAGCATCATGATGAAGAAAATGAGCACCATGATAAAGAAATCGAGCATCTTGATGAAGAAAATATGCATCATGATGAAGAAAATGTGCATTATGAAAAATAAAATGAGCTTCTTGATGAAGAAAAAGAGAATCATGATGAATAAAATATGCATCATGATGAAGAAAATATGCATCACGATAAAGAAAATAGGCATCATGATAAATAAAATATGCATCGTGATGAAGTAAATGAGCATCATGAAGAAGAAAATATGCATCAAGATGAAGAAAATGAGCATCATGATGAAGAAATTGAGCATCATGATGAAGAAATCATGATGAAGAAAAATGAGCATCACGATGAAGAAAATGAGCATCACGATGAAGAAAATGAGCATCGTAATGAAGGAAATGAGCATCATGATGAAGGAAATGAGCATCATGATGAAATCAATGAGCATCATGATGAAGAAAATATGAATTATGATGAAGAAAATATGCATCAAGATGAAGAAAATAAGCCTCATGATGAAGAAAATGAGCTTTATGATGAAAAAAATATGCATTATGATGAAGAAAATGAAAATCATGATGAAAAAAATATGCGTCATGATAAAGAAAATAAGCATCTTGATGAAGAAAATGAGCATCATGATGAAGAAATTAAGCATCTTGATGAAAAAAATATGCATCATGATTAAGAAAATGAGCATGTTGATGAAGAAAATATGCATCATGATGAAGAAAATGTGCATCATGATGAAGAAAATGAGCTTTTTGATGAATAAAATATGCATCATGATGAAGAAAATGAGCATGTTGATGAAGAAAATATGCATCATGATGAATAAAATGAACGTCATGATGAAGAAAATGAGGATCATGATGAATAAAATATGTATCATGATGAATAAAATATGCGTCATGATAAAGAAAATATGCACCAAGATGAAGAAAATAAGCATCATGAAGACGAAATTTAGCGTCATGATGAAGAAATCATGATGAAGAAAATGAGCATTCGGATGAAGAAAATGAGCATCGTGATGAAGAATATATGCATCATGATGAAGAAAATGAGCATCATTATGAAGAAAATATGCATCATGATTAAGAAAATGAGCATCGTAATGAAGAAAATGAGCATCATGATGAAGTAAATGAGCATCATGATGAAGAAAATTTGAATCATGATGAAAAAATATATGCATCATAATGAAGAAAATGAGCATCATGATGAAGAAAATGAACATCATGATGAATAAAATATGCATTATGATGAAGAAAATGAAAATCATGATGAAGATAATGTGTATCACGATAAAGAAAATATGCATCTTGATAAAGAAAATAAGCATCTTGATGAAGAAAATAAACAACATGATGAAGAAAATGAGCATCATGATGAAGAATATATGCATCATAATGAAGAAAATGACCCTGTTGATGCAGAAAATATGCATCAAGATGAAGAAAATAAGCATCATCTAAAAGAAAACGAGCATCATGATGAAGAAAATGAAGATCATGATGAAGAAAAAACGCATCATGTTGAAGAAAATGAGCATCATAATGAAGAAAATGAGCATCATGATGAATAAAATATGCGTCGTGATGAAGAAAAAGAGTTTCATGACGAAGAAAATATGCATCAAGATGAAGAAAATGAGCATCTTGATGAAGAAAATGAGCATCTTGATGAAGAAATAATGATGAAGTAAATTAGCATTATGATGAAGAAAATGAGCATCGTGATAAAGAAAATATGAATCATGATGAAGAAAATGAGCATCATGATGAAGAAAATATACATCATGATTAAGAAAATGAGCATCGTTATGAAGAAAATGAGCATCGTGGTGAAGGAAATTGTCATCATGATGAAGGAAATAAACATCATGATGAAGAAAATATGAATCATGATGAAGAAAATGAGCCTCATGATGAAGAAAATGTGCATCATGATGAAGAAAATAAGCTTTTGGATGAAGAAAATATGCATCATGATGAAGAAAATGAGCATCATGATAAAGAAAATAAGTATCTTGATGAAAAAATGAGCTTCATGATGAATAAAATATGCATCATGATGAAGAAAATGAGCACCATGATGAAGAAAATATGCATCAAGATGAAGAAAATGAGCATCATGATGAAGAGTTCATGATGAAGAAAATGAGCATCGTGATGAAGAAAATGAGCATTATGATGAAGAAAATGAGCATCTTGATAAAGAAAATATGCATCATGATTTAGAATATATGCATCATGATGAAGAAAATGAGCATCATGATAAAGAAAATATGCATCATGATTAAGAAAATGAGCATCATGATGTAGAAAATTTGCATCGTGATGAAGGAAATGAGCATCATGATGAAGTTAATGAGCATCATGATAAAGAAAATATGAATTATGATGAAAAAATATGCATTATGATGAAGAAAATGAGCCTCATGATGATGAAAATGAGATTCATGATGAAGAAAATATGCATTACGATGAAGAAATAAGCATCTTTATGAAGAAAATATGCATCATGATGAAGAAAGTGAGCATCACGATGAAGGAAATGAGCATCACAATGAAGAAAATATGTATCCTGAAAAAGAAAATGAGCATCATGATTAAGAAAATATGCATCATGATGAAAACAATGAGCATTTTGATGAAGGAAATGAGCATCATGATGACGGAAATGTGCATCGTGATTAAGAAAATGAGTATCATGATGAAGAAAATATGAATCATGATGAAGAAAATGAGCATCATGATAAATAAAATATGCATCATGATAAAGAAAATAAGCATCATGATGAAGAAAATGAGCACCATGATAAAGAAATCGAGCATCTTGATGAAGAAAATATGCATCATGATGAAGAAAATGTGCATTATGAAAAATAAAATGAGCTTCTTGATGAAGAAAAAGAGAATCATGATGAATAAAATATGCATCATGATGAAGAAAATATGCATCACGATAAAGAAAATAGGCATCATGATAAATAAAATATGCATCGTGATGAAGTAAATGAGCATCATGAAGAAGAAAATATGCATCAAGATGAAGAAAATGAGCATCATGATGAAGAAATTGAGCATCATGATGAAGAAATCATGATGAAGAAAAATGAGCATCACGATGAAGAAAATGAGCATCACGATGAAGAAAATGAGCATCGTAATGAAGGAAATGAGCATCATGATGAAGGAAATGAGCATCATGATGAAATCAATGAGCATCATGATGAAGAAAATATGAATTATGATGAAGAAAATATGCATCAAGATGAAGAAAATAAGCCTCATGATGAAGAAAATGAGCTTTATGATGAAAAAAATATGCATTATGATGAAGAAAATGAAAATCATGATGAAAAAAATATGCGTCATGATAAAGAAAATAAGCATCTTGATGAAGAAAATGAGCATCATGATGAAGAAATTAAGCATCTTGATGAAAAAAATATGCATCATGATTAAGAAAATGAGCATGTTGATGAAGAAAATATGCATCATGATGAAGAAAATGTGCATCATGATGAAGAAAATGAGCTTTTTGATGAATAAAATATGCATCATGATGAAGAAAATGAGCATGTTGATGAAGAAAATATGCATCATGATGAATAAAATGAACGTCATGATGAAGAAAATGAGGATCATGATGAATAAAATATGTATCATGATGAATAAAATATGCGTCATGATAAAGAAAATATGCACCAAGATGAAGAAAATAAGCATCATGAAGACGAAATTTAGCGTCATGATGAAGAAATCATGATGAAGAAAATGAGCATTCGGATGAAGAAAATGAGCATCGTGATGAAGAATATATGCATCATGATGAAGAAAATGAGCATCATTATGAAGAAAATATGCATCATGATTAAGAAAATGAGCATCGTAATGAAGAAAATGAGCATCATGATGAAGTAAATGAGCATCATGATGAAGAAAATTTGAATCATGATGAAAAAATATATGCATCATAATGAAGAAAATGAGCATCATGATGAAGAAAATGAACATCATGATGAATAAAATATGCATTATGATGAAGAAAATGAAAATCATGATGAAGATAATGTGTATCACGATAAAGAAAATATGCATCTTGATAAAGAAAATAAGCATCTTGATGAAGAAAATAAACAACATGATGAAGAAAATGAGCATCATGATGAAGAATATATGCATCATGATGAAGAAAATGACCCTGTTGATGCAGAAAATATGCATCAAGATGAAGAAAATAAGCATCATCTAAAAGAAAACGAGCATCATGATGAAGAAAATGAAGATCATGATGAAGAAAAAACGCATCATGTTGAAGAAAATGAGCATCATAATGAAGAAAATGAGCATCATGATGAATAAAATATGCGTCGTGATGAAGAAAAAGAGTTTCATGACGAAGAAAATATGCATCAAGATGAAGAAAATGAGCATCTTGATGAAGAAAATGAGCATCTTGATGAAGAAATAATGATGAAGTAAATTAGCATTATGATGAAGAAAATGAGCATCGTGATAAAGAAAATATGAATCATGATGAAGAAAATGAGCATCATGATGAAGAAAATATACATCATGATTAAGAAAATGAGCATCGTTATGAAGAAAATGAGCATCGTGGTGAAGGAAATTGTCATCATGATGAAGGAAATAAACATCATGATGAAGAAAATATGAATCATGATGAAGAAAATGAGCCTCATGATGAAGAAAATGTGCATCATGATGAAGAAAATAAGCTTTTGGATGAAGAAAATATGCATCATGATGAAGAAAATGAGCATCATGATAAAGAAAATAAGTATCTTGATGAAAAAATGAGCTTCATGATGAATAAAATATGCATCATGATGAAGAAAATGAGCACCATGATGAAGAAAATATGCATCAAGATGAAGAAAATGAGCATCATGATGAAGAGTTCATGATGAAGAAAATGAGCATCGTGATGAAGAAAATGAGCATTATGATGAAGAAAATGAGCATCTTGATAAAGAAAATATGCATCATGATTTAGAATATATGCATCATGATGAAGAAAATGAGCATCATGATAAAGAAAATATGCATCATGATTAAGAAAATGAGCATCATGATGTAGAAAATTTGCATCGTGATGAAGGAAATGAGCATCATGATGAAGTTAATGAGCATCATGATAAAGAAAATATGAATTATGATGAAAAAATATGCATTATGATGAAGAAAATGAGCCTCATGATGATGAAAATGAGATTCATGATGAAGAAAATATGCATTACGATGAAGAAATAAGCATCTTTATGAAGAAAATATGCATCATGATGAAGAAAGTGAGCATCACGATGAAGGAAATGAGCATCACAATGAAGAAAATATGTATCCTGAAAAAGAAAATGAGCATCATGATTAAGAAAATATGCATCATGATGAAAACAATGAGCATTTTGATGAAGGAAATGAGCATCATGATGACGGAAATGTGCATCGTGATTAAGAAAATGAGTATCATGATGAAGAAAATATGAATCATGATGAAGAAAATGAGCATCATGATAAATAAAATATGCATCATGATAAAGAAAATAAGCATCATGATGAAGAAAATGAGCACCATGATAAAGAAATCGAGCATCTTGATGAAGAAAATATGCATCATGATGAAGAAAATGTGCATTATGAAAAATAAAATGAGCTTCTTGATGAAGAAAAAGAGAATCATGATGAATAAAATATGCATCATGATGAAGAAAATATGCATCACGATAAAGAAAATAGGCATCATGATAAATAAAATATGCATCGTGATGAAGTAAATGAGCATCATGAAGAAGAAAATATGCATCAAGATGAAGAAAATGAGCATCATGATGAAGAAATTGAGCATCATGATGAAGAAATCATGATGAAGAAAAATGAGCATCACGATGAAGAAAATGAGCATCACGATGAAGAAAATGAGCATCGTAATGAAGGAAATGAGCATCATGATGAAGGAAATGAGCATCATGATGAAATCAATGAGCATCATGATGAAGAAAATATGAATTATGATGAAGAAAATATGCATCAAGATGAAGAAAATAAGCCTCATGATGAAGAAAATGAGCTTTATGATGAAAAAAATATGCATTATGATGAAGAAAATGAATATCATGATGAAAAAAATGTGCGTCATGATAAAGAAAATAAGCATCTTGATGAAGAAAATGAGCATCATGATGAAAAAATTAAGCATCTTGATGAAAAAAATATGCATCATGATTAAGAAAATGAGCATGTTGATGAAGAAAATATGCATCATGATGAAGAAAATGTGCATCATGATGAAGAAAATGAGCTTTTTGATGAAGAAAATATGCATCATGATGAAGAAAATGAGCATGTTGATGAAGAAAATATGCATCATGATGAATAAAATGAACGTCATGATGAAGAAAATGAGGATCATGATGAATAAAATATGTATCATGATGAATAAAATATGCGTCATGATAAAGAAAATATGCACCAAGATGAAGAAAATAAGCATCATGAAGACGAAATTTAGCGTCATGATGACGAAATCATGATGAAGAAAATGAGCATTCGGATGAAGAAAATGAGCATCGTGATGAAGAAAATATGCATCATGATGAAGAAAATGAGCATCATGATGAAGAAAATATGCATCATGATGAAAACAATGAGCATTTTGATGAAGGAAATGAGCATCATGATGACGGAAATGTGCATCGTGATTAAGAAAATGAGTATCATGATGAAAAAAATATGCGTCATGATAAAGAAAATAAGCATCTTGATGAAGAAAATGAGCATCATGATGAAGAAATTAAGCATCTTGATGAAAAAAATATGCATCATGATTAAGAAAATGAGCATGTTGATGAAGAAAATATGCATCATGATGAAGAAAATGTGCATCATGATGAAGAAAATGAGCTTTTTGATGAATAAAATATGCATCATGATGAAGAAAATGAGCATGTTGATGAAGAAAATATGCATCATGATGAATAAAATGAACGTCATGATGAAGAAAATGAGGATCATGATGAATAAAATATGTATCATGATGAATAAAATATGCGTCATGATAAAGAAAATATGCACCAAGATGAAGAAAATAAGCATCATGAAGACGAAATTTAGCGTCATGATAAAGAAATCATGATGAAGAAAATGAGCATTCGGATGAAGAAAATGAGCATCGTGATGAAGAATATATGCATCATGATGAAGAAAATGAGCATCATGATGAAGAAAATATGCATCATGATTAAGAAAATGAGCATCGTAATGAAGAAAATGAGCATCATGATGAAGTAAATGAGCATCATGATGAAGAAAATTTGAATCATGATGAAAAAATATATGCATCATAATGAAGAAAATGAGCATCATGATGAAGAAAATGAACATCATGATGAATAAAATATGCATTATGATGAAGAAAATGAAAATCATGATGAAGATAATGTGTATCACGATAAAGAAAATATGCATCTTGATAAAGAAAATAAGCATCTTGATGAAGAAAATAAACAACATGATGAAGAAAATGAGCATCATGATGAAGAAAATATGCATCATGATGAAGAAAATGACCCTGTTGATGCAGAAAATATGCATCAAGATGAAGAAAATAAGCATCATCTAAAAGAAAACGAGCATCATGATGAAGAAAATGAAGATCATGATGAAGAAAAAACGCATCATGTTGAAGAAAATGAGCATCATAATGAAGAAAATGAGCATCATGATGAATAAAATATGCGTCATGATGAAGAAAAAGAGTTTCATGACGAAGAAAATATGCATCAAGATGAAGAAAATGAGCATCTTGATGAAGAAAATGAGCATCTTGATGAAGAAATAATGATGAAGTAAATTAGCATTATGATGAAGAAAATGAGCATCGTGATAAAGAAAATATGAATCATGATGAAGAAAATGAGCATCATGATGAAGAAAATATACATCATGATTAAGAAAATGAGCATCGTGATGAAGAAAATGAGCATCGTGGTGAAGGAAATTGTCATCATGATGAAGGAAATAAACATCATGATGAAGAAAATATGAATCATGATGAAGAAAATGAGCCTCATGATGAAGAAAATGTGCATCATGATGAAGAAAATAAGCTTTTGGATGAAGAAAATATGCATCATGAAGAAGAAAATGAGCATCATGATAAAGAAAATAAGTATCTTGATGAAAAAATGAGCTTCATGATGAATAAAATATGCATCATGATGAAGAAAATGAGCACCATGATGAAGAAAATATGCATCAAGATGAAGAAAATGAGCATCATGATGAAGAGTTCATGATGAAGAAAATGAGCATCGTGATGAAGAAAATGAGCATTATGATGAAGAAAATGAGCATCTTGATAAAGAAAATATGCATCATGATTTAGAATATATGCATCATGATGAAGAAAATGAGCATCATGATAAAGAAAATATGCATCATGATTAAGAAAATGAGCATCATGATGAAGAAAATTTGCATCGTGATGAAGGAAATGAGCATCATGATGAAGTTAATGAGCATCATGATAAAGAAAATATGAATTATGATGAAAAAAATATGCATTATGATGAAGAAAATGAGCCTCATGATGATGAAAATGAGATTCATGATGAAGAAAATATGCATTACGATGAAGAAATAAGCATCTTGATGAAGAAAATATGCATCATGATGAAGAAAGTGAGCATCACGATGAAGGAAATGAGCATCACAATGAAGAAAATATGTATCCTGAAGAAGAAAATGAGCATCATGATTAAGAAAATATGCATCATGATGAAAACAATGAGCATTTTGATGAAGGAAATGAGCATCATGATGACGGAAATGTGCATCGTGATTAAGAAAATGAGTATCATGATGAAGAAAATATGAATCATGATGAAGAAAATGAGCATCATGATAAATAAAATATACATCATGATAAAGAAAATAAGCATCATGATGAAGAAAATGAGCACCATGATAAAGAAATCGAGCATCTTGATGAAGAAAATATGCATCATGATGAAGAAAATGTGCATTATGAAAAATAAAATGAGCTTCTTGATGAAGAAAAAAGAATCATGATGAATAAAATATGCATCATGATGAAGAAAATATGCATCACGATAAAGAAAATAGGCATCATGATAAATAAAATATGCATCGTGATGAAGTAAATGAGCATCATGAAGAAGAAAATATGCATCAAGATGAAGAAAATGAGCATCATGATGAAGAAATTGAGCATCATGATGAAGAAATCATGATGAAGAAAAATGAGCATCACGATGAAGAAAATGAGCATCACGATGAAGAAAATGAGCATCGTAATGAAGGAAACGAGCACCATGATGAAGGAAATGAGCATCATGATGAAATCAATGAGCATCATGATGAAGAAAATATGAATTATGATGAAGAAAATATGCATCAAGATGAAGAAAATAAGCCTCATGATGAAGAAAATGAGCTTTATGATGAAAAAAATATGCATTATGATGAAGAAAATGAAAATCATGATGAAAAAAATATGCGTCATGATAAAGAAAATAAGCATCTTGATGAAGAAAATGAGCATCATGATGAAGAAATTAAGCATCTTGATGAAAAAAATATGCATCATGATTAAGAAAATGAGCATGTTGATGAAGAAAATATGCATCATGATGAAGAAAATGTGCATCATGATGAAGAAAATGAGCTTTTTGATGAAGAAAATATGCATCATGATGAAGAAAATGAGCATGTTGATGAAGAAAATATGCATCATGATGAATAAAATGAACGTCATGATGAAGAAAATGAGGATCATGATGAATAAAATATGTATCATGATGAATAAAATATGCGTCATGATAAAGAAAATATGCACCAAGATGAAGAAAATAAGCATCATGAAGACGAAATTTAGCGTCATGATGAAGAAATCATGATGAAGAAAATGAGCATTCGGATGAAGAAAATGAGCATCGTGATGAAGAAAATATGCATCATGATGAAGAAAATGAGCATCATGATGAAGAAAATATGCATCATGATTAAGAAAATGAGCATCGTAATGAAGAAAATGAGCATCATGATGAAGTAAATGAGCATCATGATGAAGAAAATTTGAATCATGATGAAAAAATATATGCATCATAATGAAGAAAATGAGCATCATGATGAAGAAAATGAACATCATGATGAATAAAATATGCATTATGATGAAGAAAATGAAAATCATGATGAAGATAATGTGTATCACGATGAAGAAAATATGCATCTTGATAAAGAAAATAAGCATCTTGATGAAGAAAATCAACAACATGATGAAGAAAATGAGCATCTTGATGAAGAAAATATGCATCATGATGAAGAAAATTACCCTGTTGATGCAGAAAATATGCATCAAGATGAATAAAATAAGCATCATCTAAAAGAAAACGAGCATCATGATGAAGAAAATGAGGATCATGATGAAGAAAAAACGCATCATGTTGAAGAAAATGAGCATCATAATGAAGAAAATGAGCATCATGATGAATAAAATATGTGTCATGATGAAGAAAAAGAGCTTCATGACTAAGAAAATATGCATCAAGAGGAAGAAAATGAGCATCTTGATTAAGAAAATGAGCATCTTGATGAAGAAATAATGATGAAGTAAATTAGCATTATGATGAAGAAAATGAGCATCGTGATAAAGAAAATATGAATCATGATGAAGAAAATGAGCATCATGATGAAGAAAATATACATCATGATTAAGAAAATGAGCATCGTGATGAAGAAAATGAGCATCGTGGTGAAGGAAATTGTCATCATGATGAAGGAAATAAACATCATGATGAAGAAAATATGAATCATGATGAAGAAAATGAGCCTCATGATGAAGAAAATGTGCATCATGATGAAGAAAATAAGCTTTTGGATGAAGAAAATATGCATCATGATGAAGAAAATGAGCATCATGATAAAGAAAATAAGTATCTTGATGAAAAAATGAGCTTCATGATGAATAAAATATGCATCATGATGAAGAAAATGAGCACCATGATGAAGAAAATATGCATCAAGATGAAGAAAATGAGCATCATGATGAAGAGTTCATGATGAAGAAAATGAGCATCGTGATGAAGAAAATGAGCATTATGATGAAGAAAATGAGCATCTTGATAAAGAAAATATGCATCATGATTTAGAATATATGCATCATGATGAAGAAAATGAGCATCATGATAAAGAAAATATGCATCATGATTAAGAAAATGAGCATCATGATGTAGAAAATTTGCATCGTGATGAAGGAAATGAGCATCATGATGAAGTTAATGAGCATCATGATAAAGAAAATATGAATTATGATGAAAAAATATGCATTATGATGAAGAAAATGAGCCTCATGATGATGAAAATGAGATTCATGATGAAGAAAATATGCATTACGATGAAGAAATAAGCATCTTGATGAAGAAAATATGCATCATGATGAAGAAAGTGAGCATCACGATGAAGGAAATGAGCATCACAATGAAGAAAATATGTATCCTGAAAAAGAAAATGAGCATCATGATTAAGAAAATATGCATCATGATGAAAACAATGAGCATTTTGATGAAGGAAATGAGCATCATGATGACGGAAATGTGCATCGTGATTAAGAAAATGAGTATCATGATGAAGAAAATATGAATCATGATGAAGAAAATGAGCATCATGATAAATAAAATATGCATCATGATAAAGAAAATAAGCATCATGATGAAGAAAATGAGCACCATGATAAAGAAATCGAGCATCTTGATGAAGAAAATATGCATCATGATGAAGAAAATGTGCATTATGAAAAATAAAATGAGCTTCTTGATGAAGAAAAAGAGAATCATGATGAATAAAATATGCATCATGATGAAGAAAATATGCATCACGATAAAGAAAATAGGCATCATGATAAATAAAATATGCATCGTGATGAAGTAAATGAGCATCATGAAGAAGAAAATATGCATCAAGATGAAGAAAATGAGCATCATGATGAAGAAATTGAGCATCATGATGAAGAAATCATGATGAAGAAAAATGAGAATCACGATGAAGAAAATGAGCATCACGATGAAGAAAATGAGCATCGTAATGAAGGAAATGAGCACCATGATGAAGGAAATGAGCATCATGATGAAATCAATGAGCATCATGATGAAGAAAATATGAATTATGATGAAGAAAATATGCATCAAGATGAAGAAAATAAGCCTCATGATGAAGAAAATGAGCTTTATGATGAAAAAAATATGCATTATGATGAAGAAAATGAAAATCATGATGAAAAAAATATGCGTCATGATAAAGAAAATAAGCATCTTGATGAAGAAAATGAGCATCATGATGAAAAAATTAAGCATCTTGATGAAAAAAATATGCATCATGATTAAGAAAATGAGCATGTTGATGAAGAAAATATGCATCATGATGAAGAAAATGTGCATCATGATGAAGAAAATGAGCTTTTTGATGAAGAAAATATGCATCATGATGAAGAAAATGAGCATGTTGATGAAGAAAATATGCATCATGATGAATAAAATGAACGTCATGATGAAGAAAATGAGGATCATGATGAATAAAATATGTATCATGATGAATAAAATATGCGTCATGATAAAGAAAATATGCACCAAGATGAAGAAAATAAGCATCATGAAGACGAAATTTAGCGTCATGATGACGAAATCACGATGAAGAAAATGAGCATTCGGATGAAGAAAATGAGCATCGTGATGAAGAAAATATGCATCATGATGAAGAAAATGAGCATCATGATGAAGAAAATATGCATCATGATGAGAACAATGAGCATTTTGATGAAGGAAATGAGCATCATGATGACGGAAATGTGCATCGTGATTAAGAAAATGAGTATCATGATGAAGAAAATATGAATCATGATGAAGAAAATGAGCATCATGATAAATAAAATATGCATCATGATAAAGAAAATAAGCATCATGATGAAGAAAATGAGCACCATGATAAAGAAATCGAGCATCTTGATGAAGAAAATATGCATCATGATGAAGAAAATGTGCATTATGAAAAATAAAATGAGCTTCTTGATGAAGAAAAAGAGAATCATGATGAATAAAATATGCATCATGATGAAGAAAATATGCATCACGATAAAGAAAATAGGCATCATGATAAATAAAATATGCATCGTGATGAAGTAAATGAGCATCATGAAGAAGAAAATATGCATCAAGATGAAGAAAATGAGCATCATGATGAAGAAATTGAGCATCATGATGAAGAAATCATGATGAAGAAAAATGAGCATCACGATGAAGAAAATGAGCATCACGATGACGAAAATGAGCATCGTAATGAAGGAAATGAGCACCATGATGAAGGAAATGAGCATCATGATGAAATCAATGAGCATCATGATGAAGAAAATATGAATTATGATGAAGAAAATATGCATCAAGATGAAGAAAATAAGCCTCATGATGAAGAAAATGAGCTTTATGATGAAAAAAATATGCATTATGATGAAGAAAATGAAAATCATGATGAAAAAAATATGCGTCATGATAAAGAAAATAAGCATCTTGATGAAGAAAATGAGCATCATGATGAAAAAATTAAGCATCTTGATGAAAAAAATATGCATCATGATTAAGAAAATGAGCATGTTGATGAAGAAAATATGCATCATGATGAAGAAAATGTGCATCATGATGAAGAAAATGAGCTTTTTGATGAAGAAAATATGCATCATGATGAAGAAAATGAGCATGTTGATGAAGAAAATATGCATCATGATGAATAAAATGAACGTCATGATGAAGAAAATGAGGATCATGATGAATAAAATATGTATCATGATGAATAAAATATGCGTCATGATAAAGAAAATATGCACCAAGATGAAGAAAATAAGCATCATGAAGACGAAATTTAGCGTCATGATGACGAAATCATGATGAAGAAAATGAGCATTCGGATGAAGAAAATGAGCATCGTGATGAAGAAAATATGCATCATGATGAAGAAAATGAGCATCATGATGAAGAAAATATGCATCATGATTAAGAAAATGAGCATCGTAATGAAGAAAATGAGCATCGTAATGAAGAAAATGAGCATCATGATGAAGAAAATTTGAATCATGATGAAAAAATATATGCATCATAATGAAGAAAATGAGCATCATGATGAAGAAAATGAACATCATGATGAATAAAATATGCATTATGATGAAGAAAATGAAAATCATGATGAAGATAATGTGTATCACGATGAAGAAAATATGCATCTTGATGAAGAAAATAAGCATCTTGATGAAGAAAATCAACAACATGATGAAGAAAATGAGCATCTTGATGAAGAAAATATGCATCATGATGAAGAAAATTACCCTGTTGATGCAGAAAATATGCATCAAGATGAATAAAATAAGCATCATCTAAAAGAAAACGAGCATCATGATGAAGAAAATGAGGATCATGATGAAGAAAAAACGCATCATGTTGAAGAAAATGAGCATCATAATGAAGAAAATGAGCATCATGATGAATAAAATATGTGTCATGATGAAGAAAAAGAGCTTCATGACTAAGAAAATATGCATCAAGATGAAGAAAATGAGCATCTTGATGAAGAAATAATGATGAAGTAAATTAGCATTATGATGAAGAAAATGAGCATCGTGATAAAGAAAATATGAATCATGATGAAGAAAATGAGCATCATGATGAAGAAAATATACATCATGATTAAGAAAATGAGCATCGTGATGAAGAAAATGAGCATCGTGGTGAAGGAAATTGTCATCATGATGAAGGAAATAAACATCATGATGAAGAAAATATGAATCATGATGAAGAAAATGAGCCTCATGATGAAGAAAATGTGCATCATGATGAAGAAAATGAGCTTTTGGATGAAGAAAATATGCATAATGATGAAGAAAATGAGCATCATGATAAAGAAAATAAGTATCTTGATGAAAAAATGAGCTTCATGATGAATAAAATATGCATCATGATGAAGAAAATGAGCACCATGATGAAGAAAATATGCATCAAGATGAAGAAAATGAGCATCATGATGAAGAGTTCATGATGAAGAAAATGAGCATCGTGATGAAGAAAATGAGCATTATGATGAAGAAAATGAGCATCTTGATAAAGAAAATATGCATCATGATTTAGAATATATGCATCATGATGAAGAAAATGAGCATCATGATGAAGAAAATATGCATCATGATTAAGAAAATGAGCATCATGATGAAGGAAATTTGCATCGTGATGAAGGAAATGAGCATCATGATGAAGTTAATGAGCATCATGATAAAGAAAATATGAATTATGATGAAAAAAATATGCATTATGATGAAGAAAATGAGCCTCATGATGATGAAAATGAGATTCATGATGAAGAAAATATGCATTATGATGAAGAAATAAGCATCTTGATGAAGAAAATATGCATCATGATGAAGAAAGTGAGCATCACGATGAAGGAAATGAGCATCACATTGAAGAAAATATGTATCCTGAAGAAGAAAATGAGCATCATGATTAAGAAAATATGCATCATGATGAAAAAAATGAGCATTTTGATGAAGAAAATGAGCATCATGATGACATCGTGATTAAGAAAATGAGTATCATGATGAAGAAAATATGAATCATGATGAAGAAAATGAGCATCATGATAAATAAAATATGCATCATGATAAAGAAATATAAGCATCATGATGAAGAAAATGAGCACCATGATAAAGAAATCGAGCATCTTGATGAAGAAAATATGCATCATGATGAAGAAAATGTGCATTATGAAAAAGAAAATGAGCTTCTTGATGAAGAAAAAGAGAATCATGATGAATAAAATATGCATCATGATGAAGAAAATATGCATCATGATAAAGAAAATAGGCATCATGATAAATAAAATATGCATCGTGATGAAGTAAATGAGCATCATGAAGAAGAAAATATGCATCAAGATGAAGAAATTGAGCATCATGATGAAGAAATCATGATGAAGAAAAATGAGCATCACGATGAAGAAAATGAGCATCACGATGAAGAAAATGAGCATCGTAATGAAGGAAATGAGCACTATGATGAAGGAAATGTGCATCATGATGAAATCAATGAGCATCATGATGAAGAAAATATGAATTATGATGAAGAAAATATGCATCAAGATGAAGAAAATAAGCCTCATGATGAAGAAAATGAGCTTTATGATGAAAAAAATATGCATTACGATGAAGAAAATGAAAATCATGATGAAAAAAATATGCGTCATGATAAAGAAAATAAGCATCTTGATGAAGAAAATGAGCATCATGATGAAGAAAATGAGCATCTTGATGAAAAAAATATGCATCATGATGAAGAAAATGAGCATGTTGATGAAGAAAATATGCATCATGATGAAGAAAATGTGCATCATGATGAAGAAAATGAGCTTTTTGATGAAGAAAATATGCATCATGATGAAGAAAATGGGCATCATGATAAAGAAAATAAGCATCTTGATGAAAAAATGAGCATCATGATGAATAAAATATGCATCATGATGAAGAAAATGAGCACCATGATGAAGAAAATATGCATCAAGATGAAGAAAATGAGCATCATGATGAAGAGATCATGATGAAGAAAATGAGCATCGTGATGAAGAAAATGAGCATTATGATGAAGAAAATGAGAATCTTGATAAAGAAAACATGCATAGTGATTTAGAATATATGCATCGTGATGAAGAAAATGAGCATCATGATGAAGAAAATATGCATCATGATGAAGAAAATGAGCATCATGATGAAGAAAATATGCAACATGATTAAGAAAATGAGCATCGTAATGAAGAAAATGAGCATCATGATGAAGTAAATGAGCATCATGATGAAGAAAATTTGAATCATGATGAAAAAATATATGCATCATAATGAAGAAAATGAGCATCATGATGAAGAAAATGAACATCATGATGAATAAAATATGCATTATGATGAAGAAAATGAAAATCATGATGAAGATAATGTGTATCACGATGAAGAAAATATGCATCTTGATAAAGAAAATAAGCATCTTGATGAAGAAAATCAACAACATGATGAAGAAAATGAGCATCTTGATGAAGAAAATATGCATCATGATGAAGAAAATTACCCTGTTGATGCAGAAAATATGCATCAAGATGAAGAAAATAAGCATCATCTAAAAGAAAACGAGCATCATGATGAAGAAAATGAGGATCATGATGAAGAAAAAAAGCATCATGTTGAAGAAAATGAGCATCATGATGAATAAAATATGTGTCATGATGAAGAAAAAGAGCTTCATGACTAAGAAAATATGCATCAAGATGAAGAAAATGAGCATCTTGATGAAGAAAATGAGCATCTTGATGAAGAAATAATGATGAAGTAAATTAGCATTATGATGAAGAAAATGAGCATCGTGATAAAGAAAATATGAATCATGATGAAGAAAATGAGCATCATGATGAAGAAAATATACATCATGATTAAGAAAATGAGCATCGTGATGAAGAAAATGAGCATCGTGGTGAAGGAAATTGTCATCATGATGAAGGAAATAAACATCATGATGAAGAAAATATGAATCATGATGAAGAAAATGAGCCTCATGATGAAGAAAATGTGCATCATGATGAAGAAAATGAGCTTTTGGATGAAGAAAATATGCATCATGATGAAGAAAATGAGCATCATGATAAAGAAAATAAGTATCTTGATGAAAAAATGAGCTTCATGATGAATAAAATATGCATCATGATGAAGAAAATGAGCACCATGATGAAGAAAATATGCATCAAGATGAAGAAAATGAGCATCATGATGAAGAGTTCATGATGAAGAAAATGAGCATCGTGATGAAGAAAATGAGCATTATGATGAAGAAAATGAGCATCTTGATAAAGAAAATATGCATCATGATTTAGAATATATGCATCATGATGAAGAAAATATGCATCATGATTAAGAAAATGAGCATCATGACGAAGAAAATTTGCATCGTGATGAAGTAAATGAGCATCATGAAAAAGAAAATATGCATCTAGATGAAGAAAATGAGCATCATGATGAAGAAATTGAGCATCATGATGAAGAAATCATGATGAAGAAAAATGAGCATCACGATGAAGAAAATGAGCATCGCGATGAAGAAAATGAGTATTATGATGAAGAAAATGAGCATCGTATTAAAGAAAATATGTATCATGATTTAGAAAATATGCATCAAGATGAAGAAAATGAGCATCATGAAGAAGAAATATGCATCATGATTAAGAAAATAAGCAAATAAGCATCGTAATAAATAAAATGAGCATCATGATGAAGGAAATGAGCATCATGATGAAGAAAATATGAATTATGATGTAGAAAATATGCATCAGGATGAAGAAAATGAGCCTCATGATGAAGAAAATGAGATTTATGATGAAGAAAATATGCATTATGATGAAGAAAATGAATATCATGATGAAAAAAATGTGCGTCATGATAAAGAAAATAAGAATCTTGATGAAGAAAATGAGCATCATGATGAAGAAAATGAGCATCTTGATGAAAAAAATATGCATCATGATGAAGAAAATGAGCATGTTGATGAAGAAAATATGCATCATGATGAAGAAAATGTGCATCATGATGAAGAAAATGAGCTTTTTGATGAAGAAAATATGCATCATGATGAAGAAAATGGGCATCATGATAAAGAAAATAAGCATCTTGATGAAAAAATGAGCATCATGATGAATAAAATATGCATCATGATGAAGAAAATGAGCACCATGATGAAGAAAATATGCATCAAGATGAAGAAAATGAGCATCATGATGAAGAGATCATGATGAAGAAAATGAGCATCGTGATGAAGAAAATGAGCATTATGATGAAGAAAATGAGAATCTTGATAAAGAAAACATGCATAGTGATTTAGAATATATGCATCGTGATGAAGAAAATGAGCATCATGATGAAGAAAATATGCATCATGATAAAGAAAATGAGTATCATGATGAAGAAAATATGCATCATGATTAAGAAAATGAGCATCGTAATGAAGAAAATGAGCATCATGATGAAGTAAATGAGCATCATGATGAAGAAAATTTGAATCATGATGAAAAAATATATGCATCATAATGAAGAAAATGAGCATCATGATGAAGAAAATGAACATCATGATGAATAAAATATGCATTATGATGAAGAAAATGAAAATCATGATGAAGATAATGTGTATCACGATGAAGAAAATATGCATCTTGATAAAGAAAATAAGCATCTTGATGAAGAAAATCAACAACATGATGAAGAAAATGAGCATCTTGATGAAGAAAATATGCATCATGATGAAGAAAAATGAGCATCTTGATGAAGAAAATATGCATCATGATGAAGAAAATGAACATGTTGATGAAGAAAATATGCATCATGATGAAGAAAATGTGCATCATGATGAAGAAAATGAGCTTTTTGATGAAGAAAATATGCATCATGGTGAAGAAAATGAGCATCATGATAAAGAAAATAAGCATCTTGATGAAAAATGAGCATCATGATGAAGAAAATGAGCACCATGATAAAGAAAATATGCATCAAGATGAAGAAAATGAGCATCATGATGAAGTGATCATGATGAAGAAAATGAGCATCGTGATGAAGAAAATGAGCAATATGATGAAGAAAAGGAGCATCTTGATAAAGAAAATATGCATCATGATTTAGAATATATGCATCATGATGAAGAAAATACGCATCATGATGAAGAAACTATGCATCATGATTAAGAAAATGAGCATCGTGATGAAGAAAATGAGCATCATGATGAAGGAAATGAGCATTATGATGAAGTCAATGAGCATCATGATGAAGAAAATATGAATTATGATGAAGAAAATATGCATTATGATGAAGAAAATGAGCTTCATGATGATGAAAATGAGATTCATGATGAAGAAAATATGCATTATGATGAAGAAAATGAGCATCTTGATGAAGAAAATATGCATCATGATTAAGAAAATGAGCATCACGATGAAGGAAATGAGCATCACGATGAAGGAAATGAGCATCACGATGAAGAAAATATATATCCTGATGAAGAAAATGAGCATCATGATGAAGAAAATATGCATCATATTGAAGAAAATGAGCATTTTGATGAAGGAAATGAGCATCATGATGACGGAAATGAGAATAATGATGAAGAAAATGAGCATCAAGATGAAGAAAATATGCATCGTGATAAATAAAATGAGTATCTTGATGAAGAAAATATGAATCATGAAGAAGAAAATGAGCATCATGATAAAGAAAATATGCATCATGATAAAGAAAATAAGCATCATGATGAAGAAAATGAGCACCATGATAAAGAAATCGAGCATCTTGATGAAGAAAATATGCATCATGATGAAGAAAATGTGCATTATGAAAAAGAAAATGAGCTTTTTGATGAAGAAAAAAGAATCATGATGAATAAAATATGCATCTTGATGAAGAAAATATGCATCATGATAAAGAAAATAGGCATCATGATAAATAAAATATGCATCGTGATTAAGTAAATGAGCATCATGAAGAAGAAAATATGCATCTAGATGAAGAAAATGAGCATCATGATGAAGAAATTGAGCATCATGATGAAGAAATCATGATGAAGAAAAATGAGCATCACGATGAAGAAAATAAGCATCGCGATGAAGAAAATGTGTATTATGATGAAGAAAATGAGCATCGTGATGAAGAAAATGAGCATCTTGAAGAAGAAAATATGCATCATGATTAAGAAAATGAGCATCGTAATGAAGAAAATGAGCATCATGATGAAGGAAATGATCATCATGATGAAATCAATAAGCATCATGATGAAGAAAATATGAATTATGATGAAGAAAATATGCATCAGGATGAAGAAAATGAGCCTCATGATGAAGAAAATGAGCTTTATGATGAAGAAAATATGCATTATGATGAAGAAAATGAAAATCATGATGAAAAAAATGTGCGTCATGATAAAGAAAATAAGCATCTTGATGAAGAAAATGAGCATCATGATTAAGAAAATGAGCATCTTGATGAAGAAAATATGCACCATGATGAAGAAAATATGCACCATGATGAAGAAAATATGCATCACGAAAAAGAAAATTAGCATCATGATGAAGAAAATGGGGATCATAATGAAGAAAATATGCATCATGATGAAGAAAATGAACATCATGATGAATAAAATGAGCATCATGATGAATAAATGATGAAGAAAATATGCATCATGATGAAGAAAATATGCATCATGATGAAATAAATGAGCATCATGGTGAATAAAATATGCAACATGATGAAGAAAATGATCTTCATGACGAATAAAATATGCATCAATATGATGAAAATTAGCATCATGATGAAGAAAATGTGCATCGTGATAAAGCAAATGAGCATCATGATGAAGAAAATATGAATCATGATGAAGAAAATGAGCATCATGATAAAGAAAATATGCATCATGATAAAGAAAATATGTATCATGATGAAGAAAATGAGCACCATGATAAAGAAATCAAGCATCTTGATGAAGAAAATATGAATCATGAAAAAGAAAATGAGCGTCTCGATGAAGAAAATGAGCATCATGAAAA